>CM042192.1:2593097-2621218 GCA_023539305.1 Ilex asprella
ATAAAGAAATGAAGAAATGATGTTGTTCAGACCTCATGCAGTTTTCCAAGATGATATTGAATTATACAGCTACAATAGTTAAGCAGAATACTACTTGTTTCTAGTAAAACTGCAGGTGGAAATAGTGATGAACAACGTCACAAGCTTTATTCCCTTGAGGAAGATGACATATCGACAGACAATTGAATACCACAAATCAACTGAAAAAAAAATAATAATGGTTTAGAAAGATGCATTGTGAGTTGAGAGAAAGAGACAAGTTTTATAATGAAGTCTAATTCTCATTTCTCTCATAGCATTTACTTTTCATGGTTCTGAATAAGAAGTTAGAAGTGGCAAAGGGAAGAGGTGCCAAATTTTAAGTCTCGTAACATTTATTGGTAACGAATGAGAAGTGAGTGGGAGAAGGAAGAGCCACCAAATCCAACCGTCTAAAGTGGAAACAGCTTGTCGTCTTGGTTTCAAGATACTATTTTCCATCAGTTTCTTGATAAGGCTAATTTACACATTTATAAATAGTAGATAGAATCAGATGATAAAATCAAAGGAGAAGTTGGAGGATAATTTAGAAATTAAATATGAAAAGACATAGTTCGCATTATAATTTTTAACAAGGACAAAGTAGAGGATCAAAAGTTTTTCATGTTAAAACACTTTTATTAGTAGTATAAATAAAGAGTTTGAGGGTGTGTCAAATTTTGTTTATAATAACATCATAGTGATGTGGTCAAGAAGGTAGGGGAAAAATTAAAGAAAAGAAAAGAAAAGAAAGAAGGTAAAACCTCAATCAGCCCCTCTACGATACCATCCCTAGATGGCCCAAACTGAGCCTAACATTCTGCCTTTTAAACTCACTGTATAGGGATCCACAAAATAATGCTTACCTCTAGCAGCAGATCTCCATTGTATTCTTGAGCTTGTGGGCATAATAATAATGGTCTCCTACTCTTGAAGCAATCAATTCAGCTGCAGTTTGAAATATGTGTGATGTGTGTAACCTGCATAGTTTCAATCAGGCTGATATCCTGGTATTATGTAGTTTTGGAGTCTTTAGTTTATTTTTATTTCCTGAAAAATGTGGTTAGCCAAATAATTATGAGTTCTATTATGTTATCTTTTACACACTAACTGTCTGCCATTTAATTTCTTTTGTTGCCTCTCCTGGTTATCAGAAACTCTATCAATGAAGGGTTTGACATTGAATTGCATGGACCGCAAATTAGAAGCATATGAACTTGTCCGGCTTGGTCTGAAGGTTTGCAGATTCTTTCTGATCTCCTAATAAAATTTGAATATCTGTTATTTATCTTTTTTCCATATTTGTGATGTGACATCAGACTGAACTGAATTTATCTCATGCAGAATGACGTTAAGAGTCATGTTTGCTGGCATGTTTATGGTCTTTTGTACCGGTCAGACAGGGAATACCGGGAAGCAATTAAATGTTATCGAAATGCCTTGAGGATTGATCCTGATAACATCGAAATACTACGGGACCTGTCTCTTTTACAGGTGTTTTTTTGCATGCTTAGTTATTGTCCTTTGTTATGATCACTTGGCAAACCATGTTTCTATATAGTCTTTTCTTTTGTGTACCAGAAAAGGGAAAAAGGGTCAATATCTGTCGTTGGTGTCCTGGCATCTATATAGATAAATAGGGCTATTTATGTATATAGTTTATTTACCCAAAAGAGCTGACATATGTTAATGGTTTCCGTAGCTCTATGGAGACACTATAGAGTTATATCCATAGCAGTTGTTATGGGATAAGGTGAAGTTTTTAGCAACTTTATGGGCAAAGGTTTCAAATGAGTTTAGTGACATTTCTCTTTTGGTTTTTCCACAAAATTGGAAAGCCGTTTGTAGTTGAAGTTTTTTTTTGGTTTTTTTATTTATTCTTTTTGGTATCGATTGGATTTCTTATCCACCATTTATCTAATTTCTCATCTTTCATTGAAATGTAAGGGTTTGTTTCTTATCAAAAAAAAAAATAAAGGGCATGAGAACCTTGGCATAAAAAGTTGCGATAGGATTACCACACATCCCTCCCAAAAAAGGCCATCTCCCCATCTCATTTTTCTTTTTCTTTTTCTTTTTTATTGGGAAAGCTGCATTCTTCTCCTAGATAGCTCACAAAAATGTGTGGGGCATGCGTCATAGAAAGTGACCCTGGATATAATGGGAGAAAAGGGACAATGAAAAGAAAGATGTTAAATATTCTTTTAGTTGGATTAGGATAGAAAGGGTGCACTTTTTTTTGAATTATATGATTGCTAGACAGTAGACGAGTTAGAGTCGGTATCTCTTATATATAGGAGCATTTTGGATGAAAAAAAAAGTGTGCATGGGCCATGCGACCAGACTCTGCATAGTCCTAGGTGTTGGCATTGTAACATTTGTAATATTTGCGAATGACTTGGAGGATAATTTGACTTTGAAGGGACCCGATATACTCAGGAACCCTCTTTGTGATTGACCTTGGACGTGCCTGTGTTGTTATATGACTGACAACCCTGTTGGTAATGCTTCCTGATTTCTGAATGTTGCTCATTCTGGGTTTGGAACTGTTCTGTACTTAATTCACTCATTAGGATTTCGTGCTTGGGTTTGCTATTTTGTTTCGTCTCCATTTAGTTTGGGATTGGCAAGCTATACAGTGTTTTCTTCTGTAACTCTCACACTCCTTGTGGTAATTCTACCTCAAGAGATCAGCATTTTCTGATCCTGGGGAAAGAAGCAACTATGGTGCACTCTTCTCGGCTAAGGCCTTAATTGTATATTTAGGTCGTCAGTTGGATGCCAATCCGTGTGTTTCCCTGAGTTATGTTGGTTTCTCACTTATCAGAAGAATAATGAGCATGAACGAGTGTGCATGCGCTTTGGGTTTTCTCTTGTATGTGTTTTAACAATAACACACTTCACAAGGAGCTGATTATAGGCTCTATGAGAAGTTATATGTTTCCATTGTATCATAGTTTTTATTACGAATGACTTGATCTAATGTGATGTATCTTTTATTTGGACTCTATGAGAAGTTATTTACATCCCATGATTTTCTGCTCTATAATGGTTTGCTGCCTCCAATTACAGGCACAAATGCGTGACCTGGCAGGTTTTGTTGAAACAAGACAGCAATTACTGAGTCTGAAACCAAATCATCGCATGAATTGGATTGGCTTTGCTGTTGCCCACCACTTAAACTCGAAGTAAACCGTGGTCCTTGGTTTTTATAAATACAAGATGCAATATAGCTAGTTGATTGTCAACTGTATGATTCTCTTCAAATGCTATCCCAGTTCATGAACTAGAGTAATTACTCATTACAAAATATTGGAATGTGCTTTTTACTATGTCAGTTTCTTGTTTGGAAGACTCAGCATATCTGTTAAACTATTTGATCATAGAAAATATCAGAAAATGGAAAGTCCTTGTTAACAGTGTTTGTTGCTTTCCACTTTGACATTTTTGGCCTATTGTTGTTGCTTCTGGTCTTTTTAACCCTTGTTTGGGGTACATGTAAGTTATTGGATTCTAAGGAATGTGCTTCTTTTCCATTATCAATTGTTTTATATAGCTGCTCAAAAAAAAGAAAATTTGTTTTATCTAAAATTGTTGAATAATCGTGCCCAACAATAATTCCATGGCTTAGAGCTGAAGTTTCATCATTTAAATTTTACATTTTCAAGTTGCTAATCCCTTTTACCCTTCGGATTCAAATGATGTTTGGAATGAGTGAATTCATGAAGTAATCAATTTTGAAAGATGTAACACACAAGTAGATTCATGTTTGAATTTGAGCAGCATAAGTTATACATTAGCTGAAGTAAATTCCACTTAACTATTTACTTCTTACCAAAAAAAAGAAAAAAAGAAGAAGTCAATGTGAGCATATACAATTCCTATATAGAAGTTTTAAGTGCAAACTCCATTTGTCGGCATGGTAATAAGGAGTTCCATGTGTGTGATTGTGTTTCTGTGAAGTTATAGGGGCCTACCAATAAAAGAACATGTAGATGCCTGGCACTCTTCAGTGCATTAATTAGTAGAGATCTATAATAATACAAGATAGAGGGTCAAGATGCATTACAGTCTGTAAGTCCCTTCGTACTGATCTGGGAAAGATTGTACCCCATGCTTTTGAGTGATTTTCACATGTTATGAGGACTACACCTTGAGATTAAAGTGCAGGTTGAAACTGCTTGTGTATGTTTTCTTGTTTATTGTTGCTGAATTGCTATTTCTAAGTGGGTGAAATAAAATTTAATTGTTGTTGTGGTTCCTGCAGCACTTATGTACGTTACTTTTGTTTATTTATTAGTGGATCGAAAACAGTAGATATCCTTGAAGCATATGAAGGGACTCTTGAAGATGATTATCCACCAGATAATGAATGTTGTGAGCATTGCGAAATGCTGTTGTACAAGGTACTAATTTTGATATGCAACAATTATACAGTGATTAACCATACACCTGTAAATTATTTCCATATATGATATATTGCAGACAATTCTTTTCTCCTCCGTCTAAGTTTGATTTAAATAATTATCAATGGGACACTTTGTTGTGCTCATGAACTGCACTAAGATAAATACGTGTGTGAGTGTTGTTATTTTTGTTGTTGTTGATGATGATGATGATGGTGGTGGTGATCATGATGTTGTAGACCTCATATTGTTATGGTTGTAATAAACCGGCCTAAGCTTAAGAGTCCTGTAAAATCTCTCTTATAAATTTGATTTTGAAGGCATTGTGATTCAACTTGAACATAGCTGATTTAAGCGTTGATATGAGGTTTCTTACATATTTCCAGTGCCACATTCTATGCACATACTACCATTAATTTATTTTACTGGCATTATTACATTTTTTTTGGTGTGGGGGGCGGGGGGTCTTGTGCTGTATAAGAATACTCATCTTCCCTGCCATCAGAATTTTGTGCACCGTTCCTCAGTCAACATTGAGTTTCTTTCATGTGAGTGGATTTGTGCTTTTAACAAGGGGAAAGAGCCAGTTGAATAGGGATAACTGGATAAAGAATATCCAACAGTAAAGTTGAGGTGCCGCATGTGTGGACCTTTATCAGCAGTGTTTATCGGAAGGTTTCAAGAGGTTTTTTACAATAGTCTTTTCTATCATTTTTCTTTCTTTTCTTTTTGTTTTGGAGGGAAGGTGTGGGGTATCCTTGTGCATGCTCCATGTGTATGCAAGCCATGCAAGAGTTGAACTAAATTCATAGAAGTTTTTAAACATCTACCACAGGTCTGAGAGATTTGGAATTCCGCTTTTTGGTAAAGCTTGTCTTTCTTAGTTTGATGAAATACTTAAAGTTCATGGATATGTAGTGTATTATGTTGGTGAAGATTTTGCATTTCATATATTGTCTCTCCGAGTATGCAATTGCCTCTGATTTGTGGTGAGATAAGTTTGATCCTCTGTGATTCGCCACACGTGTCTTTATCAGGTGGCCTATGTTCCTGCTTCATTCCTCCTATTTTCTTTGTTATTTCTGTAGATTTTGTTATTTCTCATGGTTTGATTATTGTATGTGCATGTATTGTGTCCAGATTTCTTTGTTAGAGGAATGTGGTTTTTTTGAGAGAGCTCTTGAGGAGTTGCACAAGAAAGAGTCTAAAATTGTAAGTACAGATTATTTAGGTTGCTATCAAAATGGCGTGATAGAACTTTTAAGTTTCAAGTTGAATCCTAATGTTGACCCATTTTGATAAATATCATCTTAGGTTGATAAATTAGCATATAAGGAACAAGAGGTTGCTCTTCTTGTGAAGCTGGGTCACCTCGAAGAAGGAGAAAAACTGTACAGGATTCTGCTTTCTATGAATCCTGATAATTATAGGTAAGTAATTATCTTTTCATTTAGCACTTTTAATACTACGAGTCTCTACGTGTTCATGCAAGCCAAATATTCATTTTTTGATGAGACGAGAAATGCACACGATACTCGAGGTTTGTTTTATCATTTGCTATTTGACTTCCAATTTGGTGTATTATTTCTTTTTTTTTAAAAAAAAGGGGTGGGGGGAGGGGTTAGGAGTGAATTCTTTATTCCCTCGGTTTGTATCCTCTATTTCTTTCAAGTTTAGCTAACAGTTCTTATCTCACTTGTTTTCTTTGCTTAGATATTATGAAGGGCTACAAAAGTGTGTTGGAATTCATTCAGAAAGTGGCCAATATTCCTTGGACGAAATTGATCGGTTAGAGGCCTTGTACAAATCACTTGGGCAGCAATACAATAAGTCGTCTGCTGTTAAGGTGGCACATTCCCTCTGTTTCTTTTCCCATTCCTTTTATCTACATTGGAAAATGCCCCTTTCATTTGGATGGAAAAGAGATTTGTTAGTTGTTAAGTGGGAAAACCTGGTGGATTCTGAAATCCCTAACAGAACATCGAGATGCTCTTCTATGAAGTGGTGCATTTCTGCCTGCATGTGTGCATTTGTCCGTCTTAACAAGCCTCTTGATGAGAATATAAGGACTTGCTGGTGGTTGCATTTCCTATTGAATGTTAGGATTGTCCTTCCACTTGTTTCCGCAAAGTTGACACTTTGTATTTTTTGTGTTTGTTGTATCTTGCATGGCCTTTCATTTCTAGCTTTTGATTAAGTTGTTACTGTAACATTGTTTTGATGGGTTATAAGGTCTTGAAGACACTCCCATGGCCTAAATCACTACTAGTTGCCAATTTGAGCACTCCGTTAAACTTATTCAAGTATATTGTTTTAAAATTTTGTTTTTCCAATCTATATGAACTTTAATGATTTGTATGGAATTTTGTTTATTCATTTGCCAGAGAATACCACTTGATTTTCTTAATGTTGAAAAGTTCCGGGAAGCAGCAGATAATTATATCAGACCTCTCTTAACTAAGGTTTTTTAGAGTTTTTTGTTATATTGTATTTATTTTTGACCTAGTTTTAGAAGCAAAGCATTTACTTCTTTTTGTGATGATTTCAGGGTGTTCCTTCATTATTTTCTGATCTTTCTCCTCTCTATGATCACCCTGGCAAGGTTTGTGAAACACCTGTAATAGATTATCCGACAATACAGTGAGGAAACTAAAGGCTGTACAGTTCATAGTTTTGTTGAGGGAGCTTTGTTTTATCAGTTCCTATATGTTTAGTGTTTGCTCCTTCTATACAGGCAGACATTCTAGAGCAGTTGATTCTTGAGTTGCAACACTCAATCAAGACAACTGGTGGATACCCCGGGCGGTAATGTACTTTCTTAACTGTTGCTTAGTAGTTGTGCATCATATCACTATTGGAAACATGCTGTGGAACTTTGACTCAGAACCTTGGTCCCTGTGCTAATGTGCTGTGGCCTGTTTCATGTCAAATGATTCTTGATTTTCTTATGTTTGTTTTGTGCTTGTGAGTTGTATGCATTAATTTTCTTGCTTAGCTGGGCTGCTATGACCCCGTTGGGATTCATAAAGGCCTAATGACAGTGACCTGCTCTTTTGGTTCCTGAAGGCTATTAGTATAACACACGCATACACACACACATTTATACATATATCTGTTGCTTATTAGTGTCAATAATACACTTGACAACTCTTAGCTTCCTGCATTGGCAGTACCAACACTGGCCTTTCTTCCTTGTTTATTTTTGGGATACATGAATGCTAACTCATTAAAATTCAATCTAATAGTGGACTTATTAGATTTGCCTGATCCAAATTCTGCTGGGATAACAATATGATTGCCCTTTGACTCGGCATCTTAATCTCTGTAAAATACAATAAGGACCTTCCAGCCTATCCCTTCCATAATTTGGAGTCATGAGTGTGAGGTTGCCATGGAAAGTATGGCCTGTGGTGTTGATTGCCCTCAAGTTTCTGTTGTTAGTGCTCTTACAACTAGCAGTGATTCATTTTTCAAAAATGATACCAATACAGTACACCTTTACAGAAATCTGGCGGGCTTCTACAGCTGATCACCTTTGTACTAATCAAAACTGATGATATGCACTATGTTTTATACAGGTCCAGTTCAATGAGTCAAGCACCAATCTTGGACATGCTATATTGTAATTAATATCTTCTTGTAGTATTTGTTTTCATTCAGTGCTATACATTGCGTTTTGCCTTGCGTGCAGGATGGACAAGGAGCCCCCGTCGACACTTCTGTGGGTTTTGTTTTATTTAGCTCAGGTTTGCTAACATCACTTACATAATTGGCTACTTTTTCCCTTGCGCTATACTTTCACTTAATTACTTATTTTTTTAGTGATTTTCTAAAAAACAACTTTTGTTGATGCAGCATTATGACAGACGGGGTCAATATGACATTGCTCTGGTAAAAATTGACGAGGCTATAGAACACACTCCAACTGTGATTGATTTATACACGGTCAAGGTGATTTATACTGTTCTTATCAAAAAAAGGTGCTTTATATTATGTATTGGTGACATCATAGGTGCGTTTTCAGATATTAATGATCTGCCAGAGTATGGTATCTAAGTTTTTTATAGGACCATACATTATCAGGAGTCTTTTTCTTTGTTGTTAATTTATGGTTTTTGAAGTGATTTGTTAATAAAACTTTGTCATATTTTCAACCTTGTACATTCTGTCAAAATATTTGATAGCTTACTATTTGTTGGTGTGATATCATCTTTCTTAAGGCATTGGTTTGCTAAATCGGCATACAAGAAGATTGTATCATGGGTTCAAATCCCATTTCCCCAGAAGACAAAATAGCACTACTTAGTGACTAGGGGCGGAGAGCCCGCACAACTTCCACGAGATTATATGAACCTCGCCTTCTGATGTCCGTAAAAGGGAATTAGTTGCGAGGATCAGAATATTGACTGAAATACTTATTTGCACTTTGATAGCGACAATATATTGAACAACTCCACATAGAAACAAATGATTCAAACTATTGATCAATCTGAGCTGTTTGTATCCAGAGGAAGCGGTGTTAATCAGCATCAGCTTCATAGAAGCTTGCTTGTTATGGTGGTGTATCTATTTTTATCTCAAGTTTTTTACAGTAGGTGCTTAACAGCAATGCACCCATTTGCAATTTTTGAAACCTATATCATCTTTCTGTCTCGTGTCTTAATGTGTCATGTTGGATCCTGCACCTTTATTGAATTCCATGTGATGATTTCTTGTTGACAGTTAAACCTGTCATTTGAATTTCATTTCTATATTTCGAGATGATGATTTCCGTGCCTATATACGTAATGCAGGTTTAAGAATCATTTGAATTACTAGGTGTAGGCTGTGGTTCTTTTCAAGGGTATTTATGTGGTTTTCTATTCACAACAGAGTCAGATATTAAAGCATGCTGGTGACTTGGCAGCTGCTGCTACATTGGCAGATGAAGCTAGATGTATGGATCTTGCAGATCGCTACATCAATAGCAAATGTGTTAAACGTATGCTGCAGGCTGATCAGGTCTAAAAGCTGCCTTTTTATGTTTTGGTATTGGTTGTATATTATGTTTTACACTCAGTTATCCTTCGTGTTATGTCGTGTGTTTCTCCCTCAGTTCAACTTTCCTTTAAATGGTTATGGATATTTCTTTGAAGGTTGCGCTGGCAGAAAAGACAGCCATATTGTTCACAAAAGATGGAGATCCACACAATAACCTTCATGATATGCAATGCATGTGGTGCGTCACTATTTTATACATTACAATGAGTTTTCTTGAGTAATTAGAATATTGGTTACATCTGCTAAATGTGTTACACTATCTATATTCTGAAGGTATGAAATTGCATCTGGTGAAAGTTACTTCCGTCAAGGTGAGCTTGGACGGGCTTTGAAGAAATTCTTATCTGTGGAGAAGCATTATGCAGACATCACAGAAGACCAGTTTGATTTCCATTCCTACTGTTTAAGGAAAATGACTCTGCGGACTTACGTGGAAATGCTGAAATTCCAAGATCGGCTCCATTCAGAGCCTTATTTTCGCAAAGCAGCAACTGGAGCCATCAGGTGATGATTTTCTCCATGTTCCGCCTACAACATTCTTGCTGACTTGGCAATGTCATTTTTGATTTCCATTTGGTCCATGTCATGCATGTAGATAAACATTCAAACGGATTGCATTGGGTATGATTAACCCATTGATCTCTTGGGTCAGTTCTGGTGCAACTGTTTCCTGTCATAGTATTTGTACTTCACTGACCACCCGCACACATACACAAAGAATCTATTCAACTGAGTTCATAACTCATTATGTAATTTTTTGCAGTCTTTATAATCCCCATCACTTGAATTGATATGCAGATGCTATTTAAAGTTGTATGATTCTCCTCCAAAGTCATTAGCTGAAGAGGAAGATGAAATGGCTAAGTTGGCTCCTTCTCAGAAAAGGAAAATGAGGCAAAAACAGAGAAAGGCAGAAGCCCGAGCCAAGAAAGTATTTCAGTTTGCTCTTTGTACTAATGAAAGATTTCTGTCTGAATAATTAGCATTCTAATTTTTATACTTGTTTTTAGGAGGCAGAAGTGAAAAATGAGGAATCAAGTGCAAGTGGTGTTTCTAAAACTGGAAAACGCCATGTTAAACCAGTAGATCCGGACCCACATGGAGAAAAACTATTGCAGGTATTTTTCCCTCTTTTTTTATGTATTTTTTTTTTGTGGGGGGGGGGGGGGGCGTTAACCGTCCCCAACAGTTGGGATAAGATTTGAGTTGGTTAGTATATATATTCGGCTATTGAGCACCATAATTTCTGACTGCTTCTGGATATTTCCACCCTCTTCAGCATAGTTCATCTCTTATGTTTCAGATAAACAAGATCCTGTCAATTGAGGATGTTTATTTATGCAGGTTGAAGATCCTTTGTTGGAAGCTACAAAGTACTTGAAGCTGCTTCAGAAACATTCACCTGATTCCTTAGAGACACATTTGCTTTCTTTTGAAGTAAATATGAGAAAGCAGAAAATCTTGCTTGCTTTCCAGGTACCTTCATCTGTACTTCTCTAGTGCCGAAGATTTTTTTCTCCCAGTTTTCGGTCGGCCCTCATGTTTGGATGGTTTTACCATGTAAACTTAATAGCAGTGGGCTTTGTTATTACAATTTACAACCACTATAAGTCCTTTAAGGTGCACACCAACTAAAAACGTGTTGTTAATAACATGAAATGTGATTACTAATCCACTAATTGTAATTCTGTAAAAGAAGCTAGCTTTGTCTTGGAAGAATGTTTAGCCTTTCCTTTTTCACCTTTAATTAGGTGTTATATCATTAATTGAAGATGGTATGAATCAATAACTGCTTCCAGCTCCTGACTTTTCATGTTATCTTATGGAAATGGATGAAGATGCTCTTCTTTTCCCTGTAGGCTGTAAAGCACCTACTCCGGTTAGATGCTGAAAACCCAGACTCCCATCGCTGCTTGGTATGTTTTACCGTTGTTAACCAAGTCAATGAACATGTTAAGTATGTGCTGCCTAAAGTGTGCGACACACACACTCACACATTCTGTCATGCATAAATTATGTGTGTGCACAACGTCCCAAACCCTTAGGAGTGCCAATGGGCCCCCCTTGGTTGCACATCCTGATTTAATACTTGTTTTCTTGCAGATAAGATTTTTCCATAAAGTGGGGTCCATGCCTGCTCCAGTGACGGACACTGAGAAAGTCATTTGGGGTGTATTGGAAGCTGAGCGGCCTAATTTGAGGTTGTCTTTGATATGAGATATTGCTTTTCATTTCTTTTGTCTCTATTTTGCACCTGGTTGTTGCAGTAAACTAATCTAGTGATAGTTGTGTAGTGTATTTATATTTTCTCATTTTTTTCTTTTCACTCGTTTAGCCAGTTGCATGAGAAATCTCTCATCGAGGCAAACACCTTTTTCCTTGAGAAACACAAAGGTAATAACAAGTATATTTTCTAGTACGTGCACACCCCTGTGCTTTTTATTGATAATAAAATGCCATACTGGTTTCTTGTTTGCAGATTCCTTGATGCATAGAGCAGCAGTAGCAGAAATGTTATATCTTTTGGAACCAAACCAGAAGGCTGACGCTGTCAAATTAATTGAAGAATCATCGAACAACCTGGTGTCAACGTAATGTCTCTTAGTATATTTTTCTTTTTTTTGCATTCATTTATTCCTGTGATGTTGCATGATACTTTTGATTGTATACTTCCAAAGAATCCAAACAATAATTGATCACTGAAGCTTTACGTCATTTGGTAAATTAGAAATGGAGCACTTGGACCTGTCGGGGAATGGAAACTCAAAGACTGCATTACAGTTCACAGACTTCTAGGAACAATTTTGATTGAGATTGATGCCGCATCAAGTAAGTCCGACACTTCTCTTTCTCCATATCTCTTGGTTATTTCAGAGTAACCACCTCTTGTTCATAGTTGTTATAGGAGATTGAACGAGAGTATACCACTTTTTCGGAATTTGCAAACTAGTGCGACATGTGAACTTCATGCAAAGTTTATATATGCTGTCTCTAATTTTTTCTGGACATCTTATTTTGAGCCAAAACAAAAAAAACCAAAGATTTGAGGCACACTTGCATATTCTTCCATTTTCCCTTCAGTTTTTTTTTAGTTTTTTTCCGATACTTATTGATGTAATAAACGATTAGTGACAGATGTGCAGTGTAGCTTTTTCACTTTATACTGTCTTCTGCCATCACTTTACACTAGCATCTGGGTCTTTTGTTGCTTGTCATTTTACAAAACTACGGTTTTTTGGGGACATGATACATAGCCATGCCAAGTTTGCTGTACTACTTACCAGGAAGTCATAAGGGTCGAATGCGTATGCATAATACTGATATGGTTTTGTGCTTGTAGGATGGAAAGTGCGATGTAAAGAGTACTTCCCATACTCAACATACTTCGAAGGCAGCCACAGCTCTGTTGTGGCAAAATCGACTTACAATGAGATACACAAGAACCCCGAAAATAGGGGTGCAAATCATCCAGATGGTAGTCAAATCAGAGAGCCTCTTTCAGCGAATGGAAAAGTAGAAAAACTCAAGGCATTTAAGGATCTTGCCATCTAATCACATAATATGGTGGACACATTTTGTTAGCTTGTTGCGCAAGGTTGACAAAGACGGGGTGATGAAGAGTCACAAAACCATGTTGAGGCTTTAGAAATATACCTGGATGAAAGGAGAAAGCACGGCCAGCAAGGTAATTTCGAGGTTTTGTGGAAGTTATGGTGAGGGTCAATTTATTGTTGGTTTGAGATTGAATTTTCTTTTTACCCAGTTCAATCTCCGCGCTATTCTGGTATGCATTTCTTTGCAAGTGTATAATTCTACTTCCATTGTGTTTCAAAAGTAAATGAATTCACGCACTTTCTGGTGGAATCATGTGCGAGGGGTTCTATGGCTTCGTATCGCAACATTTTTCAACTACTTTTAGGTCAGAGGGAGCACTGCAGAAGTTCTTCCGAGTACTTGTCCTATCCCTAGAACAACACCACACCATGGCCGACCCATGTCAAGAGCATGTTGTACTTGCTTCGTTTCTTTTACAATTATTCATAATGTATAAATACTACTTAATGTGGGGAAATTTTGTCATGGAATCATACAAGTAAACAATTGATTGACATTGCAGCAATTTTCAGTCTTATTTTCTGTTCCTTTGGATTGATTTGATGAGATGTATATGTACTTGATGCCTGTCCTAAATTCACTATGGTAACAATTATTATTGCGTTGCTAAATTTTACTTGTGCTTAGATGATTCTTGGGTTTGAATTCTTGCCCAAGAACAGATAGGAGTTCCAATAGTCTTCTGGGTTATGAGCCATTTCTTTTCGTGAAAGAGATGAGTCTTCATAGCAGCAGTGTTAACTTTTAGCTGGCATTCAACCAGTACAAAGCATGCGTGATACAATAAAGCAAGAGATGATGGGTAAAACTATCATTCAAGTTGTAGATGAAATAATTCGAGCAAAGCAGTGAAGGCTTAATAGTAACTTCAAGGTGTTACAATGCGTGGCCAGCCAAATTTACACTCCCATCTTTTCACTACTGCTTAAAGATATATAATCACATCAGTTCGACTTCCAGAATCACTTCAACAGGTGAAATTGTTGGAGGCCATGTATTTTTCACATCCCTACAACTAATGCATCGTCATCCTCTGTATCATAGGAGCTGTGTTTCTTGCCTTACAATAATTGAATCACTCTGCATAGATATGTGCTGCTATTAAGTAGCATCACTGCTTTGGTAATGACTGCAAGTTCATCGAAAGCTGGGGTAAAGCAATCAGGAACTAAAACACAGTGCTCCTGTATACTCCTCCAGCAGACCCAGTTCCCACCATCGGCTACCTGTGGAGATAGCTGGAGTTTGTGGTTGATGATGAGGCCCCATCACTCTCTGATCTCAAATTTACAAAGGGGGCACGATGCATTAATTTTTAGCCATTTATCTATGCAATCCACATGAAAAAAATGATAGCAAGGTAGTTCCTTCAGTTCCTCATCGTCTGCATATTTTGTCAAACAAATACAACAAACCTGCAACAAATTGAGGGAAATGGAGGCGACTTGTTAAATTATAGCGATTTCTAGAAGTCTTGGGAAGCAGAGTATGCATTGCGATCGGAACACTCATAATCTGGTGGTTATCTAGCAGCAAGAACATAGAAAACAAATTAAACTGCTGAAGATCTAACAGAGAATATTATTCCAAGATCAAGAAACTACAAATCAGCTACTCTTCTGATTTGCAATTGGCATCCCCACTTTGTGTGCATGCGGTGGGGGGCTATTTCTTTAGTTTTCTTCTTTTTTCTTTTGGTTTGGGAGGTTCATGGGTTTCTCTTGGAATTAACCCAGATTTGAATAGCATTAAATCAGAAACTTCGTACCAAACTTACAGTGTCTTCTCCTGATATGGCACGCTCCTTTTCAGTTCCTGCAGCCAAGATCCCACCTTCACCCATTTCTGAGAGGATGTCCTGATTGTCACCACCTTTCTTCATCTTGAACTTGTATGTTGGCAGAGCATTAATGGATTCAATTGTGGATCCTCTAGTACGAGAAAGATTCTCCTGGATACCCAGGATCGATATCATACATGGAAAGCAGCAAAAAATTGTTGCACATAGTATAAGCAGCAGTGCATACCCAATGCAGCTGAAGGTAAGGAATACTATGCATAACCTGAAGAATGTGTAAAAAAGTAAGCAACTTAAACGTGGTGGAAGCTCAACAGAGGTTGATGCATATAGGCATTTATTAGTACCTATACAACTTGGGAGCATCTAAAGGAGAAGAGTGATCTCCAAAAATCCACACATTACCAACAACAAACCACACCGCGAAAAAGCAATCCAAGGCTATCTTGAAGTAGTCCACTAGGCCATTAAGGCTGCAAATAAGAAACCCACTTCTCACTAAACCACAATTCAGTGTATGATAAATAAAGTTTTACAAGAACACACGCCTCCAGCTTAAAACAGCAAACAATGCGTTGTCCGCATGAACCAACAATGGCCTTCATGATTAAAAGGGTCTTTACTTTTGCCTTTTAGATTATTGACCCTGTTCTAAATATGACATGATAAGTTATGTGGAAATACAACAAAGGTAAATTGTTTTGTGTGTCCAAGCAGCTCTGCATGTTTAAATAACATCAAGTAATCCACAACTTTTGAATTCAGTTGTACTTCAACAATTATATTTCAATCCCTTCTAATAACATGTCTTCCTCATGTGTTTATGGCAGTAGCATAACTTATAGAAGGGCAATGTGATAGACAAAGGTACACCATTGCCTCTGGCATGGTGTTAAGTCTCAAGTGTTTGAATTAGTCTCCTTGCGCATGTGTTATTTTTCTATAATTACTGCTTGTGTATGAAAGAAGGACAAGATATTGGGCCCCCCTTCTTTTTTCTGTCAGAGCATCTAGGCAGGCTGGTGTTGTATTAGGTTGCTCAGAAAATGAAAGTTATTCATGTTTATTTATATATTTTTAGAAGAGTTAATGAATAAAGGGCTCAAAAACATGTAAATGGATGTCAATGGTGTTTGTTTTTTATTTGCGATGGAGATTAAAGCGAGAAAAAATAAGAGCTCTTAATGGTACAATTAAGATCAATGGACAAGAGATTTGAATAATGGCAGTCTCTGCAGCTGGAGTAGACTGGACAGTGGAGTGGACGAAACCAAGAAGATTGCAGAGGGTCTACGACATTTTCAGCAACTCAGTGAAGTTTTCATTAAAAGATTGTCTCTGAAATAATAACGTTGACCCAAGTGAGTACCAAGAGGAAGATGGAATCACATTACAAAGGCACCAGTTGGTGACAACATGGGAGAAAGATGATTCGTTGTTTCATATAAAATCATTACAGTGAACGTTCAATTCAAATGTTTGAGATAATACCTTTTTCTTCATATAACATAACTACAAACATAACCAGCTCTAACTAATAGACACATTCACCACTTCAAATTAGATAGTATTACAAAGTTAACAAATGAACGAGTAGATAAGCAAACATCCACGAACTAAAGAATGGATCATACTTCAGGGAACTTACCCTAAACTCAAGCTTCGGGTGATCTGAATGTTTCTAGATACTGGATTTGCAATTTGATGGTTTTCCTCTACTGAAGCTTGTGTAACTGGCATAGCCATGTATGAAGCAGGTTCAGCTGAAGGGTTGCTTTGAGATGATTCTTGATGTAACTGAGTTGTATCTTGTTCAGTACCCTGGTTGCCGTGATAATAACGCCAGTAAAGAATAGGAAGCGTCGCAAGACATCCGGATGAATAACCCACAACCCATGCAAAAAGAGGTGCTTGTGGATTCTCATGCCTTGACAAGGACAAAACAACAATAGATGCTATAATTTGACCCACAGTGACAACTAGCTCAAGAGAAATCCATAGCCCAGAATTCAATGGATTCCTGCGGCGAGGAGCATAACCTTCACTTCTCCTCATAAACATAGAGTTACTGGAGTTGACCGTATTTGACGATGAAGCAGGAGTTTGATAAGTGATGGCCTGTAAGCTACTTGATGGTCTGTCCTCATGTCCTGGTGGATTGACTTCCGGAAGAGGATCACTATGAGACAAGCTTGATGAAGCATCATTGCTCCTTGATATGTCAACAATGTGCTCACACTCACACTCATTTTGATTTTCCTGTCGTGCCATTACCAATGGTAAATCATCAGCTTCAGTTTCACTTGGTGGTTGCAGAAAGGGAACGTCCATCTAAGTCTGCCAACAAAATTGCCCGGAGATAAAACGTTGACAGGCAGTTATGAGCTTTCAACTTTACATCTAAGAGTTGTCTTATACAAGTAACTGGCACCAAACACCTAGCCACGACTTGACTTCCGATGTCCAAGAAGCTTGAAACTATTTGTTATGTTTACAGAAAGAACATGACGCAAAATCAGAGACAAATTGTTTTCTATTTACCCATCATTCTTGAATGAAGTAGACGAAATAAAGATTGCACAATTACTATACAATTACTGCAAACATCAGATATCTTTGCATTAGTTTAATAGGCTAATCTACTTCCAAGCAAACTTGAATACTGAAAAATAGCAGAATTTAAAAAATAGGCGTAATTGACCAAATACATCAAACTCAGCTAATTCTTGATTGTCAAACAAGAATATGGCAAATCTACCACCCATGCACCGACTAATAATAGCCACTAAGCATAAACACAGTCAAAAAAGCAGAAAATTTCTATAATTCTAAAACTTCAACAAAACCATTCAAACTTGGAACCAAAAAAAAAAAACCTACTAACTGAAACGCGATCTAAGTACATATATAATAAAATAGATTAAACCTAAATTTGATCATCCATGCATGGTTTATCAAGAAAAAATAAAGCAATGAAACGCATGAACTGGCTTTAGCATGAACCCACACAAAATTTAAAAGCGAAGAACCAATGAATAATATGAGCAAGAAAAAATAGGAATTTGCAGAGAAAATAAATGCCCTAGACGAAAAGGAGAGAGCTGTACCCAATTCAACTGAACAGTCAGGCCGTTAGAGCAGCTGCTGAGGGAAAAGAATCAGAGGCTTTTGCAGCTCTGTTTTTTTATACTCACTAGATATTTATATATATATATATATATATAGAGAGAGAGAGAGAGAGAGAGAGAATATCACGTTTTTGGACAGTACGATTGTGGAGGTGGAACTATGACATTTTATCCAACGGTTTAAAGTTCAGAGGGCAAATCAGTCAAACACATCAGTTTGGTTAAAAATCGAACATGTCAGTTTGATTAAAAGTCCAACATATCAGTTTACGTAGCTCGTCACAAATTTAAGTTTTGTGCAAATCGTTTAATGCTTGCCTTGGCTTGGCTTGCCTTGGCTTGGTTCATTTGCAGCCTTAAGCTTATTACGATTTCTGGTTTGGAATAATTAACAAAACAGACTTACTCTCAACTAGGAGAGGTTAATTTTCAAAAGTCAAATTCTTATATGCAAAAAAAAAAGAAATAATACAAAGTATATCATGAGTAGGGTCGGAAAATACCAAAACAACTTCAAGAGAGAGTGACATAAGCGGTGACAATCTCATAATTGTCTGTCAAAATATCACCCCAAATTAAAAAAATTTCACTTCAATGGGGGTGGCATTAAAGATTAAAAAATGACAACAATGCTCTTGAGGTGCCAATTTTCTAAATTTTGGAGAGAGAGAGAGAGATTGCAAAGTATATAATTGATTTTAATTATATTTTTTTAACAAAAAATATTAAAATGGGATTCCATTTTGACACCCGTCATTAAAACAAATTTATAATTTAAGAATGTCAAAATACTATTCAAGATTACAAATAAGTGATTTGATACTCTAAAATGACAACTTCTTTTAGAGTTGCTTTAACGGCAATATTGGACCCAAAAAGCCTTTTTAATTTCTTCTCAATGAATGCAATTATATGAACCGTAAAAAAGATTATTTCTGTTTTTTTTTTTAACAGAGACAAACTATAACATTTCTACTTAAAAAATAAAAATGTCATAGCCGTCATATAACCCACACACACTCCAAGGCTATCCGATATGGGATAGCTCCAACCCATCACCACCCAGGCCTAAAGGCCTCCTTGTTCATAGACAGACTTAAGAGAGATGTAGCTGAGCTCATATAAAACCCACCTTAAACACATATGTTTTTTTTTATCAAAGACAAACTACAACATTTTTACTTAAAAAGTAAAAATGTCATAGCCGTCATATAACACACACCCAAAGACTATCCGACGTGGAATAAGTAAAACCCATTAATACCACTGTACTAAGTTATATCCGTCATATAACATTTCTACATAATTCAAATAGTAAAAACCGGATAATTTTTCGCCTCCCTTTCATCCCCAAAGACCTTTTAATACCACTGCACTAAGTTAAATCACGCGACATGGTTCAAAGGGAAAGTAACTAACTACGCTACTCAAAAACCATGAACTGTACTCTCTTTCGCATCTCTACTCATAGCCTGCTACTAGATTTGGAGACAAACTACTTTAACTTAGGTTCATATCAAATTCAACTCGAGTTGGACTCATATTTTAAATCAATTAAACTTGAATAATTTTTTAATTTTGTTTAAAAAAATAAGTCTAAAACACTCGACTCAAACTCGCGAAACTCAAGTCATTTATATGTAAAATAATCGAACTATTTAGACTTAGCTCAAGTTCTATTCAAGAGTCGAACTTAAACAATTTTTAGGCTTATTTAAAAAAACAAATACACTAGACTCGGACTCAAGCTTGCAAGGCTCGACTCGATTAACACCCCAACCTGCTGCGCAGAAAAAACATCCATTCCACTTTCTCCTGGTCAGGAAAGGCCTTCAGAAAATCAAACTCTTCAGGATTGCCGCTCATTAATATCTCTCCACAGCCTTCACATGACTGTTCACGCCAAGAATATACTGCTGTGAAAACAATTACACATGAAAAGGAATGAATCTTTACACATCCTACCAGAGAAAATCTCCAGCAAACAACAGAACTTCATTAGCTGAACAACTTGGGGAAGACAATTACACGAGTTAATGAGCAAAAACGGGATACAAAAGATAAATAAACTCGGTGTCTGCTGCTTACGTCCACGACAAAGGTATTACAATCCCAAATTATTTATAAAAAAAACCACTTCCACAATAGCAAGTCACTTATGAGTAAACTCAATAAGAAAATTCAAGGAGAGCCTCTTTATGTATTTTAAACAATGAATACCTATTTTACAATCCACATCAATCATCAACCTCAGCTCTGATTTCCCTCAGCAGTTCCTCCTTGTACTCCTCAAATGTACCTGGGAAAAACTCCACAGTTCCATTCTCTACTACCCAAATTTCACTCCTCTCTTCGTCGTCGCAAACACGTGATATTAGCCTAGAGTCATGACTGACAAGGACGACTCCACCGGTAAACTCATCAAGTGCATCAGCCAGTGCATCAATACTCTGCATATCCAAATGATTTGTGGGCTCATCTAATAGCAAAATGTGAGGCCTTGACATGGATATTGAAGTGAAGACAACCCGGGATTTCTGCCCTCCAGATAATTTTGCAATGGGGGTGGTGTGATTATGGCCCGGGAGTCCAAATTTCCCAAGTTTTGCCCGCACAGCCTCTTGCTTACTAGGCCCTTCTTGATCTGGATGAAGACGAAGAAGATATTGAATTGGTGTTTCATCCATTGTCAGGAGATCAACAAAGTGCTGTGAGTATCTCCCTATCCGCAACTTTTGGCTCCTTCGTACTTCACCCTCGGTTGGAACCAAATCTCCAGCAAGAAGGTTAAGCAAAGTCGATTTCCCAGCACCATTAGGCCCAATAATAGCAACACGAGTACCCATATCAATGCCAACATCAACATTCGACAACCTGAAATCCTCGCGGTTTGGATAACTGAAGCTGACCTCAATTAGCTGTAAAAGTGGTGGTGTAAGCTCCGTAGGTTCAGGGAAGTGAAACTCCACACTATAATCTCTCCACTTCTGAGGAGCCTCTGGCAAGGGCTCATCCTCATCAACCTTGCCCTTTGCTTTCTTTGACAAATCCCTGGCAGCAGCAGATTTAGCACGATCTCTGACCTTATCCTGCTGAACCCGATTCCCAGACTTCTTTGCAGCTTTCATTTGCTTGTCATAAATCTCAAACTTCTTGTTCATCTCTTTGCGACGCTGCTCGTAGCCACTTTCAAACTCATTAAAATTCCCACGGTATAAGTGGAGTTTCAGGTCATGGAGATGAATAATCTCATTGCAAACTGTATTAAGGAAATCTCGATCATGAGAGACGACCACCAGAGTTTTTTTCCACCGGCACAAGTATTCTTCTAACCAGAGAACAGCCCTAAGGTCAAGGTGATTGGTGGGCTCATCCAACAACAACAGAGTAGGCTGCAGAAAGAGTGCCCTAGCCAATGAAATTCTCATCCTCCAGCCACCACTAAATGAGCGGGTAGCACGACTCTGCATATCCTTTGTGAAACCTAAACCAGCAAGAATCTTTGATGCCTGAGACTCAGCAGCATCTGACCCCATCAGCTGCAATTTCTCATACAGTTCCACAAGCTTCTCTCCCACATCATCCCCTTCAGCATCGTCAGCTTCATTCTCACCCGTAGAAGCAGGAGATAAATCCTGCAAAGATGCAACCTCTTGTCGGAGCTTGATGAGCTCTTCATTAGCTGACACAACTGCCTCAAGAGCACTTCTATCATCACCAACCACCTCTTGTTCAACCAACAGCACATCTATATTTTTAGGTACAGGAATCTTCCTCCAAGCAAGAAGCTTTAACAGGGTAGACTTTCCTTTTCCATTGGGCCCAACCAATCCATACCTCTTCCCATGAGATATCTTCACTGATGCATTCTTTAAGAGTTCTTTCCCCCGAGCTGCCACAGAGAAATTATCTATTGTTATATCCTTGACATTAGCATCAGATTCATCTTGACCATCAAGGACAGAAGCACGACTACCGATCACAACAGTAAAAGCATCATGATCATCTTTAAGGGCCTCCTGTTTGGCTTGCTCAATAGCATGGGCAGCAAGGATGTCCTTCCTTTCTCGTTTTTTTAACTCTTTGTCAGTCATGGAGATGTCAAGTGACTTTGTGTCAGTTCTCTGCTGCCGACTGGGCAGGTTATGAACACCATTCTCTTGTTGCTGTTCTTCAGATGCATAATCATCATCCTCATCATCAGAAGGAGGGAGATCGATACCATCGGTATAAGATGGTTTTTTTGGACCAGCTTTTGACTTGGGCTTACTAGAAGTAGAGCTTGCGGAAGATCCTTTCTTAGCCTTTTCAGGTTTCTGGTCCATGATGGCAAGCATGGCAGAGACCGAGAGCTTCTCTTTCTTCCCATCTTTGGGGGTATCTTTGCTGTTTGGCTTAGGCTTCGTACCGGTTCCCATCTCATCAGTTTTTTTCTTTCCCATTGCAGTGGTTGATCTGTTATGAAGAGAACACGGAAAAAATTAATTTAAATTATTCCTGTAAAGCTCGTCAGAGTCAAAATACAAACTGAGCCGATATAAGGACAATGAGTATCCCTGTTTGAAATGCTTACTGACATCGATGCTCACAACATATAGGATCTTCGGAATAAAACGAAGTCATCAAGTTCAGAAGGAAAAGCAGAGATAGTTCATTAGTCATGACAGGCACCTACGGACTTCAAGAAACAACAGGAAAGGATGTCTAGAAAATTTTAGTCTAGTAATGCCTCCCTGCCTCTCTCTATCGTAAAACCAGTAATACAGGACTTTTATAACTCAGGCTCATTGTCCATTGAAACAGTATTGAAATTTTAATCAACATAACAGGCAGGGGCAACAGAAATCCTGTAAAGCCCTAGGTTCTGTCCATTAACTGCTAAAAAAGGATATCCTAGCAAATTCCTTTTTTCTTTCTGCTTGTTTTTTTTGGAGGGGGGAGTTGGTGGGGGGGGGGGGGTTCTTCTATATTGTGAATTCACTTAGTCCATAATCACATCAATGGGAGTAATTACTTTCTACTAGTAGTATAGCTCCCCACAAGTGCCAAATCTTCTAGTTTCTAAGCTAATGCCAACCAAATTCCAACCAACCAGCGTGACCAGCTTCAAAAGCAGTAGGCTGATCAGAACAAACACACTTCTGTAGCATCCCCTGCCTGTCCTAGTTTTCATACTTAAGTTTGCTACCGACAAAAATTACTTACTTAAGATATTCCAAACAATATTTGATGCTACACACATTTATTTCAGTTGTTATTTTGACTGATTAGCAAATAATTCACAAAAAATTCGAGAACAAAAATGGCAGCCACAAATCTCTTGGGTCACCTTTATTTTATTAGCAGTACCTTTTTTGCACGGATACCCACAGAGCAACCCATAATGTTTATAGAATTGAATTTGGAAAGACTTATGATAGCACAATACAAGGCCTACCCAAAATTACTAGACTATTGCTAACCATAAGCTTACCCAAAGAAGAGCATCACTTCACTAATTGCACTCACAACACTAATTTTGTAATATGGTGGGATACTTCAACAAAAAAATATTAATTATTCATGAGTAGATATCAATTTAGTTGTCAAAAGATTAGCTCCTAAAGATGTGCTTAAAGCGACTACAGATCATATTCATACCTACTAACCAAGCTGGAATATTTCTAATACCAGCAACACTCCCATGGAACCAAAGCCATCCCTCTAGATTTCGCCACGCACACACACAAACGTGAAAAAGAAAATTCCGAAAACAATTTTATACTGGAATCAACTAAAAAACAAGAACACATCTAGCTCCACCAAATCTATACGAAATTGACAAAGAATACACGAACAAAAAAAACTAGGGTTCAATTATGCCTATATACAAGTATAGATGAGATTCTAGACTTCAGTTTTCTAACTCACCCTGAAAAACGAAGATTGGATCAACCCGAACTTTGATCGGACAAAACAGTTCAAAACCCCTGCAAAATTGGTAAAATTATGATTATGGTTTTTACTGATAAGGTGCCTCAGAGAGAGAGAGAGAGAGAGAGAGAGGGAGAGAGAGACGTACCAGACAGATAATCGGGTCGAGATGGAAGACGGAGAGTGCTACTTATACGAAAACTAAAGTGGATCCAAATTGCACATGTTGACCACCCAAGGGCCTTGTGGTTTGGGCCTACGATTTGAGACCAACCCAACCCAACCCAACCCAAATCTTCAAATCCAAACGCACCCGCAAATTTGAGCAACTTTTCACATTAATGAGAAAAAATAAATAAGCCCAAGGCTTCCTCAATTTATTTTACAAATCAGAGATAAAAATATATGTCTTTTGATGCATGTGGATATTTTTTTTTTGTATTTTTTCAATTAATGAACTAAAAATAATGCATGATTTTTTTCATATTTTTTTGGTATTTTTTGTATAATAATTATAATTTTATCCTTATTTTTATTTTTATTTTTTTTGTATGACCAATCCAATCAGTTGACTCAAAAACTAAACCAATGATCTATTAATCTGATCCCTTACTTGATGTTGGGCCTAATTTAAGAACTGTGTTACTATGGAGCTAATGATTATATGTCGCAGGCTGTATGATGGCAAGTGTATTAGACCCATGAGGCTCCATAGCTAGTCATAGAACCCCCAAAGTCAGTACTACAATTGACTGGCCCAATAATTGAGGCCCATTTGATTACAAAATAAAGACCCTTGTATTCAAAATTGTTAGGTGTAATCTCCACTCAGTAGTGATCAAGTGATAATACTGACAAATGAGGTATAATCACTTATAATATCTATCCACATCGGTAGTGCTGATAATCAAGCTGAATTTTACGAGCTCGAGCCGAGTTTATCGAGCTCATTTTTTAAACGGATCTAAAAATTTGTTCAAGAATTGTTCAATTAGAAAATGAGTCGAACTCGAGTAACTTGATTATTTTACATTAAAACGAATCAAATTTTGGGAGCTCGAGTCAAACCTTAGAAAACCAGTTTAAAAAATCGTTCAAACTTAACTCGTTTAGAACACGAATTAAGTTCAAATCGAATCGTCTTTGTATCAAACTCGAACTAAATTCAAGTAATTTGGCTTAATTATCAGACTTACACATCTATCGTTGTTCCACTCGGTTGCCGTTCCAAGCCAAGCCCAAAATCTTCGGCATCTTTCCACATCATTTCTCAAGAGTTAACAAATGGGTATTCACCAACTAGACTTAACTTTGGAAATGAAATGTGAGAGAACTTTGGATAAAAACTGGGCCTTGGCCCAATTTAATTTCATAAAGACCCATGGCCTTCTTATAGCTTAGATGCTCACACCAGATGTCAGCAAATGGGCCACTCGTGCAATATCTAGACTCTTGGACAGTTTGAATACACATAACGAATCTCATATCCACATAACGAATCTCACATCAATGGGAATAAAATATCATCCCCACACTATACGACAAAGACTAGATGGACTGCAACTGTGGGCCCTGAACCTTTGAAATCTCATTGTCTAGCTGACTCCACATGAAATAACATGTGCTCATTAAGCATTGTACGGACACTACTGGGCTTTGGCCCACTCATTTGCTCTCTTTCGATCATTTAGGGGACAACCAGGATTAGAAAATTAATACTACGTCTAATTTGAAAAACTAATGTTTTAATGTGGGATGAATTCAATTTAATGTTAAGATTAACTGTTTATCTAATAATAACATATTAAGTGTTCAAATTAGATTCGAATAGTATTACTATTAAGACATGAATGATCAATGAGTCGGGTGATAATTTGAATGAGTCTACCTAGAGATTTCAAGGCTTTGTGGTTTTCTTCCTCTTTATTTTCAATGATTATAAGGAGCTGTGATTCACAGTTGGAAATTGTTGGAACCTCAAGGGATAACTCAAGTGGTAGTTATGATAAATTGTAAATTCAGACATCTTGAGTTTGAATTTTAGTATAGACGAAGAGATAAATAGGTTCATATACGTCATTGCCGGAGAGACCTAAGAGAAAGGTGTGAAGAATAGAGGTGGAGAGAAGGAGAGGAAAGAGTAGGGAGAGAGGTTGCCTCCTTAAGGCTTAGAGCCTAAGGGTTTTCATCCATTCAACTCTATGTTATTTCTTGTAAGAATATAAGAGTATTTATAGAGGGAGGCTATAATGTGTGACTCAGGCACATACGATGCAAGCTGTCAAGTGTCTTAAGTATTAATTAGATAATGGAACACACCCTACCACGGTAACCCTACTACGAGATCCTTACCTTGGGACCCACAACGACATTGATCAACATGAATAGCAGAAGATTACATGACATATCAAGTCTGTCGAAAACAACGCTAATTGGGCACTAATTAGGGTTGATTTTGAGTGATAGCGTCGAAAAATTTCATAAGATTCCATTTTGGAAAACTCACGCCTTCAACTTTATTGGGTTTTAGCCAAAAATGACGTTTATGACACTTTTTAAACACTTTTCTATTTTTATCCCATTATTTGGGGTGTTTTCATAATATTATATATTTGCTTGATTTTTCTAATAATTTAGGACCATTAGGGTTTCTTATTTATATTAGGTTGAAAATTAATTCAATAGTTTTGGTTTATTTTGAATAAACATTAGAGATGAGTTCTTTTTCAATTCCCAATTTATTTGGTATTCTTAGAAATCAACAAGATTCTTAAAGACTATAATCTGGTAGTGTTGTGATAATCAACAAATTATTATTTATATTGTTTGATTTTGTTTCTTTATTTACGCTACAATGCATCAACAATAAATCCTAGAACTTTCATGAAGGGTCTTCTCTCTTCATCTCCACCACAATATCAATAAAAGGTTCCTCGATCATGCAGCAAATGCTTCAAAGAGTTCAACCACAAACTTCTCCTGCCATTACTATGCAAGAATTCCATGAAAAGACACCTCTTTATCTCCTAGTCTGGTGTGTCATCGCATGCATGGCAAACTCCAATTAAGAGTTGAATTCACGTGTTGTTCACGTGCATGTGGTGGTCTAAACCAGCCCTACATGTCACACACCAGCACAAGCCCCATAAACCACCCATTTCATATCTGAATCAACGGTAGGATTTTAATCACATGGACAGAAAGTGGTGACCCACAGCGACATCATCAACTCAACGGCCTCAGAATATTCTAACATGAGATTTGATTCTTAGGGCAAATCTTTCTAATGTTGGTGTCTACAGTTTAAGGGCCAACCAATTATGGTGACGAAAAATTATTTTAGGATTTTATATAAATATATATGAATATATATTTTTATTTATATATACTAGTTATTGTCTATGTCTGAAGACACAAAATAATACAAATAATCAACAGTAAATATATTATATTCACAATCAAAATCAAATTGCAAACATAGAGCAAAGAAAATAATTTACGCACATGTTGTAGTGGTGGTGGTGGGTGACGACGACTGTGGTGATGGTGACAATCATGGGTGACAATGGTCATGCTGATGGTGGATTTTTTGTGACAATAGTGGTAGAAACAGTTATGAGTAATAGTGGTGGTGGTTGTGGGCAACGGTGATGATGGTTGGCAGTGGTAGTGGTGGGGCAACGACGGTGGTGGGCAGTGATGATGGTGGTGGTGAGCGACGATGGGTACTTCTGGACGACAGTGTGATGGGTTGTGATAAATAGTGGTGGTAAGTGTGGTGGGGGTGGATGTGGTTGGTGGGCGATGACAATTGGTGGTGGTTGGTGATGGTAAGTTTGATAGGGGTGGGTGACAGTGACTGACGACGATGATGGACAATGATGGGTGGTGGTAAACAACAATGATAGTGGTGGGTGTTGATGGTGGACAAAAGTGATAATGATAATAAATATAAGAATGAGATAAAAATTATTGTGGGTGGTGACGGTGGACGGTGATAATAACAATCGGTGGTGGGGCAACGGCGGTGACGAGGATGGTGGTAGTGGGGGTGGGATGACAATGAGTCGCAATATCGACGGTGGTGGTGTTGATGATGGTGGTGGTAAGGTGGCGGCAGTGGTGGTTGGGTGGTTGGTATGGTGGTGGTGGGGTAACGGTAGTGGTGGAATGGTTCTAAATATTATTTTTTTTTTAAAAAAA
>CM042192.1:2637160-2677607 GCA_023539305.1 Ilex asprella
GGTCTGACCCATTTGGTCCTTCTACGTACAACGTAGGGAGGTAAGCCTTGTATGCTGGCAAGTATCGTGAAACGAAATCCATTACCTGAAAATAAGCCCAAAGAGTACTTTAATCCATGAATCGGAAACCAGTGCAGCTTCCATTGGAGCAACAAAGCATGATACATATATATATATCTGACTCCACCTCATCATCAGACATCCCAGGCTTCCCATCTGCTCTCATGGCAATCTCAGCCTGCAGTTTCCCCAGTTACCACTTACGAAGTATTGCAAAATATAAAAAATTTCTGAAAGTAACGTGCGCAAGGATTCTAACATGATGACCAACCTGCAATCGCCATATGTAGACACAATTTGGGTCTTTAATCTTGATAACTATCCATGCGTTTATAAACTTGTCCCATGCTTCATAATAAGCTTCTAAATTTTTATTCACCGTCTCCAGCTGCCAAAATAAGGCTTAAGCTAAATTTCCAACATCAGACAAACATGATGGAAAAGCACAAATGCCCCTGACGATGACTTGAGTCCTCTAACCTGTGGATCAACAGCTTTGACAACATCAACAGGAAGGGGTTTGAAACCAAGCATCCAACCTTCAAACAGAACAACCTAAATAACCACCAAGAGAACATATTAAATGATGAGAGAATCAAGATATCAATTGCTTCTTCTGGAGGAAATTAAGTAAAACTGGAAAATTTAACCATACCCATGCAACCAACAAGTTTCAGGATTTGTACCATGACCAACTGGTTCATAACGAACCAAATGGTTCTAAATACCAAGCATACTTTTATCTGAATGGATTTTTGACATATAATGTTATCATTGATATAGTCTGCATGGCAAAAAAGTGAGACCCGGGGTTTTATGGCCACCCAACGTTAAACCCATTCATTACCAGCTCTAAATTGAAGTCCTACCATTAGTGGTCCTTCAACCTCCGGCCATGTGGAGTAATCAGCTCTGTCGCCCCTACCACCGTATGCGGACTGCACATAAACATTACTGTAAGCAAACCTCCACTCAGAACACAACTGAGAAAATAACAAAGAATATGTGGTGCCTACTTTATCATACCGTGGTAGCTTCATCTTCAGACCTGAACATATTGGAGAAACAATTCATTTTCTACACTGAATTAAAGACCAATTGGAGAACAGATGAGCGTCATTTAAAGAAAAATAAGGGAAGCTCTCACACCTTCTTTAGTCAATTTGCCTAGAGCTGTCAGTGTTTCAACAGACAATGAAAGATCATGGCTTCCAGCATTTCCACGAAACTGGGTGGGAGGAAAGAGTCATAAGTGCTACCAACAGTATTGAGCTGAAAATCTTTTAAAGGAGAATGTTAATTGCTACCTCTAAAAGTGCATTTCCTGGATTGCTTTCTCTCAGTTTAGCCTAAAATAGAATCACAAATGCATCAGAAGATGAAAACAAAGACATAGGGAAGCAACTACCAGATACTCTCCAGAATATATTACCTGATCCTCTGCTGTTAAGTAGAAATCATCTATGGATATTGTTGCAGACTTCCTGACAATTGATATGTGTCAGCAAGTATCAGTGTCCTGGTTTTCTTATAATTTCATTCAATAATATTGCTTATATTTAATAGATATCTCAGTGGTGCAATCTACCTCCCAGAGACTCGAAAAAGAAAATCTAATGCAAAGACGAGTGTTGTTTTCCCACAACCTTGTGGCGCACTAAAACCAATCTGCATCAGCAAAAGATGCCAGCTTAGCAGAGTCTATTAAATTCGATATCTGTATAACTCTGTCAGTCTATTACATTGCACCCCTAGGCAATGAGATGAAATTTAATCAGTCAGTTAAGTCCAAACCTAACATGAACAACAAACTAAGGCATTACTTTCACAGAGGATATGTACCACTAAAGGAGGGACATCTTCTTCATCTTTAAACAGGGACATATGATGGGAAATTTTCTGTTCACACCACAAGAAGACTGGTATATAGTAGTGATAAAACCTAGCTTTCTCAGGTATTGTCAGGTACAGTTCATTGAGCTGAAATAATCTGCATAGGTGTACACCACACTCTAACCACTTGTCAATAGACTCAGCAATCATCTCTGAGGTCAGACCCAATTTTTTTACAAGGGGCCCTGAGCATATGAATTCAAAAAGGTCCTTCACTGAGGAAACTTCAGCAGGTGCTGTTGGAAACACAGAACGTAATGGTCCCAGCCTCCTTCCTTGGTTGGGAACAGTATCATGACACAGGGAATTGTCCTGCATCCATAAGCATCCAAGGCCTGCAAGAATAGTATCTGAATATTGGGAAAGAGAATGAAAAACTCAACAGCATTCAATTACATCTGAAAGTGTGTCTGCATCGACAATTACTTCTAAACATGAAAAAATGCCCCACATAAGTCAACCCATATATGTCCATGAATAGCTGTGTATGACTATCTTCCAGAAACTCCAGCTTGACTCACTTTTGGCTCGTTTAGACCTAGCTCGAAACAACTTTTTTGGGGAAAGAGCAATTAGAGTCATTTTTCTATATTCATCCCACTCGCCTGCCAATAGTTTAATAGCCTGCATGAGGTTGGTCGCTTAGCACAAGACTTTGCTAGGGACAAAATTGAAGAAAAGGACGAAATATCATGGAACCTCCCAATTGAATGAATGGTAACATTCGTAGTGATCAACTTTATTTCCTTTCACAACCCTTTTTGGTAGAATATTACATCATATCGTGAGGGCAGTACCAACCATTTAGCGAAAGTTCAACCTTCCAAGTCTCTCTCCACTCTTAACCATCTTCTAGCCATCCCTATGGCCTATCGTTTGTTGGTCTCTTTGGGCTAGTGGCTCTGGCATCTCTACCGCTTCTTTTTTCCAGTTCCAAAACAACTTGAGCTAAATAGGGCTCTACCAAGAAACCAGACCAAGGTAGCTAGCTAACTCTCACCATATGTTGATCAAGCCAAAAGAAGGACATACAACAATTCCCTCAATTGTCTTCTCGGCCAACATAGATCTCATGACTCATGAGATCCTGCCACAATTACTACGAAAAAGCCCCGCCCTTTTCCCTATTCAGTTTTTGCTCTTGCAAGGATTCAACTGCCTATTTATGATAAGCTCACATTCACTTTCTTTATCAACCAAAAAAATTTGTATTCCCACTTGAGTTTTATCTTTCCAGATATCCAAAGAAACAACCTAGAAAAGTCTAGAAGTATAAGCTCAAATTACCAAGAATGAAATAGAGCAATGTATCCAACTTCTATGAAAAGAAAAGCAAGTATCAAAGATCAACTCCATGTTTTAGTGCAACCTTACCAACAAATAATGGGGCATGGGCACATTTTGAAAAAGAAAAATACAATTAAACACATTACAAAGAACAATGAAAATACCATAAAAAAGCATTTAGTTTTGCAAGCAATAAGATCGAAATTGAAAAGAACAAAAGTATCACAGAACTGATACACATATTTTTCAACAGAATTTCAAAACATGGAAGGAAAGAAAAAAAAAAATTCTTCACACATTACACACAAAACATCTTCAGTGCTACTGCTTGCCATTTGGGTTGGTGTAAAAAAATAAAAAAACATAAGAAGTTCCTCTCTTTGTGGACACAGCAAATAAACAACATTCAGATTTTGTTTCGATACCACTTCACTTAAAAATAAAATAAGACTAGATGTGTGTACATGAACTCTTGCACATCCTTCCCTTGCAAGCCGGGTAAGTTCTACCCATACCCATGGTTTCGTAATAATTTATTTCCTTCTTATTTCCAGCATTTTCTTAGAATAGACTTGCATTGGATGTGGAAACAAAATTTAGTATCAAAATCAACATAACCGATTAAAAGAGATGAGCTTCAATACCCATTACAGTAAATTCAACGGAGAATCAAACCCAATGAAATATGTAAAATGACAATCAAATTAACACCAAGTGAACATACATCTTCTTACCTGATTGTGAGGATTTGACAACTGGCTCCATTTGAGAGGACGTAGAACTGATGTTTGATTGGGTAACTGCTGTTCTGGAGAGAGAAAGAGCTGAGACGATGGATGACCGAAAATAACTATGATTGCCATAATTACTTTTATAATTATTCTTATTATAGCAATACTTATTATTATATTTACAATTAAACAAACAGATTGAAGCGGCAGTCGTCAATGCCGCCTTCGTCATCTCTCTCTCTCTCTCTCTCTCGTGTGTCTGGCAAAATACAGTTGAAGAGATCAGTTCGGGATCAGTGACTCTGGGGTTGGCTTAGAGGGACGGACCACGACCTGTTACGTGGCACTGTGAAAGTACCAAAATACCCTGGATCGGCCTTCGGACACCATATATAAAGCCCATTAAATCCATTGAGGCAGCCTGCTCATACGAGTGTTGAGTAAGGCCCATATTATTGACCCTTGAACCATCAATTTGAACCAATGTATCTATTATGGGAAAAAATATTCCTATTTTACAACCATATTACAGCAGTATTGTCACGTGTTCTTATCGTTTAATGATAAATTAATAAGTAGGTAAAAGTAAACTTTTGTTCCTCAGGGAACATATTTTAAAACCATTCGGACTCCTACTCTTAGGCTCATGATACTTTATATCGTGAAAGCTTGAAAAAACCTCAAAATTTTCCTTAAAATTGAACATTTAGGAAATTGAACTTTCAAGTTGTTAAATATGTTCCACTTGTTCTTTTGAGACACGCAGAGATAACAAGAACTAGCTCTAGTAATTTTAGATGTGATTTGTCAATTTAACACACAATCGATACAAAAAATAGTGAATTTGGATTTGAACTTAAGACGTTTGGATAATAATTGTTGACTTCGTTGGACAAGTGAAATAAATGAATTGATATGTATTCGATTAAACATATAGCGCATTTGCTAAATATAACTTATGTCTAATATGAATTTGACACACAAATTCGATTATATACGGTTATAAATTAATTAATATAAATTAAATAATTTTTAATATAATATAACAGTTTATTGAAAAGTCTAAGTAATGCCTCCGGAGTGATACATTGATATAGAACAAGTAACAGATAATTATTTGGTGCAAGAAGATTGACGTGCATCCAATGTCCAACGAAAAAGCAAAGAAGTGATACTAGAGGCAAAATGGCTAGACTCGGAATTGATTGAGATCAATGGTATTTGATCTAGATCAGGTCAAGGATCAAGACTCATGTTTTGTCGTGGGCTCTTTCAATTTTGTGAAACTTGGGAAAAAATTAAATTTAAATTAAAGGGGGTAAAACGATAATTAATTGTTAAAGCACCGGTTTAAAATCTGAATTTTTATAAAACTCGGATAATGAAATAAACCCCACCATTAGATTCATCTCGTGAAATTGGGATAACCAGTCAATTTTCATCAAATTATTAGACAGTCGAATTTTCGAGTGTTATTATGCGATCGGGTATCATGCGATTAAATTCTATGATCATATTTAATTACGGAACGCGTAATATAATTTAAAGTACATCTCAAAAAATAATATCAAACATGACACGTGATGAGATATAATTGATTGGGACAAAATTGGATCATTCTAAAGGTGACATGTGACACCTTAAGGGCCAAGAATATAAAAAAGGGCATAAAGTGGAAGACTTTGGTATCCACTCATTTTGTTTCTTCATAATTTTGATAGTAAGAGAGAAAGTGAGAAGAAATGCATTTCTCTTCAACTTTTTCTTCCTTTTTCTTGTGATTTAGCAAGATCTAAGCGGCGATTCGTCTAGGAGTAAGAACTAAAACTACTCACAACACTGAGGGCTACACGTGGACACCATCCATGCTCAATTAAAACACATGGAAAAAAGTTTGAGTTTTGACTAAAGGTTGAACAAAGTATCATTTTATATCGTGAGGAATCGTTCTACCTCGTGCGCACGCTACAAAAATGTAGGGTTCCCTCCTGTTTAGGTTTACTTTCAACCTAGAGTTGTTATATGAAATAGGTAGGGTTATGGGTGTGTATATCACATGTTTTAGGTCTTGACTAGCATAACTAGTGGGTTAAGATTGAATATGAACATTGGATGAATCTTCACCTTGGTTTGATGAAATTGATTATTTGGTATACTATGTGTTTACATTGTATGCACCATATGAGTTTGATAAAATGTCTTAGCGAAATCAAGAATGTTACTTAAGCTAATCAATATATTTAACATGTGTTGGGTGAATAATAGAATGTTGTTATATGTTTCAATGATATATTTAAGATTATGATGACATTTTTGTGGCTTTGTTGTGAATATGTCATGTATTTGCAATTCATGCCTCTTAGGTGTTTGATAAAATGCCTAAATAAATCAAACATGTTAATTGAGTTAATCAACGTATTTAACATGTGCTGAGTGATATGGTAGAATGTTGTTATATACTCTGATGATATAATTAACATTATGATGAAAAGTGTGTGATTTTATTGTGGGTATACAATGTGTTTACATTTCATGCAAGTGTTTTGATAAGATGCTCAAGTAAGTTTAATTATGTTTATTGGATTATAACCATCTATGACCTGCTTGAGAATGTTTATGATAAATGACCTGTTCATTATATGTTTTATGATACGATGAGTATGATGATATAAATTACATTTGCACATTACATTTGCATATGCATGGTTGCACTACATTCATAGGACATTGACATGAGTGTGAGTATGTATACATGAGTTTGGGTCAATCACCATCTTGGTGAGTTGACGAGTGGGCTTGGAGAAGGTTGAACTTAAGTCTAACTAAGTCGTATTGGAATTGCATAAATAAATGTGTTGGAATGTCCTAAGAATGACTAGATTCTCTATCGAGTGCAACATTCGATAATGTTGGTTATGCGCTTTATGTTGGTATAATGAGCCCATAAAAGTATGACCACAAAAATAGAGGCGCAAATGGAATGTCCTAAGGATTCGTAAACAGTGTGGTTTCTCGTTGGTGAAATACCATAAATTATCTCTCCAAAAAAAATACAAAATTAAATTAAATGGTCATTGAATGTTTAATATCAATGTCGGGGCTCGAATTCATACGCATGACATTGTATATGTTATGGGAGCTTGGGATGAGACTCGGTGTTGGCATTGCATGTATGAGTTTACACTTTTATGACATGACATGAATTAGTAGTATTGTTCATGTTTATATATGTGAACTTAATACTTTGAAATGTTTATGATTGCATAACATTTCATATGCATATGAGTTTGGGAGCTGATCTCCATCAGAAATACTCTATTAAGCGTGACTCACATATTTCAAGTATCGGACAAACTTCCACTGAAAGCCCTCACTTGAGCCCGTGTTGATGATAGAGTCGGGTTGTGACTCTTGAGTTACATTTTGTAGTTCTTTTATATATTTACATTTGACATTGTATAATTTTTGTAAACAAAATTTGTTTTATATTAAAAATGCATGTATAGGAGACTTTCACGGAGTTATTCTTTTTGTTGAAAGAATGTATACATACATGAAGTTATGGTTTGATACTCAATGCTATATGATTGAATATTGATGGTTGTGACCCAATGTAGTTAATGGTTAGGATTGCACAAATTGTGTGTGTTGGATAAAGCTCCTGTACAAAGGAGATTCTACCTAAAATTTATTAAAATTATGGACATCGATGAATGGGGCATCACTACTTGTTATCGGGTTAAGCGGTATCACGGGGTATTCCACATGTTATTAAGTGATCAACGGGTTAATCAAGACTCTGAGAATCGTGGTGTCACAAGTTTTGGACCGAATTTTATCGTTTAGACTTTCAAACCCCATTTTTACTGTTTTAAGAAAGAATTTAGAAATTAATAATAAATCATAAAAAAATTCTAATTCAATGTCGTCAGTTTTATAAGATTGTAGACAACACATGTTTTTATATTAATTAGTTAGATTACAATTTTATATTTTTCTTAATTTTTGTATAATTAGGAATTTTACTTATTTTATGACGACAATTAGGTTTTTGTCGTTCTTATACATATTCTCTTATGTAATACGAATTTATTCAATAAATAATGTACCTTTTTAGAGACATTCCCTTGTTTTTTTCTATGGAATCAGAGTGTGTGTGTTCTATACACTTAGAATCGTAATTTTTTTTGTTTTCCCATATTCCACCGTGTCATACATATGAGGATGAATGCTTCTTTATTTTTTTGTTTATGATCTAAGGTGTTTGAACCAGTTTATGTGCACCTCAACTACTCTTCTCTATGTTCCGGTCAAAACAGAAATTAAAGTATTAATGGGTGATAAATTTTTTATGATTTGATAAAAAAAAATACCAAAATTTAAATTTTGGAAGTATGTGCTTACACTTCATCCATTTGGAGTTCTGGAGGAATGTTTATGTCAATTCATTTTAAATTGTAACGAACAATACTCTTATTCCCCTGTAGATATCCATATGCCCGATTCAACATCTTTATTCCAATCAAGATAACCATATTTTCATCAAGATTTCAATTTTGCTCGAAAAAAAAAATGATTTCTAATAAACACGCCGGCGGTGGCCACTGCCGGAGACCCGCCGTGTCTGCAAGTATATACAAGAAGAGTCAACATGTTACATAATCAACGCCTCGGACAGATCACACTATCTTTTTTCTGTTGTTGTGAGGCTCTCATAACATGGCAAGTCAAATCCCCGTTTCATTTTTCCCCTAAATACTCGCACCACAAGTACAACCTACTAACTAAACTAAACCTTCTCCTCTGTCTCTCTCTCTACTCGTCAACCTATTCTCTGTCAACCCAATTATCATCTCAATTCCATCATTTTGTTATAGCAGGTGGTCAGAATTTTCCCAGAACAAAAACTCAAAATTGAAGCTTAATTTTCGGAGCTTTCATTCTCAAAATCGACCAGCCAAACACCGTTGAATTTCTATAGAGAGAAACAGAGTCCAATCTAAATCTGGGTTTTCGTTGTTCTTCAGAGAGAGAGAGAGAGCGAGGCAACTGGATTTTCTCCGGTCTAGTGAGAGAGTGGATTGTTTGACTTTTTCTACATAGAGGGAAGAAGTTTTTACGATATACTTGTTCTTGTTAATTGTTATCTATTCAATTACACTCCCATCTGATCAAAAAAAATTACAGTCCCTTCTCGATAGAAAATTTTTAATCTTTTTCGTCAGCATTCGACTACTATACAAAGAAAAGCACAAAAAACATACAGAAAAACGATACGTAGAGTCGTGACGTATATGAATATCTACCAAAATGACATTTCGTCTTTTCGGCTTTTGTGTGATCTGTGCCGTAGTTGGAGTTGTTGAGCCAGTTGTGTCTTACAAGCAAACGAGTAATTAAATTGATCTCGTGCGATTTTTTGTGATTGGTCTTCTTTTGCAAACTCTCCAATCTTTATCTGAAGGACAATAAAGTCTCCTCTTTTCTCTACTTTACCCAAACTTCGATTCGAAGCTTCGGGTGTTTCGTAAAAGCCCTTTTGCTTTATATAGCATAGGCGAAATTTGAAAATCTCTCTCTTATTGAAGGGTGTGTTTTGGGCCTTTATAAAGGTTTACTGGTGACTACTCTGGTTGGTGCGTGAAGGATAGCTGAGAGGAGAGGGAAACAGGAACTTGAGAGGAGAGAGAAACAGGAGCTTGAGAGATGGGTTCTTATGGGATGCTAGCAAGAAGGGCTTTGGAGACAGAAACACCAGTTATGGTTCAGGTATATATGTTCAATTCAGACCCTTAAATGGTTCATGTTTTGCTTTCTTGGTTGTGTGTGTAATTGGCCTGATTTCCTTAATTCCCCTCTTTGTATCTACATAAATACATATGCATGACATATATACCTACATTGGCCGAGGTAGCAGAGAAATGTGTGAAGTGTTTTTGACAGTAAAATGTGGTGTGTTTGCAGATACAAGAACTGCTCAGAGGAGTCAAAGATGCCATGTCCCTGGCTCAGGTTTGTTTACTTATTCCGATGTTTGTTAAAGAAGTTATTTAGTAGGTTGGTTATCCATCTTAGGAGCATGGCATGGATACCGAGAAATTTAGAAATGTGTACAGTTTTCTGCTGCCTTGGGTCTTTAATCTATAACTAAGGTTTTTAAATCCATGAAATGCGTGCATATACAACCTTCCTTCAATGTGACCCTGTCCAAATTGCTGAAACTCGAGCAGCATTGGATGCCTTGAAAAATTCAATTCTTTTGAGTACTAGCTAAAGTCAACCAAGTTTAATTGGGATTCCCATGTATGATCTCGATGTAGATCAGTTGGTTGATGATTGTGTTATTGAAAAATTCTTGTGGAACCTTTTTCTTGAAATTTTTAGTTTATAATTTGCAGACTGGTCTAGAAAATTTAAAACCATGATAGTGTATTCTTCACAGAGCTGGGACTTTTAAGAAAAGTGTTTGGGAAGGGTTCTGGGCGTAAGGGAAATATGGACTCTGCTTATGCTCTTAGAATCCAAATGTGAGCTCTGAGATCTTGCTGCATATATGAAGTTCAGGCCTCTGTAAAATTTCAAGATGACATGGTTGCTGCTGCGATTCAATTGTGCTCATGGAAATTGATTATGCCAAGAGTGGTGCGATACACCAAAAAGTAGTTTCATTTGGTTTTTTTCACCTTGCTTTTTAACAAATTTTGTCGGTTTATCAACCATTTTTCCACCTTGCATCGAAACTGATTGTCGTTTTATCAACCTTTTTTTCACTTATATCGGAAGAAAGTTTGTCGGTTTATCAACCACTGTTTATGAACCATTATCTCACTTCAAAGTTTGTCGGTTTATCAACCACTAATATGTTGCAGTATTCATGTTTTTGTCGATAACTTTCTTTTGCCTTTATTGGTCAGGTGAGAGATCAGTTGCTAGACCCATGCATCATCCTCACTAAATAATTTTACTTTAGTGCAATAGTTATTTGTTTTCCAATTCGGTATACTCTCCTGATATTGCTAAGATATATATTCCTTTAAAAGTTTAATTTCTATTTCTTCCCTGGCTTGTGATGAAGCGCCCAATGGATGCTCTTGAACCCTTATAGAAAACTTGTGGTATATTGATTGTAAATATTAATGGTTGTATGGATTTCATGTTGTGTCCGATTGCCATTGGCACCAATCAGATTTTGATATGCTACATCATTTTCATCTAGTAATGCTAGAGGGTTACTTGACCTATGAATGGTGATTAATTGTAGTGGAATTTTGGCTTAAAGCGAAGCATAAATGGTATGCTGCAGCACAATTAATGACATGGTTATATGTGGTTGCTTACGATTTTATTTTGAAGTAATACTGCACTAATGGACTTTGCTTTTTCCATTATTTTTTGGGCTTGAAATCCCAAGTCCCAACAATGAATATACCTAAACCTTGGCACCAATTAGTATGCAATTGCCATGACTTTTTACTATCAATCGTTATATGGTAATTGCCTTGCCTACCCCTTGTCTTCTTTCCACAATAAACCAACAAAAAAGAAAGAAAAGAAAAAAACCATACATACTATTTATCGTGTTTGTTTGGCATTCCCCCTCGATCACCTAGGTCCTACTGATTAGGCAACTTCTGCTAAACAACCATCTATTCTAGAAATTTGAGCTGTTAGAGAGGTGTAATTTAAGTATTTGTACTTCAACACGCCCCCTCACATACAAGCCAGATTTTGGGTTTGGCACGTGAATTTTTTTTTAATAATTAGGGTGGCAGCGAGATTTGAACATAGGACCTCCTCCTGCTCTGATACCATATTAAATAATCATCTACACTAAAATTTTAAGCTATCAGAGAGTGTAATTTAAGTATTTATGCTTCAACAATTTCTTTCGTCGAAACGGGATGATGGTAGTTGCCCTCACAAAGAAAATTAAAACTAACCAAAACAAAAGGAAAACCCACCCAAACTTATTGTGTGTAGCTCATTCTAAGTCTCCAATATTATCTGGATATTTTAGTAGGTACACTAGCTGAAATGTTTGAGCATGTTTCATACATCTTACTTGGAAAATTGCTGGGATCTCCACTGAATCTGTTGTTCTTCATCCTACTGTCGTCTAGGGCGTAGTGTATTGGCAACCACCCAAGGATGCACTGGAAAAGGTGAAAGAACTTGTATGGGATCCTTCAATAAGTCGTTATGGCGCTGACGAAGGGATTCCTGAGCTCCGAGAGGCACTGATTAAAAAGGTATGACCCAGTGCTTCAATATGTTAGCAGTTGAAGGTTTATTTTGTGACTGTGACAGTTGGCAACCTCACCGCACTAAGTGCCATGTTTTGTTTTTCATGTCTGACATCTAGACATTGTAGTTTCATTTCTTATAGATGTTCCATCAGAAAAATCACCACAAGGATTATGCCAGTTCAAATTTTAATTCTTTTTGTATGTCCTTGCAGCCTGTAGGCATAACTGAAAGCTGTACTATAGTTAGGGCAGCTAAAAAATGTTCTTTTCTACTTCCTTCTTACAAGCTATTTTCTTCTATTTTTCTCTGTTTGGCAGTTGCGTCAAGAAAATAAGTTATGCAATTCGTCAGTGATGGTTACTGCTGGTGCAAATCAGGTAATTTTGTTGCTTTCTAGGTTTATTTTATATTATGAGTAGTAAACAAAGCAAATGCCTGGTTTGGGTGACTACGAAAATTTAATTGGAGGTACAAGGTTTTCTCTCAAAGTTTATTGTAGAAGTAAAGAGCAAAAGGTCCATATGAATGCTACATGTCATCTTATTACTGATATGTACTAGCTTTTAAGATTCTTTTGGTTTCGTATAAAATTCATTTAATCAATTTAAACAATACGGAAAAAAATTCTTACGTTTGGAATTTGACTTCTGTTTTTTTTTTGCTGCTAAACATGTGAACTTTCCTTTTGCTGTTGAAAATGTTAAGGAAATTGTCTACCCCTTTTAACTTGCAGGCATTTGTGAACATCGTTCTTACATTGTGTGATGCCGGGGATTCCGTTGTTATGTTTGCACCTTACTACTTCAATGCATACATGTCGTTCCAGATGACAGGTGTGACTAACATACTGGTGGGTCCCGGTAATCCAGAGACACTTCATCCAGATGCAGGTTAGGAGGAGCTGCATGAACTCTCTTGGATGTGTTTCGAGTCCTATGATATCAATGATATGTCTGACATTCCTGCAAGGACACTTCAACAATAATAACAGATATTGTCTTTTATGTCTATCCCTTCCTGGGCCCATGGTAGCACCTTGGGCTTTGGTAGTGAAGATTTCTTTGGATTGGATTTTTAAGTATGAAAATTTTAAATTTTGGTCATGTTTCTAAAATATCTAGTTATCTAATGAACATATCCAATTTCAAAGTCATCTTCATTTTGCATCAATGAGCAGCTCATTCATCTTTATATATTCTTGGTAGGGAAATATTGGAGAATTAATTATTTTTTTCCATTTGAGTACGACATGCTTGTCATTTTCTTGATTTTCAGACTGGTTAGAAAAGACTTTATTGGAAGCTAAACCAACGCCAAAGCTTGTTACTGTTGTTAATCCTGGCAACCCATCAGGAACGTACATTCCGGAGCCTCTTCTCAAGGTCTCTCCCAGTCCCTCTCTTCCTTTCTTTGAATATGATTGCGGCTCCCTGTCCTATAGGAGTTGAGAATAAACTTTTCTCTCTTCCTGTTTCCAGGTTTTTATTAGATACTCTAACTTTATGTTTTACTGCTTCGAAGCAGAGAATAGCAGATCTCTGCAAAGATGCTGGATGTTGGCTTGTTGTTGATAACACCTACGAGTAAGTATATTCTTTTTCTGTCTAGTTACAAACTGCAACAATATTTTCTCATACTGATCTCGTTATGATGTTCCTTGACATTGGTAAGTGCTTTAGAAGAAAAGATGTTTAAAATACAAGTTAATATGATAGCTACTTTATTTTTTTTGTGTATTTAGTTTTTTATGGAAGTTAATATCAAGGGCTATATGATAGGAATTGTCTCATTAGGTGATTATTCGTTTTGGACTAAGCCTTGATAAAGCTTTTTCTGCTGATTTAGATTAGAAAAGCAGGGGTATGCAGGCTTATCCTCATATTCCGTCTAGAGAAGGGAGAAATGTTTTTTGACACTTTAAGCACACATCTTACTATTATTCTGCAAATGTGTAATGGATAAGGCTGTTGGGCTTAATTTTGAAGTTTCATAATTCGTTTGGCTTTGTCAGTTGAAATAAGTTGTAGAAGGGATTAATATTGTAGGTTATTAGTTGTACATTATTTTGGGCATCTACTGCAATTGAACCAATAATATACCCGAAGATGTGGCCCTGCAATAGGTGGAGGTTTTTTTTTTGAACCCTGTCAAAGCTTTCTGTATTTACCCTATGTTGTGCTGCACAGAAAAGACAGAAATAACAACTCCGAACAAAGTGAAGCCGCGAGATCTGCGGTTTCCAGCAAGAACAATTCAGGGTTCAAGTGACTGGACCGAGAGATAAGGTCTTGTCTCAACAACATGGAGGGAAAATTTACATGGTCACCAAGCTGGTCATCTGGTCTATACACATAGAAAGACCCGATCGGTGTCCTAATTTGTTGAATTATTCACATACCCTAGAGTAAATAAATTCAACTTGTTACTTCTCAGTCCATTTTATTCTTCATTTTCACTTCAGCTAGGCATACTTCAACTCAAAACAATCTTGACTCATCGTCGCATCAGGACCGAATTAGGTTTGTTAGGCAATTGGTGCTGAAGCATAACAGGATAAGGATAGATTTGTGCTGACATGTTGGTGAGTCACTAAAGAAAAAGAATTTCAAGAAATGTTAATGGCTCTATTGTTGTACAGTGGAACTTTGAAAATAGACATGTAGCACTGTAAGAAGTTGTGGTTGTGATTTTCTTGAATCTCAGGTCCTTGCACAGTCTGTTTATTTGGTAGAGGCATGCAAAATCCTCTATGCGCGAAAGGCAAATGAAAGTCCTCTTGTACTAATTGTTATTGTAGTTGCAATTAATTTGGTGTGGATCAACAAAGGTTAAGCACGTGGCTACTTACCTAATGCTTGCTACTCTATCCAAGGAGATGCTGGTATGATGCATCGGTCTCGAATCTATGCAACTGAAATATCTGGCCTGTTTGATATGTATCATATGACTTCCATCTATCACCAGATAGATAATGCACTTAAGAGAAATAGCAAGTTTACTGCAACGAGTATCGGTGGTGAGAATGGACCATTATTCTGGGCAATATTATGTTCCATTTCAAAATTCTCCCTTAATAATCTTTGTCCTTGGTTTATTATTTTTGAAGATGCGTAATTGTTCACTTGGAAGGTTATTGTATCTAACTAAGAGTTTCAACAATTATTTATGCAGGTACTTCATGTATGATGGTTGCAAACATTGTTGTCTTGAAGGTGATCATATTGTTAACATTTTCTCCTTCTCTAAAGCTTATGGGATGATGGGATGGCGAGTTGGATATGTAAGTCATGCTTGAAGTTTCTTTTCTTTTATGTCGAATGTAAAGTTTGGCCAAAATAAGTGGCTTTCTTGGGTTACATCACTAACATAGCTTTTCCCAACTTCATCTACGATTATCAGTTCCATTTTTAAGCATCCTTTCCTTTCCTGAAATATTTCAAATATTCCCACCTGTCTCTGATTTCGCAACTGGTGTCTTGTCTTAAGGTCATTTCATCATTTTCCATAAGACGATTCCATACACCACTAGTTTCACCTTGCTATTCCACATGGTTGTGATTTGCTTTTGAAATTTAATTTTTCGAAAGATCCACAAACCTACACTACTTGTGTTTGGACCTATCAGTCTCAATGGTAATCTGTCACCTAGCCATTCGTGAATATAACAAAAACAAGGAATCCATATCATTACCTTTCTCAGTTTTTTTTACCCAAAGCTCACCAACTACCCCCCTCCCTCACAAAAGAAAACGGAGAAAGAAGGATTGTGTGTGTGTTTTTTTTTGTTTTCTGTGATTTCAAAATGCAAACAATTGTCTTTCAATACATTCTTTATAATTGCTTTTGGTTTTTTCTCTTCTTTTCAAAAACAAAAGTTGGAACGGAAAAAAGAGAGGTTGTTGCTTGTGATAACAACTCAGGTTTTTATGCTTGCAGATAGCATTCCCTTCTGAAGTCAAAGACTTTGGAGATCTACTTCTCAAAGTTCAAGACAACATACCGATCTGTGCTGCAATAATCTCACAGCGTCTGGCCCTTGCCTCCTTAGAAATGGGACCCAAGTGGGTGACTGATCAAGTGAAAGACCTTGTCAAGAACAGGGACATTGTTCTTGAAGCGTTATCTCCCTTGGGAGAAGGTGCTGTAAAAGGCGGAGAAGGCGCTATTTACCTCTGGGCTAAGCTTCCAGACAAATATGTTGATGACTTTGGAGTGGTTCGCTGGCTTGCTCATAAGCATGGGGTGGTCATTATTCCAGGAAGTGCCTGTGGCTGTCCCGGGCATGTTCGAATCTCATTTGGAGGGCTGATGGAGGATGACTGTCGAGCTGCTGCTGGTCGGCTGAAGAAAGGATTAGAGGAGCTGGTGAGAGAAGGAATGATAGAGTGAGTGATTGGCCTTAGTTCATGTTGAATTTTGGTCTAAATAAGTTGTAACCAACTAAAAACTGGTGTATAATGCATCTCTATAATAACAATTGAAAGCTTTTCTGCTTCATAACCTCATCTGAAATGGAATCAAGTTCTTCCAAGAACCGTTGATCGAGGATGGATCCACAGATCCATTTGAAATTCTTAACTCATTAACTAACGCATTTTGCTTTTCTTTTTTGTGGTTACATTGATGCTATAGTCTTTCTCAACACTACAGTTAATTTCTTTTTGTATTTGAATGGATCATGGATTTGTGTTTGATATGGGTATGAGTCCATATGTGGGGCATATAATTGGATAGATTTTTTTTTTTTTTGACTTATTAAATGAAAGGTAAAAAAGATGTTGTTATTCACAATATTAACACCGACTTAATTTTAACACTAATTGAAGTCGATGTGTAAATTTTTTTTTGGTAAGTATCATGTAATTTTTAAAATGTAAAAAGGATGTGTGTAGGTATGCATGTCTATCGTATCGGACAAGACAGGTTAGTGTCAAAAAATAGTTTATTCATACTTGATTTATTTATTACTTCATATTTAACGAATCGTATCTTATCGAATTTATGTCATGTATGAATCGTATATAATACATATATAAACTGGTCTGTATCGTGTATTTTTTTTAATTGACTTAACTCATACTTAGTTCGTTTATTAATCGTAACATGTGGGATTCACATGTTTATGAAACGGGTGGTTTAAGAAAGATCAAAACATGGACTGCAAGTTGCACAACCGAAGAACACCCAACATACAAATGCACACTCCTCCATATGAAGTATTTATCTTCATTGAAGCTTTTTGGTAGTAATCGTGATTAGGGGTGTCAAATGTGTTGGATCGTTTCGTATCGGGTTGATTTTGAGTTTGTGTCAAAAATGTCGAAACCCAAACTTGACATATTTAATAATCGTGTCGAGATGTGTAAACACTAACATGACTTCACCATTAAACGGATTACCTGAATCTGACCTGTTTGATACGTTTAATAAACATGTTATTTTTTGAGTTAACACACATAATATAATTTGTTTAACTTGTTTAACACACATAACATAAACCTATTTAACACACATAACATGTTTCCCCACTAGTTCATTACTGTTAAATATATCATTCAATCATCCATCCAAAATTTCAAATAATTTTTTTACAAATAATGTATCACATCTCATCAATGAAATTAACTAAATGCATTTAAGTTTCAACCGAAAAATTAAAGTAAGAACTATATTAATATACTGTCATAATAATGTTAAAAACTAAATTGTCAATTACCATAGTAGAAATAATAACTAATAACTAATAATATTAAGATCACATCAGTCATGCATACTACCATAAAACGGGTTAAATGAGTCTACAATAGGTTATGTTGGGTTCGTGTCCAAATTATGTTAACCCGTTTAAAATATACAGGTTAATCAGATCAAAATCGAGTTGACCTGATTTTGACATGAACCCGACATGATTTTTTTTTCGTGTTTAAGTGTGTTGACCCGTTTTAACTCATTAACTCATTTAATTTCGTGTCCCACCCGCTAAGTTAGTGTTCAGTTCGTGTCATGTCTAAAATTTACAGGTCTAGTCGTGACCAACAACCTTCAGTTGTCAACTCGTTGGTAAGGTGAGAGCTTCAAACCCTATTTCCAGTGGTGTACCCCCACACAAGCATGATGTTGGGTTTTTTTTGTGGAGCCTAGTTTTGTATTGATCCAAATGGTGATCCCAACCCTGAATAATGTTGCGTGATTTTTAATGAAAAATTTTCTGAGGCTTAGTCCATGGAGCAGAGACTTGTGCCTGTGTTTGTGGTCCGGTGCGCACGATATATAAAACCCGTTATTTTGGAGATTAGAGTTTAAGGTGTATTGTACAGCCGCATGTGTAATTATCCCTCTCAATAGTGAAATTTCTGCAATTTCGTGGATATAGAAAAATTGTCGAACCATGTAAAATCTGTGTGCCTTGTTCTTTCTTGTTTTTCTTATTACTTTATGTTCTTGGTTTGTTTTTTGATTGTGTGTGTTTGTCTGTGAGTTTAAAACACGTTTAAATTTCAACACACGACCCAACGAAAGGGGGACGAGGAAGGCTATTAGCCTAAAACCTTCTACCCTTTTTTAAATAAGGGTGCCTACAACTGTTGTAATAAGGGCATGGTTGGGTAATATGTCAATTTGACCACTATTAATAGACAAAATGATTTCTTTTATTTCTGAATCCCAAATAATTCGATTAGGGATCAGTATACAAAGGAGCTGTTTGTTTGCAGGATATGAGTGGTATCAGAGGGTGATATAAGAAAAATAGTACATGGGTTCCATCTTATACCTTATTTGTTTGACATTTTTCGGGTCCTAGTACCGACCCGGTGTGAACAATGACTTTTATGTCTTCTATATGGTACTATTGAATACCACCTACCAGGTGGTATTATCTTCTCGGTACAAATGAAAGCACGGTATAAGATAGTAAAATAAATAAAATGCCCTCATTTGTTAAGAGTTTATATATAAAAATTTATTTTGAGTTTTTTTCTTATATTATGTTTAAGCGTACGATATCACTGATTTTTTTAAAAAAATATTTTGAATTTTTTCTTTGTATTATGTTTAAGCGTACGATGTTACCCTTTTTTTTTTTAATTTTTAAACATTTTAAAAATTTTTTTTTTTGTAATATGTTTAAACATATTGTGTCATCGGTTTTTTTTTAAAAAAAATTATTTTGAATTTTTTCTTTGTATTATATTTAAACGTATGGTATTATCGTTTTTTTTTAAATTATTTTAATTTTTTTTCTTATATTATGTTTAAGCGTACGGTGTTACCGATTTTTTTTTAATTTAAGCGTACGGTTTTACTGATTTTTTAAAATTATTTAAATTTTTTTTCTTGTATAGATGGTTAAAGATAAAATGGAATGAATGGTGTTAAAGGTAAAATGATATATTTGTTATATAAGATGTGATATAATAGATAGTTGTTTGTGAGACCCACCATAACACCTATTAAACAAACGAACAAGAGGAAGGATGAGATAAAAATTTAAGACCGGGTATAATATACCATTGGATAGAAGTAGAATAAAAATAATTTCTAATACCACTCAAATCTTATACTCCAAATAAACAGGCCCAAAAAAGCTACTTCTACTAGTACTAGTGCTAGTCTTTGGTTGAAGTTTCATTCCAAATTTCCAAATCAATTGTATACATTCTCCATTCAAAAGCCATCGATGATCCATCCCGAAAAACATAGGGTTTCTCCTTGGCTGTTGTTAATATAGGTCTATGATCCGCCCATCTAAATAATGGTAAGAATGAATTCAAGTAAGATAGATTTATTTTCCATGGTACCCTTTTAAGAATAATATTATTTGGACCTAAAATACTGATTTAATTTGTTGACATAATAATGTGGCTGCAGTAGAACTATTATATCAACACCAAATTCCAATGTTTAATGACTCTCACCCACAGCCAATCCTAAGGTTATAGTGAATTAGGTCAGCAAATTAGATCAGAAAATTAGGTCTCAATAACATTGCTTCCTTTTCAATCATTTCTCTAATTTTATATTGTGTTACGTGTCATATTTTAAGAATCATCCTTTTGACATAATTACAGGGCCAAGTGATTGACCTAAAAAATAAAAAGAGAAAAACACCCTTCTAACATAAGATTTGGACATAGCCGTTGGATAGGCGGTTGTTGAGATGGGCTCCATGTTCTCAACGGCCGACAACGGACATTTTTTAAAGGTAAATTTTCAAAAACTTCAAGGACAATCCAGTCATATCACATTCTTCCCCTTCCCCGTCTCTCGACCGTTTAAACGTCGCCGTCACCTTCACTGGTCGAAGCAGCCCAGAGAGAGAAAGGAACTGCTAGATAGAGGAAGTCGAAGCACAGCGTCCAATTCTATCTCATGTTCTCATCAACCTTCTCCTCTGTGAGCTACGAATACTTCTTCTTCAACCCAACCCTAATTTGTATTTCTGAAAGGAAGTCATAGATTTGTGAGCAAACCCTAAAAGTTGAATTCAGAGTTAATGGCGAGCACGTCGCTTGCGGGCTTACAAGAACATTTGAAATTGGCTAGAGACTACGCTCTTGAAGGCCTCTATGACACTTCCATTATCTTCTTCGATGGTGCCATCGCTCAGATCAACAAGTATCCTCTCTCTCTCTCACACCCATTCACTCGCACACACGCCACCCACCCTGTATATAAGTTCTTTTCGTACATTGATGTATAATCTTGAAACTATGGTACAAGATGATGCGTATAGTGACACACAGGCAGATCTTTCTAAACTTGTGAATGCAGATGAAATGGATGATTTGATAGTGTGATCTTTGATTGGGGGAAAAAATGAATTTTAGGTGTCAGCTGTGAAGAGAGTTATCTCCCCTAAATTGAGGAGCTGTTGGTGGCTGAAGAATACTGTAGAGAAGAAAAAAAAACGTTGTTGCAAAGGAAAAGGAAAATCCTTTTTTAGGAATTTTGTTTAGAGTGGGACTAAAAATCTGTGCTAAATTTTGCTCATCGCGTTCATATAAGAAGAAAATAATGTGATGAAATTTACCTCGCTCTTTTATTTATTTCCTCTTATTCTCTCTGAATTTAGACAGTAAAAGAAATCCTTTTTTCCTCATGAGGTGAAATTTTTAGGTAGTATACATCCTTACTAAACCAATGGAGCCTTTAGTATGTCCGTGTAAATTTACAGTGCATTGGCGTGACAGAAGTTTTTACTATTGTTCTATGTCTTAGGCACTTAAACACGCTTGATGACCCTTTGATACGTGCAAAATGGATGAATGCAAAGAAAGCTATTTCTGAGGAAACAGAGGTTGTGAAGCAGTTGGATGCACAAATAAGGGCTTTCAAGGAGATTCCTATAGGTAGACGACCTGCTTCTCCTCCGATTTCAACCAGGTCTTCATTTGTTTTTCAACCATTGGACGAGTACCCGACTTCATCTGGTGCTCCCATGGATGATCCTGATGTATGGAGGCCTCCAAGTCGAGACACTACTGGTAGAAGACCCACAAGGGCAGGTCAAGTGGGTATGAGAAAATCACCTCAAGATGGAACTTGGGCTCGCGGTGCTACAAGACCCGGAACAACTGGTCGTGGAGCGAAGACTGCTGGTTCTAGTAAGGGCAATTCGGGAGTTAGAGCATCGACTACCGGAAAGAAAGGCACCGGAAAATCCAATTCTGGGAAGGCAGATTCAGTGGTAAATTTTATACTGGACAAGATAGTTTGTGCAATCATCCCTGTATATTTCCGTTTTTTAGGATCCCGTGTTATTGTTTTTAAGTATTTTGTGTTTATTTTTCCATATTTCCCATTGTGAATGGTGCATGAAGTTAAATGAATTTGCAAAATATTAGCTTTGCCCTCATCTGAGGAGCTCTCTGTTAGTTTGATCAGATTTTAATGCCGGAACAGAACGTCTGAGTTTATAATTTCAGTATCATAACTGGTCTTAGTAAAAGCAAGATGGGCATTTTTAGAATGTGTGTGCCCTAAAACGTTAATTTCTTTGAACTTTCACCGTGATTGTTGTAAAATCCCTGTTGCTAATGAAATCATTACTTTTATATCAAAAATGGTGAAAGTGTTTATTCATTACTTGCTCCATTGAATTCCAATATTTGTTTTAAGATTAGGTTCCTGCATTTTAGTGGTGGTTTAGGGGTCCTTGCAGTGGATGGAAATTCTTGTTGCAGTTCTTCCTTTGTAGCGAGTCTGACTGTCTGAGACTCTGAAGATACTTGAAGGTCTCATCAGTTGGATGTGTCCTTTTTGTAGGGTGTGCTATTGTTTCCTTTCGAATGTTATGCTTTACATTTATCTGATTTTATGGAAGAGACGCTGCAGTTGGTTGTTTTTTTTGTCTTCCTGAGTACTCTCTTGTTATGATGACAAAAAGAAAGTTTAGACCATGGGTATTAGTGCAGGTCGAAATTTGGTTGTTGAATGTATAGTCAACATTAGTAATAAAAATTCAAGGGAGACACTAAACATTTTGGCAATTAAATAGATAACCACTAACTTTTCTCAAGCTACGATTAGCTTAATTTTTTTTTAACTAGCTTGCAAGTAAAAGACAAAAGAAGGCAATAGATGAACTTTTAATAACATTTTAAACTATCTTGGGCAACATGTTTGTGGTATGTGTGCACCCTCCTTGGTGGACAAGAAGGAAAGGATTTCTCGGAGAGAACCCACGTTCCAAACCTAGCTAGGAATCAACTTTCCATATGAGCAATCGGTACATCTATCAATTCATGGAAAAGAGTGAAGAGGACGCCCCTACCGAGGATCTCCCCCCAATTTAAGTTTGAGGGAAAATATCCTAGCAATTTTTGAATCATAAATGTCGCTGAAGCTGGCAAGATAAGTCACCCAATGTATTTGAGTGTTTGGCAAATATTTTGTTTGGATGTGTGATAACGTCTTTTTTTTATTTTTTTTCCTGAAGGTAATGTCTTTTTATTTTCTCCTTACACATCTATGTGTATGTATAGATTAGAAGTAGTAAAACTTTTAACCAGCCGCCATTAAACTGAGTGGGTTCCTCCACAATGGTTATTTTATTTCGAAGAGTCAGTGAGCTGTTTGTTTGTTGGCATCAAAGGATCATACAGATTTCATGTACAACGTTGGGGGTGGTTGTCTTTCCATTTTTGGTTTGAAGTTGTCAACCACCATCAATCAAGTGACCAGTAGTCTGGATGGTTGTCTCTCCACTATTGGAGGGTATGCATTATGTGATATTGGTTTTTAAATTGCTCGGATGTCTGACACGTTGTGTTCATCATGTTGCCTTTGCCAGAATGGAGATAGTGAGGATGGGAAGTCAAAACGGGTACAGTACGAGGGTCCCGATCAGGATTTGGCTGCAATGCTTGAAAGGGATGTCTTGGATTCCAGCCCTGGAGTGAGATGGGATGACGTCGCGGGGCTGACTGAAGCAAAAAGACTTCTGGAGGAAGCTGTGGTTCTTCCTTTGTGGATGCCCGAATATTTTCAGGTATTCCAGAGTTGTTGAGGTTGAATATTAAATGTTGTTTATGGACTCTTGCATCTGATTTTAGTCACCTATATCGGATAGCCTCCATTAACATTTGCAATTTCTCATAGTAGTGAAGCCAGGGATGCCTGCAGTCTTTTTTTTTTTAATTTATTTTTTATATGATAACATTATCTCTATATGCGTGACTGGAAGCACGATCAGTTCTTAACTTCCATTAAAATAGAGAACAAGGGCTATACCTGTTGCCTATAGTGCAATCCTTTTATCAATTTGGACAATGCAGCGTGAAATGAAGGATCAGCATCTGTTTCAGTAGAAATGCTATTTTTACACCAAGAGGTGTGTGCATGTGGACAAACACGTGTACAAATGGATTTGTTTGGTTGAATATTATTGCATATTTGCTTGCAGGGAATAAGAAGGCCTTGGAAAGGTGTTCTTATGTTTGGTCCGCCTGGTACTGGGAAAACACTTCTAGCTAAAGCTGTCGCTACTGAATGTGGCACAACATTTTTCAATGTTTCTTCTGCTACATTGGCTTCAAAATGGCGTGGGGAGAGTGAGCGCATGGTTCGATGCTTGTTTGATCTTGCGAGAGCTTATGCTCCAAGTACCATTTTCATTGATGAGATTGATTCTCTTTGCAATGCCCGGGGGTAAGGATTTTATTCTCTATTGTAGAGATTTTAAATCCCATATATGCTAACTTAACCATTTTTTAGCTGAAAGTCATGATAGCACTACATGTCCGTGCATGCACATCACATACATATTTGCATAAATGTTTGGAAAGTGATAGTATTTTTGTTAACAGCAATAATCTGTTATAATTGTGATAGCTGTAGTGTTAATAATATTTATCTCTCCATTTTTGTGCTTGGCTTATAAATCTATGCGTACTTCCGTATATAGAATCAAATAGAAGGAAATGCTTCTTTCCTTGCACGTGTCTGAACTATTATTAAAATGCGGTATTCTTCTGGTAGAGGCTCTATATTTTTGATGTTGTACCATGGTCATATATTGAGGAGTTCACTTGTGCAGGGCTTCTGGGGAGCATGAATCATCCCGAAGGGTGAAGTCTGAACTTCTTGTCCAGGTAGATGGTGTAAACAATACTGGGACTAATGAAGATGGTACTCGCAAAATAGTAATGGTTTTGGCAGCTACAAATTTTCCATGGGATATAGATGAGGCACTAAGGTTTGGTCTTATATTATTTGATTTTTTTGAATTTCCCCATTTTTTTTCTATGCATTTTCAAATTCAACTTAAATTCTAATACTGACTGTCTGCTTGTTGTGATTTGTTTATTAACGCAATGCAGGAGGCGGCTGGAAAAGCGAATATATATACCTCTTCCAAATTTTGAGTCTCGTAAGGAACTTATAAGGATCAATTTGAAAACTGTGGAGGTAAATTGACTTTGCCTACCAACTGGTCATTCCTTCTGGAGATATTGTTTGTCTAAGTAGCTCTGATTCTTTGTTAAACAGTATTTTTCTACAATGTTATAGGTTAATATTACTGTAGCTTCGCATATGCCCTTGTGGCGATCAATTTATTCCCACAATCCAACTAGCAGCTTAATATTTGTCATTTAGTGAAATTATGATTCTACATGTGATATATGTGCAATATTTCAATTAATAATACTTGAGCCCAGCATGTGCAACTGCACATGCCAGTGACAGTGAGGATCATTATTTTCAAGTGTGAGCATAATTGTAGTGCCATTGTAATCATTGCATTGTGATGCCTGCTCTGTTGTGAATGAATTAAGATTTTCACTTGGTTGTCCATGGGGCTTGGGAAAGCTGAGTGGTTACATAATTTGAAAGTATTTGTGAAAGAACTAGTTCTTGCACGAGGAGGTTTTGATAAATTTCTTGCTTTAATCGAGAGGGAAGGAGGAAATTCTTGGATTATATAATTTATAGGAAATTTTTTAGTTGGATGCATGTCTATTTTATCACAGCTGTAGCAGATTCATGAAAATGTTGAGCTATTTTTCCCTTACCTTTGATATGTAACACTCGAAACATACCTTTTTTTTAATAGACGTTCGAATTCTTTTTTCTTTTAGATCAAGCTGTCCTTGCTTATGCTTTCCTGTTTGCTTTTAGTTGTGTCATATGTTGAGAAAGTAATTGATCAGTTACTAGCAATCATTCATTAATTTACTTATTTTACTACTTGATATGCTTACTTGCCCTTATAAAGATCATTATGAACTGAAAAAACAACTACTTACACCATGGTATAAGGTTACGGTAGCAGCCATTGATTCTGGGAATTGAAACAGCTCGCAACATTGCGAGACAGTATCGGGCAATGTACACAAATTACTAGGTGGAGAAAGCTGGACACGGTGAAAGGTTCAGTCATGTCATGACATGGGGAATAATGATTTGGACGACTCGGTTGATTGTCCGAGTCATCTCCTAGACAACCATGTGGTTTACTTGGAACATGCATTGGTCTCAGAATGGAAGGTGCCTAGTTGGATACTGACTTAGTTGAAGTAATCAATATGGGCCGCAAATTTGAAACATTAATACATGATATCCATTGTTTACTGCCTCAAGATTCGACGAATAGTCTTCCTAATTAGTTATGGTTCTTCTATATCAGGTAGCTGCCGATGTGGATATTGATAAAGTAGCTCGTCAGACGGAGGGATACAGTGGAGATGATCTAACAAATGTTTGCCGGGATGCTTCCTTAAATGGCATGAGACGCAAGATAGCGGGCAAGACACGCGATGAGATTAAGAACATGTCCAAAGACGAGATTTCAAACGACCCTGTTGCCATGTGTGACTTTGAAGAAGCTATAACCAAGGTTCAACCAAGTGTCTCCGCGGCTGACATTGAACGCCATGAGAAATGGTTTTCAGATTTTGGATCAGCATAAAACGGATCCAATGAAACTCGAAGATTATCTGCATTGTGTCTCTCATGATGATCTGTCTACCCCGAGGGGTGTTTGCTTCTTATATCTGCCTATTTCTAAACTGTTTCCTGAGTTTTTTGGATCGGTATAAAGGGATCAACTGGTACCAAAGATCACCTGTGTTTTGTTTCTCAGTGATGTCTCTGGTGAGTTGAGGGATGATTGTTCCTTCATATTCTTTCTTGCTATTTTGAAGCTGTTTTGGAGGCGGGTTGATTGCCATCCGACTCCCTGTCACGAAGGATCTTAATTGTTGTGGTATTGTGTATTTGTAACTGCACACTTAACCGATAGTGTTCATTCAATCTACAAATAGTGAATTTAAAATCTCATTATATATGCTCTTACTTTTACTGTAATCATATATGCCTATGTGGAGGGCTGCACTGCATTGCATTGCATTTGGTGGTGATTGATATTGTAGTGTGGGAGTGAGAGTGAAGGTAATGCAGGATTCATATAGAGGTTGAAAAGAAAGAGGAATATGCACAACCGTCATTACAATGCCTTGGGCGTCAGCAGCAGAATGGCCGGGTCTACCCGGCTCGCCAGCCATTTTATGACAAGACGGCCGAGTGGTCGCGTACCACAGTCAGATGTTCAATACAACCCTCTTAAACTATCCCACATACGAGAAAGAGATGTATGTATACGATAGTGCTGACTGTGGAAGACTGGAGACACTATTTGCTCAAGAAGGAGACACTTTACGAATAAACTACTTTGATCAACAAGCCCCCTCAGTATCTACAAATGTAGTCCAAGCTTCAGGAGGTGCGTCATATGAAGTGAGTTTCAATTCCTGCAACGGTTTGAATTGGTGATCAAGTACAAGAAAAGAAGGGCCAACATCGGTTGCAGATTTTTTGTCCAGACCCCTTTTTGATGTTATTAGTAAGGTGCCTCACTTGCTGTTTTTCTCACTTTATTGGACTTCGGGGACTTTACGGCAGAGTGCTCGGAGGGACGTCGAAAGGCGTCTGGGAGAAGACGACCCGACTGCAGATGGCAGATAGTTACAGTCGGCTAGACAACTTACTCTACAAAGACGGCAGAGTATGTCGGACAAAGAAAGGCATCTCGCGGTCTTTCATGACACTAGAGTTGGATTAAACTTTTGATCAAATTTTGGCTCACCTGAAAAGACATTCTTATTGGCCCAGGATAGAAGCAAATGTCCAACGGTGGTAGGTTGTGTGTGCTTTATGCAGCACGTGGAAGCCATCCAACAAGAAGTTGGGGCTTTATCAACCCAATACCTCATAAGTTAGGTAGTGACTTGTGAGTTAGTGAACGAATTGGGTTTTAGTCAGAAAAAGGCCCACGACCTGCCCATTAGGCTGACGGTTTTAACTTGATTGCCCATCGGGCTTAATGTTGTTATTTTGCATTATTATTTAATCGGCCCAAGGAGTCGAATTGCAGACTTAATTGATAGGTTGTCTTGATGGGCCTAAACCTGGCCCAAAATCACAGCCCATGGCCGCACATGTGAGTGGTATTTGTAATCACTCACAGTGCTTTGCGTGGCGGGCTGGGCCCGGTGAGCCGTTGTGCTAAGTTTTCATAAGTAGTAGGTTTGTCAAAATAGGTGACAACACGCCTTAATGGGTGTGAATGGTAAACATGTGAACTCATTAGGTCCATTTAATAAACGAGTGGTGTTTAAGTGAGATATATCAACTCATCTATCATTCGTTTAAATAAAATTAATATAATAATATATTCAAAATTATTCAAAATAATTTTAGTCAAAATAATATATGCAATTTAATAATTATTTTTATTATATTAATAAAAAATTATTAAACAGGTTAAAAGAGTCATGTTAGATTACTTGTTTAATAAACAAATTGTATTTAATTTGTAGATTTTCACTCAATTAATTAAACGAATCGTTTACGAGTTGAATGATTTCTCACACGAACCCACTTAACATAACACAAATCCGCTTAAAATCGACACGAGTGACACACTTAATTAAGTAATTTATCGGCGAGAGATTTAAATCCGGCTTCGTTTCGAAACCAATTCAAGAAGATATGATGTTTTAGCCCCGTTGAAGACGGCCAAGAGTTCTTGGGACTCAAACACAAACACAAACACCTAATTTTGTACCACAATTTGTCATTTTTGCGTTGTGGGGGGAGACCACAAAGAAGTGTTGAGAATGTCGCTTTCTCTTCCATCCATTGCTTGCCCCGCCATTTCCGCCCTTTCCAACTATATATTTACAGCACATGTATAAGAACCTTCCTTTCCACCTTGCCGCTTTGTATTCTAAGCTATGGCTTGGCGCTTCTGAAAATAAACAAAAAGCAAAAAAAAAAGAAAAAGCATAATTTAAGCAATATATTAATTAGTGGGGAAAACCTCACGTAACGAGAATGATATAATACAATACAATAAAAGCCTTGGGTCAACGGTGAATTCAAATTCCCACCAATATTATATATACGTCTATAATAGTTTTTAGGGTTAATCTCATTTTACACCGCGAAAGATGCTTCCACTCTTAATTCGCACCATCAAAATCTTAATTTGTGTCTTAGATGTTATGAATTGACAGCAATGTAGTCCTGATTCAAACTACGATACATTTTTCTATCATAAATTGAAGTACGTGAATTTCAAGTGCTTCAGGCATGAGTTTATTTATAAATTCACAAACTGTTGGCATCTTACGTAAGTTTCATTTGATAGTTAACATCTATTTAATTAATAATTTTTTTTATGCACAAAATAGTGTCAAATTAATACCAAACAAAGAACTACATCGATGAAGGTACTTATCCTCACGCTCGAAACACTTGCATCTCATGTGTTTCAAAATTTATTTGAAAAAAGACACAAAATAATTTTTATAGTACATTTTAACCCAATTATATATTTCAGTAAAAGACAATGTTCTTTAAAGTCTATAAATTTTTGTATATTAATTAAATATAAATTAATTTTTTACTAATTTTCTATCAATACACACAATTACAAGTTCGTAATAAAATAATTTTTCATTTAGTTATAAAACTTAGTTAAGATCATTGTCGATCTTATAAAAAAATTCGTTATTTGAAATAGTTTAAAATATTTTTGGGTCAAATTTTTTATCTTTTGTGTACAATTGTATTTTATTGGGTTATAGACTACTATTACTAAAAAAAAGTAAATGAAAATTAAAAATTATTCTTAAAAAGCAGCAAACATTGTGTTAAATAAAGAGAAATATTATCTTTTCGTCAATATACAAATAAATCAGGATAGTTACATTTGATTTACTCAATTCAAAAATAAAATATTTATTTTAGAAGGTTAGTGAACCACTTAATTATTGAAAAAAAAAAGAGACTAGAATCATTATTGAAAATTTCAAAATTTTAAGAGAACAAATATATTGTATTAAATAATTTTATGAGTCCTTGTCAAGGGTAGTCCAAAAGTGAGAGGGGGCAAGTGTCAATCCTGCTCACCATGTGGCTTCGCCCTATTGATAGGATCCACTTATAAAAAAAGTATTAAAGAATGAGTAATACTATTTGGACCTAAAAATATGACATAATTTATTGACCTAATGATGTGGTTTCATTGGAACAATTGAATTAGTACCAAGTTCCAATGTTTGATAGAGCCCCACAACCAATCCAATGGTCACAGTGAATTAGGTCAGATTTTTAGGTCTCAATAGCATTGCTAAGAATGAGTAACTTAATTAAATATTTGAATTGCTTTTTTTTTTTTGTCCCTAAATATTTGAATTGGCTTACACCAAGCTTCTACACGTTCAAGTATTTTTGAAGTTTTTGCTATAAGGTTTTCGAGCAATGCTATAGGGATCTGATTTCGAGACCTAATTTGAAATTTTAATAATGTGATTTTAATACAATTATTTGATTAGTTGTGAGTTTTAATGGTTCTACATTATTAGGCCCCTAAATTAAAATTTCAAATTAGATTCAAATAAAATTTTTCAAGGTATTCAGTTTTGTCGGAGGCTAGAAGCAATACATATATGTTCTTATAAACGCTCTTTTAGTGTCTTTTACCACCTAACCTTGTAGTCTTTTCCTGTACCAAGAAATATGGGGAGGAGCAATTTGAGTTTCACTCTCTTGTCGTTTCAACTTCTTCTCTTTTCTCTCATCATCTTCAATTCCAATGCTCAGATGTCATCAAACTCCTCCTTACAAGGTAACATCATCTTTTCTTTTGTACTTAGTTTTTTTTTTTTTGCCAGTTTCTTCATATAACTTTGTTGTGGGTGTTCCTTTTTATGGTGATGGTTACTGCAGATCTTGTATGTAAGTTGGTAAACTGTGGAGAGGGAAAATGTGTGGCTTCTAATTCTTCATTATTTGATTGTGTTTGCAATCCGGGGTGGAAGAAGATGCAACTTGGACCTTTGACCTTCCCTGCTTGTATTGTTCCCAACTGTGAGTCTCTCTCTCTCTCTCCCTTTCTCCACGAACAATATTATCCTTAAAAGTTTCTAGATACCATCTTCAAGCTAGATACAAATTCAGGCGAGAAATTGGTGGGTTTAAGTTTATTTTTAGCAAAATCTAATGGTAAAAAAATGGATTTTTTACATGAATTCAATCAACATGATCGTAATAGGTGGGATATGATTGAAGATGAATTCGATACAATATGACTTAAACCACTAACCAAATCCAATTCGACATGACCCATCACCAGTTCTAACTGTGGATCGTGCATGTCTTTAATTTGGATGATTTGGGACTTATCATACTTAATGTTACCTGTGTCATGACATTAATTACAAGTGAATTTAAAGCTGGATTAATGGGGTAACTGATGAATTCGCATGCAGGCACAATTGATTTCCAGTGTGGCAGCGGGGCTCCGTCACCACCGCCTCCTCCCCCACCGCCACCACCTCCCCCACCATCTAATCCGGCACCATTTACTCCGTTAAGCCGTAAAGATCATCAACCATAAGCACATTTTGTTGCATACCTTGCTCAATATATATTATTTATCTAAATGTGAATAATCTTTCACCAAAAAAACTCTATTACCACAGCTTGTGCCCTTGTTTGGTGTGGAGATGGAAACTGCGTTGTTAATGGAACTGGATACTATTGCCAATGCTTTGAAGGCTCGGAGAATTTGTTCGATAATACATCCTTGGCTTGTTTCAAACAATGTAAGCAGACACCTCCCTTCTTTCTCAAATAACCAAACTAACATAATTGAATTACGTCCATGTACACATCTTTTTTTATATATGTCTAGGCTTTTTTTTTTTTTTTTGGATTTTTGTATTTTATATCCCAAAAGATTTTAATATTTCTACTTTACATCATCGAAGATTAAATTTTTAACATTACACCCTCAATGTATCACAAATGTTGCAATGTAATCCTTTTGTTAGTTTCTATTATTTTTTTGTCAAAAATCAATTCATTGACATTGATGGAAAAATTAACGAAAAACTAATAAAAATGTCACATTGCAATACTTCGTATACATTGAAAGTGCAATATAAAAAATTTAATCTTTAAAAATACAAAATAAAAAAATTTAAAATCTTTTAGGGTATAAAAAATTGATATTTTTTAGATTTTATGACCCAAATTAATTTTTACAATTTTGATAGATTTTGTATAATTATTTATCTATGTTATTTGTTTGGCCCATTTGGAAAAAAATCCTGATTCCGTTCCCCAACCCCAAAAAAAAAAAAGCTGTTGGAATTGTACCCACTTTAAATATGGGTTTTGTTAGAGTCAGTGGTTAGGTTGAGTGTTAAAAAAATATGGGCTTTGTTTAATGAAACAGTGTAGAAAGGATTTTCCTGACTCAAGATCTGCTATGTTGTTTTTGTCATAGGCTACTTTGGAGCAGATTGTAATGGACTCGGATTCGGCCCAAAAACACCCACCCCACCTAGTACTTCTGGTTCATCGGGAAATGGTAAGTTAATTAGGGACTCATATTTTGCAGCATCGTATATTAGTATATGCTTCCTAACATTAAAAAAAAAAACAAGCCGAGTCTTCAGGAAAAAGTAGAATAAGGTCTTTACCTTCGGACTAAGTGAACGAATATCCAAGAGCTACAAGAAATATGAACTTTTCGCCATAGTCACCAGAAACGTAAGACAAAAAACATAATTCGAGATGCAATTCGTTAAAGGGAGCGAACGTTTTTTATTGGTTTCAACCATTTTGTCATTATACTCTTTATGCCTAACCATCTAATTCAATTTGACCTAATTTAATCCAGTTGTTGGATTGATAGTACACCTCATCTAAAATTGAGACTCACATTGTTTACAGTAATATTTGATTAAGCTAATAAATTATGTTAGATGTTAGACCCAACGATTTTTGTGCAAAAAAAAATTGTTAATGTAATTCGAAGACTCATGTTGTTCAAAAGTAAGGTTCAATCCCATGACATACGTAGATTTAATTAATATTTTAATTTAATTATTTTTTACCATTAGATTGATAGAGGGTGACACTCTTTGCTAGGACCCGCAACCAATTTAATTTCCAAATAACATTTTTCAATGAATAATGTTGTGAACATATTTATATTTGTCTTAATTCATATACATATATAAATATGTTCTTTTCCTAGGACCAAATGACGTACCAAATTGCTCAAGGAATCTCCATGCATTGTCTCTGCTAGTTTTATCTGCAATCTTCTTGCTATGGATTTAGAGATGTGCAAAAAAAGATGAAAAATCTTTTGGCGACGATGATGACTACTCCGACGATGTTTTAATTTCTATTATACCAAGGGAATAATACACTTACATCTCTCATAGTTTAGAACTATTATTTTTGGTGTTTTTATTTTTTTTATATATATATATATATAGAACTTAATCATATTAACAGTGTAGGTTGAGACATGATATTTCAATGAAATGTGTTGTACACTATTCTCAGGGACGTAACTAGAATTATATTGTGTTTCGGCTAAACATGGCCGGCTCAACAGAGAGTCGAAAAAGCATGAGCTTTAGGCCTCCTACATAAGAAAAAAAAAAAAAGCATCAAATTTTAAATTTCAATAATTGAGTATAGATAAAAAATAAAACCCATTATAATTTAACTTAACAAAAAAAAACTTCTAAAAAATTAAGTCAACAAAATAAAATTTAGAATTTAAGTGTAAAAGTGTAATCTACCTCACACATACACATTTATTAAAGGACAAAAAAATGGTTAACATTTTAATAAAAAAGTATAATAAACATTTCTCTCTTCTATAAATAAAAATAAATTAAACACATTTTCTACTTCTTTCAAACTCAATTTTGTTCTCATTTAAACTACCAACTAATTAAATTGTTCATTCTCATAAAAGATCTACAGTAAAAACTAATTAATATAAAAAAAATTTCAATAAAGTTGTTATCTAATAAAATAAAACACAACAAAACAGTAGGTGAACGTTACATACATACATACACAAGTTATGTATCAAAAAAAAAAATTAAAAAAATAATTCAATAACAAGATAACAAAAAATTATGATTACACACTGATAATCGATAATCTAATACCACAATTTTCATGATTAACATGCAAAACAAATAAGAAGAATATAAAAATAGTAATAAAATAATATATTATTATTTGATTAACACTTCATTCAAATCTATAAGATCCTGACTTTACAATTGCATTAAATTTATTATTTGATTCCGCTCAATCCTTTTTTTTTGGAAAGGGAAAGGGGAAGGGGAAGGGGACTTAAGCCCTTGACCTAAAAAAGACAAAATTTTTACAAGACAATGAATACTATTGGATCAAAAGCCCATTGATTTTTTCCGCTCAATTCTAAAATCACTAAAATATTGAAAATAAATCAAACCGCAACTCTTTGTAAAATTTTTAATAATTGTTAAAAAAATTATTATCTTTTTAAAATATTAAATGAGATCTCATATAAAATTCTCGCTATAGGTTTCTGAATAGGGGTGTTCATGGACGGGCCGAACTTCAGGTAGGAGGAGGCTACCCGCAACCCAACCTGCAAGCTTATTGGGCAGTCCTGCTCGCGGTTTATTTTATATACAATTTTATTTAAAAATAATAAAAATTTTGTAGCTTAATATTTGTATAAATTATATTGTTAAATCAAAAATAGAGTCATGAATAATTTTATTTTTAATTAGGGGATGAACTACATCTAATAGAATGAATACATCTCAATTAGGTTAACACTTTCTTACTTATCTATCATTGACATTACTTTACTTTTTAAAACTTGTATGCTTAATGCATGAAAAATAAAATAATACATTATTTATAGTATCAAAATTTTTAAAACTTCAAATTCTGACATTAAGAGATTTATTTCAAAATTTTAAATTTAATAATGAAAAAATAAATTTTTTTCAAATGAAGGGTGGACGGGTTATGTGAGCAGATTAGGCTTAGTGGGCGAGCTTGATGGGCGGGCTCTTGGGCCGGGTAATGAGTTTAGGGACAAATTCAAACCCTCTTTTTAAGGATATTGAGTTTGGACTTGGGCGGACCAATATCGAGCCTATCAAGTTTCGGGTTGAATAACACAACCTGTAAGTAACCTGACCCATGGACATCCCTAAGTTTCAATTTGTATGAACGGCCAAACATAACAACCGTAAGGGACAATAAAGTATTTTCAGAAATATGAGGAAGGGGCATGGTCTCCAACGTTACCATAAAAAATTAAGGAAAAAAAGGAGATTTTTTAAACATTTTATTAAGTTTTTCGAGCAAAGAAAATTTTGTGGAAGTTCACAGTTGAAATTAATGATGGAGTAGCCAACAATACCGCCATGTTGTGCTACATAAACCACATTCAAACCAAGACAACATAATCCACATAGACGATATGAACGTGTTCATTAATTGCAATTGCACGATTTTTATTGTATGATTGTGTTTGAGTGACAATACACATCATTAGAAATGTCACTTGTGCCGATAAACTAAAGGAACATTTTCCGATCAATGTAAGTGCTTTTATTGTTTGCATAAGTCTCTCAGGTCAGATGTGAAGAAGGCTAATAACCCATTATACTAATGACGACTATTCATGCACATGAAGAGCTAACATGGGCATCTTCTTCTGTCTGAACTTTTTTTTTTTTCATGGCCGCAATGTATTCTTTAGGTATTTTGCTACTGGTTTTTGAAGAAATAAATTATAATATCTCGATTAAGAGAACAAAAAATGCAATTGATAGAATAAGGAGATTGAATGGTTCAATTTCGCCATTGGTATAGGTCGAAAACGATATCTTACAACAGATTAAGGCTAAAACCAAGAAGGATGTGATAACTTCCTAGTACTCTCTCGACCAAGTCATCATAAGAAAATAATGTTAAACCCCTTCTAACGTGAGAGATCTAATAACAGCGCAAGAAGTCAAAAAACTCACGCAAAAGACGTTTTCTTCTCTGCTCTCTCCTCTGCAAAGGCCAAGTGACAAACTGCATCCCTTTACTTTGCTAACTCTTTTGCTTTCTTGAGGATAGTTATAACTGTCGCAAAATCCGCTTTCTTTGCTTTGCGAATGAGGGACAAAATTAGTGGAAAAAATACGTTCTCTCCTTAATAAGTTGTGTACAACACATCATACCTACATCCACGAAGTAAAAAGATAAAACAAAAATATTATGTTTTTTTATCATATTGTTTAAAGAATCGTTCATAGTTTATAATTAGGACAATTTTACTTTTCTTATCCTATGAGAGAATCCCACATTTGATATCCCAACGATCTTTTTATTTTTTTCACTGAAATTATTTACATGCTAGTTTTGATTTTTTTTTAAATAAGTATATAGTATCCACAAAAGAAAATTATGATTCATATAGAAGTTAATTGAGAGTTGTAGATTTTGGGTTAATTGATTTATAGTCATTGAACATAAAGATATTAAAATAAAAAATTTATGCACCTAAAAATTTTATTAAGTAAGAATTAAAAATACACTACTAAAAAATTATTTTCCAGTGCCTTATCTTTACCTAGAGTAGGATACAATCATTGAAAAATTCTTATTTCAAGGCTTTGTTTGTCTGGATTCCTGTGTCCTCTGTGCATAAGTGCTTGGTTCAAGTCAATAAGGGAGGGAGGACTCCATTCTTGCAGGCATTGTAGGACAAAGAGGTGCATGTTGATTCTGAACCTTCTTGTCCTTGTACAGAACCACGTGCATAACCTTTTTAATAACAATTTCTCATTTTTTATTTTTTTTTTCAAAAAAATACAGTTTTACAGAATCAAATGGCAAATGGGTATCAGTCAGTAAATATTCTGCAGTTAATCATGAACCGATTAGACTAGATTTTTACACTTTTTCTTTTAATGTTAATAACATTTTTTGTTTCTAAAGTATGACCGTTTTGTTAGTTTGATTCTCATCGTATTAATCTTATAAATTTGTACATAAAGTTTCAATTCGTGTCATTTTGATATCTAATCAGACAATTTTTTAAGTTTTTTTACGGAAGTGACTACATGTCATTCTTTCAGATAATATCACATAACCAACATATAATCATTCTGTCAATTACTTAATATTATGTTTGTGTAGGTACTATTTAAATATGAATTAAATAATTAGAGACTAAAGTGATAAAATTGATCGATTCCATCAATTATGAACAGTCACTCGCACTAATTTGAGTCTTCATTTGAGTCATGGACTCTTTAATCTCTTTCCTTGAATCCCTTCATTTTTTTTCTAATTCCGCCAAGGTCACGTACATTTAAACTTTCTTAAATCTTGCATGGTAGAAGTCTCGTGCACTAGACTTTTTTTTTTTTTTCCTTTTTTAACCATGACACTATGAAGCAGAAATATCTTCTTCAAAACATAAGGTTGTACAAAGAAGATTGTTTGACAGAAAATTGTATGAACATTATTGATCCAAATGAAGGTGGGGGGCCTAAACCCGCATGTTCCAAGATTGAATTCCCTAATCATATAAAATTTCAGTATAATTGAAATGAATAACATGTTAGAATTTTTTTTCACATTAGACTTCCATTAATTGGTAATTAATTTTTAGTTTGTGAAAAACGGACTGAATTTATGGTCTAACGAGATGAATTTAATATTGTTAAGTGATCTATTTTAATGGACTTATGTATATCTTTTAATTGATGTAGTTGAGGCGGTTAAATGTAGGTTTTAATCTAACTGTGTCCCATAATTGGAGAACTCATTAGATTTCATTATAAATAGTAGGTTAGGTCCCCTTCCTACTTCATAAACCTAATTTGGTTTGTTTCATTGAGAGTCGCCTATTATTTTAAAAGAGAGAAAGGCATTGTCATTTCGCAAAAGAAATCTGAAGATTAAATATCATAACTTCTACAAGTATGTTTTAAATTTATATGATCTAAATCTTATAATTTAGGTATTCTAAATTTCATATACAAATCATTAAAAATTCTTATTAACATACACGTGATTATATACATCGGAGATCCAAAACAAAAGTTTGTACGAAAATAAGCAAAAGATTCACCAAACAAGCAGCCAGCTAGCACTAAAAAAGGCAAAACTATGTGAAGATGTAGAGGCCTAAGAATAGCAATAACTAGGGAAAAAGGTCAAGTAATTTGCGAGGATAGGTACAGGGAGAGCCGTGACTGGTTCGTATCAACTCTGTTGCTTTTCCTACTTGAGGACAAAGCATAAGCCCAAGGAAGATCTTTCTTCTTGAGATAACTATTTGGAAGGCCACGACTTCGATTTTTGTTGTATCCACTGTCTCATTTCATTGTCGCTGCCAATCCCTCCAATTGAAATGGAATAGGACAGCTGAATATCCAATGAATGCAGTTTATAGGCTTCTGACGGGATCTGGAGAAGATTAAATGTACATAATATTTCTCTTACAAACACAAAAATTATTTTCGTGACTCAAATTCGTGACCTTCAAATCATAATAAAACAACATTAATTGTGTGCATATTCTAAATTTTTGTTATGGTCAGTCACGAGTTCTAATAACAATGTGGTTAAGATGAATTTTCGATATTCAACGAGAACACATTCTCAAAACAAATTCCAAAGCATAGTCTTTGAGTTAGTTTTTTAGTCACGACAACATAATCTTAGGGAGGTTACCAAGCACTCTCGACACACGTTTATCATAATTCATGATATTTATGACATGATGCATGACCAGTTCAATAGTAGAGTCAAAAAAATATGGACTTTAGGCTCTCAATATAAAAAAGACCTCGCATTTAAAGTTTTTTTTTTTTTTTTGATCAAAGCATTTAAAGTTCAATAATCAAATATAGATTAAAGACTAAACCCATTATAATTTACCTTAACAAAAAAACTTTTGAAAGAATAAGTTCTAAAAGTGTTTTTGTAACTTTAAAAGTTCTAAAAGTGATAATTTCTAAAAGTTCTAAAAGTGATAATTTCTAACTTTAAAAGTAACAATTCCTCTCAAATTCTTTTTCACTATTTTTTCCTGCACTCTACCAACCTCTTTCCAAATTTTTTCCTCCCACACACTCTCATTGTCTTGCTTTGAGTGTTTGGTCCTCTACTCTAACCACCCATTTCCAACTTTTTTCTCCCACACACTCTCATTGTCTTGCTTTGAGTGTTTGTCCTCCACTCTAACCACCTCTTTCCAACTTTTTTCTCCCACACACTCATCGTCTTGCTTTGAATGTTTGTCCTTATCTCTAATTCTTTTACTGTCTTTTTTAAGACTTCATTCAATTTATTCATCCATAAAATTCTAATTTCACAATTGCACCAAATTTATTATTTGATCCCGCTCAATTCCAAACGCACTAATACATTGAAAATAAATCATACCGCAACTCTCTATAAAATATCTAATAATAGTTAAAAAAATTATTATCTTCTTAAAATATTAAATGACATCTCATATAAATTTTTCGTTTTAGACTTCAATTTGCGTTGGGCCACCCTTGCTATGACATGCCTCTACCAAATTATTCTTTTGAGTTAACAAGCACTCTCAATACTAGTTTTAAGGCCTGGTATTGAACTTCATTATATATCTTGTTTTTCTAATAATGAACATTTTATTTATTGGAAAAATACAAATATATCATTAAGGATGAGAAAAGATATATATATATATATATATATATATATATATATATATATCAAAGGACACGAATATATTGATATTCTTCTTCTCCTTTTTATTGTTTTGCATTGTTTAATATTGTGAACGTGCAATACAGTGAACAATGAACATGAGATTTATATAACTAAGTAGAGATCAATTATACACTATTTCCAACACTAGAGATAGATGATCAAGAACAATGAACACAATATGTATGTAATTAAGTATAGATCAAATATACACTTTTTTCCAATACTTGAGATGAAAGATGGCACTGCGAAACTACTCTCTAAAATTATTTACTTTCTTAACGATAAAGTTCCTATTTATTTAGTTTTTGAATGGTTTTTTTTTTTTTGTTCTATGAAAGCAGGTATACCTAATTACACTTATTTGACAAAAAATATATAGACTAAAGGTTGAGATACAAAGACATAAATGCCCATTTTAGGGTTATTTAATTCAAAATCTATATCTTTAATGCACCTTGATTCATGTGTATTTGTTAATACATATAAATACATTTAATTCAAACAAATATATATATATATATATATAAATAAATACGAATTTATATATATATATATTTGAATTTATATATTTGAATTTATTTATATACAACTAGGAGATGTTTAATGCACCATTTTCGAAAAAAATACACATA
>CM042192.1:2682607-2695940 GCA_023539305.1 Ilex asprella
ATATATATATATATATATATATATATATATATATATACATGAATCAATGTGTATTAAATATTAAAATTCTCTCATAAAATTAGGAGATGTTTAATATACCACTTTCTAAAGAAAATAAACATGGATCAATGAAGGGCAAAAATATCACAATAAAATAAGTCAAATTCAAATAGTGTATTTAGATACCCTTTACAATTTACTCTTTTTTGTTTACCCTTTGAATCCTGAATCTAGTAAATCTTGTCTTCTAATGGTAAATGACCTAAAATGGTATGGACCCGGTGGGTCATTCGCCCCATGGGGTTGTCCTTTTTCAGTTTAAGATTAAAATGGTTCTATTAATCAATTTAAAAACTTTTTTTTGGTCACAACTTTCTTTGTTGTTGGGTAAGTGCAATTTTACAAACTTATCCTAGTAGAATACATCCAATGTAATATTCTAACTTAATGATGCGTCAATCGATAGAAATGATAATCGAGTCAATCTTGTCGAGCTCATATTTTTAAACGTGTTTAAAAAATTGTTCAAACTTGACTCGTTTAAAAAATGAATCGAGCCAGAATTGACCCTAAAACGCGCCGAATCTGAGTAGTTTGACTATTTTATATATAAACAAGCCGAGATTTTTAGGCTCGTTTTTCTAAATGAGTCTAAAAAATTATTCAAGTTCAGCTCGTCGATCGTTTAGAATACTTGCGGAGCTCGAGTTGAGTCTTATCCAAGTCGAGCCTGAATAAGTCGACTCAATTATCAACCATATTAATCAATGATATCTAATAATGTTGTTTTTTTAAAAGAAGTATAATAGTGTTGTTTTTAATACAGTTGTTGGCCTTTTTATTAAAATCATACCAAATAACTCCTATGAAGTATGATTATTAGGTTCTAATATCTTTAGTCGTCTCGGATATACCATGGAATAGGTCACCAACAAAACAATATTGTTGTGTAAATTGCATTTTCAATCAAAACTTTCTTATTTAGCAGAACATGTTTTACACTTCCAAATTCCCATAACCTACCCCAAAACTTGTAATGGTCCTGTTTGGCAAGCAAGAAAATACCAAGACATGTGTATTAATTACATAATTATTGGATCCTGAATTCATTTAATAAGATTTAATATCTTCCATTTAGATGGGAATAGACAATTTGAATCTTTCCTTTACACTTCCACATTATTGCCAAATCTACTCGGATCTAGATCCCGCCAATACTTTTTTCTTGACAAATAATTCATTATGAATGAGTGAGAGATGTATTATTTAGTCTTAAAATGAATTTTGAAAATAACCACTTGATTCGCTAGAACTACTTGATGAATATATGAACATAAACCTAACTACTATACAAGATGTGAATCCGGTGGCACACAACTATGGACTAGTTATATATCAATTTTGAAGATATATTTGACACGACACAAGTTAGACATAAGATGAATTTAATATGACATAGTCCATTGTCAACCGTGGTTTGTGTGTCGGCAAACATGTAGTGTACATTACGTCAATCATGGCAAAAAAAATTCAACAATAGTCTAAATAATCAACTTCCAATCACAAAATCGAATCCTCAAAATCGGAATACAAAATTGACCACTCAGATTTTAAAGTCAAACATACTAGAAGAACTGTTTTTAACCTATCAAAATTATAGGTCTGTACTGGGTTGATCTAGTTCCTAGTACTAGGACGGTTCAATTTGACACTAAATATGCTAACATTAAGCAAACAATTCTTCACGATGGGCCAGTGCCCTCTTCGATTGCTTACCCGACCTACGTACCTACATTCTTAGAGTTATTCTCATCTGTTTTTTTTTTTATTCGGTAGTTAAGAGTATTTAAACCAACTTATACGCACATCAAATTCATGATGTTTGAGTTTACAACCCGTCACTGTTATCACTTGAACTACCCAAAGATTAGAAGTATCCTCATCACCAATTGAGCTCGGATATACAAATTATTTTTCATTCACGTTGTTTTTAAAATTCTTTTCTATATATACATACCATTTGAATCTTTGTAGTATACATTGCATGTTGAATGTGACTTACGTAGAAAATCGTTCTCATGATATAAATTGATCATAATGATACAACTTCCGACCACCCCATTACAGATGGGGATGAGATTAGCCAAAAATGAGACAAAAAGCCGGCCTTGACTTAAAAGTTCATGTACAAAATTAGACACTAATTGGCATTGGCATGTTCTTTTTCATCTTTTTGACTTAGTCGGCATTTGGCCGGCAGCTTAATTAAACATGTTGGAAAATATTCCTACAATCTTATTAAATGGAAATTGAGAAGAAAAAAAAAACATTCCAAGTGTAACTCTATTGCTAATTGAGCATCGACAAATGTATTAAACAACACAAAATAAGCTCGAATTAAAGCTTGTTCATTTATCAAATGAGTAGAATTTGTAATTATAATTCATCCGATAAATGAACCTAACCCCAAGCAATTGTTTGTTCGATTCGTGAAGAATACACATGTATATACAAAATTTACTAAATAATAGGTAATCATTTTAATCTATTCTCCAAGGGAGAACATCATAAGGCAAAAGCTCGGGGTAGGGATGTTAAGTTACCTACCTGTTTATTCATATTGTTGAATAATATAATTCATATGAAGAAGGAGAAATTGTAAGACGGTATACAAAATTAGACTTAATTGTCAAAAAATACACAACTCTTAATGTTAAGCCATTAAGTCTTTATTTTTAGAACTTAATTGTGGTCAAGTACACAATTTGACTTTTTGTAATTTTTTTTGACACACACACACACATGCTCGGCAAGTAAAATTCAGTATGCTCGGTATGTTCTAATAAAATAAAAACCTAAAATTTAAAAAAATCAAAACTGATAATAAATCTTATCCATTTTTTTATAGATATGTTTTAAAGTTTTCAGAAACTTTAAAAATCTGACAATAAAAATTAAGGAATTTTAATTATCTTATGCTAAAAAGTACTAAAATTAAAGAATTTTGATTTTACATTACCTTGTATGACTAATTTGTAAAACACTTATCTTTAGTTTTGAGCTTCTGAACTCAAAAAGAGTTTTAAGTACGTGTGCATTTATATAGAAAGATCAGATGATTTGTTTATAATGTCGGTGTGACTGTCTTTTGATTTGTTTAATTTGAGGTGTAAGTGCAGGAGAATAAGCCTTTTGTTTATGTCACTCTGCTCTGATTTTCGGGACTGGGAGACAGAACTTTGAGGATTTTGATCGCATTGTTTTTGCGTGGTTTTTTGTATAGAGAGAGACAGACATGCACAAAAGCTGCCACTGTTCAAAATCTAAAATCAAAATTATTTGATTTTATTACTCTCTAAGATATAATAATTAAAATTCTTTAATTTTATTTGTTAATAATTTATTATGAGTTTTGATTTTCTTAAATTTTAAGTTTTTGTTTTATTAGAACTCCTCTCTCTGTCTCTCTCTCTCTCTATATATATAGGGTCTTTTTTAAATTTTTTTTAGGAAACTTATTTACAATAAAAAGGTCTTCAAGTCTTTCTATATAGGATCGACCCAACAGTATGAAAAAAAATATATGAGCTTTAGACCCTAAATTTTTAGAAGGTCTCATAATTTTAGGTACATCAATAGCCCACAAAAAAATTAAATCTTTTACATTTTAAGCCTTAAAAAAAAAACCCCAAAAATTAAACTTAATCAAAATTTTTATTACAATAATTTGAGCCTATAATCTAATTCATAACATTAAAAACTTAGAAATTAAAAAAATAAAAAAAATACTCAAAAGTCAACTCATATTTACTCCCACACACTCTCTTTCTCCGGTAAAAAAACCAAAAAAAAGAACAAAAATTGAAATTAAACACTTTCTTTCTCTGCGGTAAAAAACAAAAACAAAAACAAAAGTCAACATCTCTTTCTCGACAATATTAACACATCTTTCTTTTGTCTCTCTCTCTCACACACATAAAAGAGCAATGTTATTAAGACATAATTTGAGAATATAATTTAGGGACTTATTGATTATGACCATAAGATTGTTAGTGAATCTCAACATTAAATTATCATTGAGTCTCAACACTATCAATCCAATGATTATAATACATTAAGTCTCAAAATTATGTTCAAACAGCTTTAGTGTACATAAAATATTAAAAAAAAATTATTTTTTTAAAAAATAATACTAAAAATAAAAAGTCCTACATTTAATGTTTTCACTTTAGGCCTTAAATTGGCTTGAACTGCCCTGTTTCTATGTTTTTAAGTGGACTTTTTATATAACATTTTTTTCTATATATTTTTTGACAATTAAGTTTAATTTCGTATATCGACTGTCAAAGGTCCTATAAAAAAATAAGACAAGTTTGATATACTGAATCATATTTGAGAAAAAAATTAACAACCCAAACTAATGTTGAACATTTTTCATGAAGAGACGAGTCGAGGCCGAGACTATTATGGTGATAAGAAGTTGGCAAATCGATCCATTTCACAGTATTGCAAGCGATGCACATCGGTCATTGTTGTAGTGAGGCTGATGTTTTGGGATGATATCGTAGCCGAAAGCACTTTACTTTTTTTCTTGGCCAGTGTTAATCGGAATCATTTCAATCTCTAATTAGAAAGTTGAAGAAAGGGGAGATTAAGATAACATAAAAATAGAAATGCATGCATGGGCTCCATTCAATAGTTTTGAGACGATACATATGCAAATGTCACGTTCAATCAAGGCAACGCGTAAAGAATCGATAATCGGAGTAGAATTGTCAAACTGCCGTGTCTCGCACCAGTGGTTAAGAATTCAAATTTTCTCACCCAGTATATGGAACTCGAGTCTATAAAGTGGTGATAATTTGGTGGGGGCTAAACCTTAAAGGTGTGTTAGTTTTAGGTATTAGCAAAGAGAGATTGGAAAAGATAACGTCGGGTCCACCTTTTTCCTCTTATACTCATGTTTAAATATACATTTTTGGGCCGATATTACCATTTGAAATTAATACCAGTTCGGATAAATAGTATATTTAATATTATATACAACCTCTTAAATAAACTCACATTTTTTGTGGGTTTAAATAGTCCAATTAGGATGTATTTGGCCAGAAGACATTTTTACCCTCAAGTATTTCTAGAATATAAATAAAACTCTTTATCTTGAGAGTTTTTTAGTAATTTAATGATTATACTATCATTCAGTACTCCATCCAAACAAAGTATTAGATGAGATAAATGTGAAGCTCACTACTTCCTAATACTTAAACAAAACATGGGATGAGGAAGAAATATCATTATAATTAGTCAAGGGCCAGATGGATAGATAAAAGATGGACAACATTATATAATCCGATCATTCCTAATGTTTAAATTAAGCACACCCTAAGCGCCCAGAACACATGTGACACTTTAACATCTGTCTCGACATAGGTGCGGTGAGATCTCATACAGATAATTGTGTAGTACTAAAGGACAATACCCTTTGACAGATATATAAAGTAATCTATCTACATATTTTCATGTACCAAAAAAAAAAAAAAACCCATCAAATTTATAATTGTACATAGTTAGAGTTGATGGATCTAACCTTTATATCTCATGTTAATTTTTCTGCGTTTAAAATTATCAGACTTAATTCGCACTTGAATTATTTTTTCCTTCCAATAATTATTTGTCCGAGTTCCCTCATTCCTTATATCGACCATAATTATCCACGAAAAGTGTGGGGATTTTGGGGATATTATAAATTTTTAGAATTTTAAACAATGTCGTTTTATGACAAATTAACATAAAATTACATCATTTTGAATTTAAAAATTAGGTCAACAAGAATCAGACTAGAGAAAAGAATAATTTAACTAAATACGACTTATATATATAATACATAATTAAAACAATACTTACTTTAATAAATATGATTTAAATAAATCAAATATAAATGAAGCCAATTTTACGAAAATATCACTTTATTGACAGTCTTATCCGAAAACATTATTTAGAAGCCAATCGAAGGACCGACCCGACCTCACCACGTTGCGCCATGTGAACAGGCTATGCAATTAGCATGGCGATATCATGTATTTGTGTGTGCATCCTAGCTAGCACATGTCCCATGTAAAATTGTCATCGTATGAGGAATGTGATTGGTGGGCCATATCATCATTAGTCTTGTTTTCATCCTGTTGGATAATTACAACCACCAAAAAAAAAAAATGGAGAAGAAACAAAAAGAAATTAGGGTGATTTAACTTGTAGTCTATATATATAGAAAAAAATCTTAGATATTGAACTCATTCATTTAAAAAATGATATGTATTTGAGTTATAATTTTTTAAATTTTATTTAAATTATATAATATTATTCTATGTTAGCATGGTGAATCAAAACAATAAATGATAGAGACAATTTCACTTACAAAAGAGGATTTGGGGGGGGGGGGGGAGGGAAGGAAAAAGAAGGCACAAAGGACAGTAGAAGGTTTACTATCAAAGACAAGTGAGCCCACCCATTGGGTGATGTTTAGGGACAAGCCCTTACGATGGTGTTGTATTACTGTTATAATGGTGAGGGTTTTATGGAGCCCACCTGGGTCGGGTAGGACAAAGGACACAAATCTAACCATAAAATACCAAAAAAGACTTTACTACTTTTCATGGGAATGACTAGAAATGCAGAATAAAAAAAAAAAGCATAAGAGCACTCAATTGGTTTCAAATGACAAAATTGTCCCTCCTAGTGTTGCCAAAAACCATGTCCCATCTTCTCTCCTTATCCCTTGGGATTGTCACAAAATCTTAAACAAGTTCTCGAATCAAGGGAAGACAAGATGGGGAAGAGGAAAGTAATAGAATACGATACACGCAAAATTACAAAAAAATATGCTAGGATCACATTTAAGACAAATGATACTTAAATACGCAATGATCAGATATATATGTTTATCAATTATAAGATGTAACAACCTAAAAGTAAAATCAATAAAAAGTATTAGTTATAGAATATAACAGCTCAAAAAGATATTAACCATTCACAACTTTTAGACATTTAGTGATTAAATCAATTACTAATGTAAGAGAGGTCATGTAAGAACATATGACCCATTCCAAGAGTAAAAACACAAGGACAGCTTTGCCATTTAGAAATTTGAGGAGAGGTAAGGGATTGTTTGTTTTGTAGTGAGGAGGGAGTAGGGCCAAGGAGAGAGGTGGTGATATAGATGTTTTTCAACTTGAGAACAAGACAAAGGCACATGGACAAACATAGACCCTCCTTCGCTTTCATGGAACCTCATTGGTTTTGTGAGTTTTGGGAATTCTTTTACTTTCTTCATGGTTTATATTGTTTTTGTAGAGGACAAGATGGTCCTTTCACTTGTTGTTCTTTCTCATTGTCCAATACAAATTAAGCCCCACTCTTTTTCTGGTCCCCAATAGCACTCTGAAATTACGTTACCAACCCCTATTCTCACCCCCTTGTCATCATCTTCCCCACCATCTCTATATATACCTTACTCAAACCATCACATTCACCTCATCATAGCTTCTTATACATTCATTCCTTCATAACAATCCCTCACTGTTATTAATTACCACTACAACATGCTGCTTTGAACCTTAGTCTACAGTTCCAAAAGCGCTCTCTTAGTCTACAGTTCCAAAAGCGCTCTCTCTCTCTCTCTCTACATAAAATTTACAATGCCTTCAAGACTCTCGGATGCTTTCAGAGCCCATCCTCTCTACCAAAACCCTAAACACTTGGACTTAAATTCAGTAAAAGAATTACCAGACTCACATGCATGGGCATCACTTGAGGGAGACCCTTTTTCCAGTGAAGACTCTTGTAGCATAGAGACTCCACCAATCATTGATCTCAGTGACCCAAATGCCCTAAAACTGATAGGGCATGCATGCAAAACTTGGGGTGTGTTTCAAGTCATAAAACATGGCATCCCATTGAGCCTTTTCAATGACATTGAGTCGGCCGGGAGGACCCTTTTCGCTCTTCCCATCCAGCAAAAGCTCAAAGCTGCTCGATCCCCTGACGGGGTCTCGGGTTATGGCGTAGCTCGAATTTCTTCTTTCTTCCCCAAGCACATGTGGTCCGAAGGGTTCACGATTGTTGGATCACCACTTGAACATGCTTCCCTACTTTGGCCCCAAGATTACAGCAAATTTTGGTATCCCTCTCATCCTCTCATGCACATACTATAATTGTATGAATATATACATATAGATTATACAGATATATTGTAACGGCGGATTTTAATGTAAAAGTAAGATTACTTCATTCTGACCTCAACATCAATCCGTACAGTTGCTTTAATCTTCTTATTATGTGGTGAAACTTGGAAGTGCCATAGCCAAGAAAATATCTCCTATTTTCCTTAAGCCTGTAAGCATAGATTAGAAAATAACACTTTGAAAAAAGATTACAAATTAATGGTCCCACATAGAAGATATGGTGAGATAGCATTCAGAAAATCAAATCCACTTTTTGCTGTTTCATTTTGTTCCATATCCATAATTATGGCATCTTTTTATTGTAGCATCTCTTTGTCACATCGCATTGCCATTCCCATTCCCATTCCCATCCCATCCCATCCCATCCCACAACACAGTCTTATTCAATCTTTTACTGTTCTCATCTTCAGTGATGTAATAGAAGAATATGAGAAAGAGATGAAAAAGCTAGCTGGCAGGCTGATGTGGCTAATGCTAGAGTCACTTGGCATCACCAAGGAAGATGTCAAATGGGCTGACCCGAAAGGAGACATCAAAGGGGAAGGTGCTACTGCTGCCGCCCTACAGTTGAACTTTTACCCGGCTTGTCCGGATCCAAACCGGGCCATGGGCCTTGCTGCGCATACCGATTCCACCCTCCTCACCATTCTCCACCAAAACAACACAAGTGGTTTACAGGTCCTCCGGGAGGGAATTGGTTGGGTCACGGTTCCTCCGATCCATGGTGCTCTAGTGGTCAACATAGGGGACTTGCTCCATATACTATCCAACGGGTTGTACACGAGTGTCCTTCACCGGGCCGTGGTTAACAGGACCCAACAACGACTATCCATAGCTTATCTCCACGGGCCGCCATGCAGTGTTCAAATCTCACCACTCTCAAAACTAGTTGACCATGGCCACCCTCCTCTCTACCGGCCGGTCACTTGGAGTGAGTATCTTGGCACCAAGGCCAAACATTTTGATAAGGCACTTTCGTCGGTCCGGCTATGTTCTTCTCCTAATGGATTTTCCGATGTAAATGATCATAATAGAGTGAAAGTTGGCTAGAAAAGCTGTGGTGGTGGTCATGTTGATACTGTAAAAAATCATTTTGTTTTCAATGTTTATATGTTTCTATTTGTTGCCTTTGTTTGGGGGGGTCTCTCGCTCCTTGGAGGGTTGTGGAGAGTAATAAACAAGAGAAGGAGGGGGGGGGAGAGAGAGAGAGAGAGAGAGAAAGGTTGGTTCCCAAGAAAGAGGCCAAGAAGGATAAGTTATTTGTGTCAAATCATGAATAGGAATGGGGATACAGACAATCTCTGTTGGCCTTTTTGTCTTGGTTTAGAAAGAGATAAAGGGAAAAATGGCCAATTGATCAAGTACACGACACAAGAACCGACATCCTTTTGCCCCGGATATGAAGGAAGATCCCCCAGTCCAAGGAGTAAGACAGTGATCAAGATAAAGAAAATTGTTAAATCGTTGGATCAAAGCTTGAAAGATGATTGGATAAAAATATCAACAATTCCAGCTATTCTTTGCAAGAAGGTAACAAGTAAAACAAGCCTACCCACCAAAAAAAAAAGATTAACAAGTTGAAAGTGTAAGGGTCCATTGTGGTCACTTCTCTCTCTCTCTCGTTGTCAACGTCCTTTCAAAGCTCAGAAAAACTGTGGGAGTTAAAGATGAAGATGTATTGCCTCTGCAACCATGTGCTCCTGAAAATGGCCAGCCACCTTCAAGAACACTGCCCTAATGGGGAAGACGTAATTTTCACTGTTTTTACTAATCAGTTTGTTTGTCTTCAATATTCAAACGTACTAGCTAGGGAAGTTGTTTTGAAGATTTAGAAAATAAACTTGAACAACTTATGCATCAGCAGCGATAAAAACATCATCACTAAACACGAGTTCGATCATCCCTAAACACCACAGATTTTCATTGAAACCAGGACAGAGCATCCTTGCCCTATCATTAGCTCAATCAAATGTGACCATCATATACTCTTTCCGCTAAATTCAAAAGACACTGTCCACCGCGAGGAAACATTTTTCCTCGCCTGGCTCGATCAGAATATTATACCAAAAAAATAGAAATAGGGGAAAAAAAGAAAAGAAAATAAAAGAAAGATCCAATGTGTTTCTGGTAGGGGTGGCAATTGTGTCACCTTCTCTTCGTGTCATTTCGGATTCGTGTCGAGCACTAATCAAATTTTTTTCAACTCGTTTAACTAATTGTGTCGATTTATTTGTTTTCATGTTGATTCATATAACCAGTGAATAAAAAATTTAACGCTTAATTTTATATCTAAAATTTTATTAGTGTTCAATCGAACTTATGCTTGTATTTTTTCTAACTAAAAATTAACTTAATAAATTTAATAATAAAAATCCGTAAATTTTTTTTTTGTACAAGAATTAAGTTACTATTTGATAAAATATAATAAAAAATTAACATTTGATTCTTATAATACTACTTAAATGTATTAATCGTGTCAATTTCGTGTTGTTGGTATTTGATATTGACTTAACCTATTTATTATTCGTGTTAAATAATCGTGTCATATACGAGTTGGTGCAGAGAAATGACCAACCCTAACTTGTCAATTTTGTGTCAATTTCCAGTTGTAGTTTTATGTTGTATCAAAAATTGTGACCTCTCGGATCAATGTCCAGTTTCAATATCTAGGGAGGTTGTTACTTTTACTGATGTTATTTATTTATTGGTTTAGCAAGTAAACCATAAAAACTAGACAGAATCCATAGAGAAAGAAACACCGGCCATATCAGCCATGAGGGTGAAGGGGGGGGGGGGGCGGAGGAGCATCCAGCTCCACAAAAGGTCTCCGCTGTTGGACTCTAGCATTGGCTAGGATGTCCGCACACTGATTGCCTTCTCTGAAAGTGTGTGATGATAATGGCTCTGTTTGGATGCATTTCTTCTGCATGGACAGTAAGAAGCTTTGCCACTTCCAGTGAGTCATTTCCACAATAACTTGTTCAATATGTCTTCTTTGAATAAATTATAGCCCTTTCAAGATGGGTCATAACTCTGCTTGAATGCTTGTAGTATGATTCATTCTCCCATGCCTGCCAATGCCACCCATCCTCCTTGCGCATTTCTAACGATGCCTCCAGCACCTGCTAGTCCCGGATTACCTTTAGAACTGCCATCTGTGTTCATTTTGTTCTATCCAGCAGGAGGAAAAACCCAACCAATTAGTCTAGTTCTAATCCTAACTAATTCGGCTTGTGATTCATGGAAAGCATTAGATGAGGAGTAATGCTACACTTATCAAAATTGGGGACCAAAAAGAATGACCAAATGACATGGTAGCTGGCGTGGAAGGCGACTGACCAATTACTGTACAACATTAAATACACACATTATGCAAATCAAGGAAAAAAATGAATTAATATTATATAGTAATTGGTCAGTCGTCTTCCATATCAGCTGTCCTGTCATTTAGTCACTATTTTTTATCCCTAATTTTGACCAGTGTGACATTACGCTTAGATGAGTCACGAACAAGTGTTGGCAACGGCCCGGCTCAGGACTACCAACCCACCGGTAAGGACCCATGGGCAGGTCACATGGGCAGGACACATATTGGGCAGCAAACCATTGCTTGGTCAACGGGCTGCCTTCCCAAAAATTCAACGACTGAGCCCAATGGGCCAATTTTTTTCAATAGAATTTAACCTATTTGTATGATTTTTGTTTTTAAATTGGGGTAATGCATCGGGTCACCAGACCATCCAATTAGCCATGGCGGTCTTCGTCAGGTCAATTCAAAGGGGCTTGACAAGCCATGGTTCTACTCACCGGGATATCCGATATTAGACTATCCACGGACTGTCATGTGAATGATCTGGGGTCAGGCCAATTGGGCCAGCCAATGGCATGCGAGCCATTGTTGAGGCCATAATTAAGTTGCATTTTGTTCACTTGACATAGGTCTCTCTCGCAGGGCATCAATCTTAACATTGCCTCTGCCTTCATAAGTAAATATCACTACAAATGTAAGCAAGCAATTGAATTCAATCTTCATACGAGAAGTTAGTAGCACTAACAATTTATTTGACTACTTGAATTATAAGGTGTGACAATCTAATCTAATCGTATAAAGTTTATGTCGAGTCGTATTGAAATACTAGTTGTTGCCTGTGCCTGAAGTTACGAATTGAAATGTAAACAATAAACATATTTGTATTCATATCTAAAATCAAATTACAAATATAGATAAGAAATAAAAAAATTTAAGCATCAATTTGTAGTGAGAGTAAGAAGTGGTGAACGACGGCAGTGGTGATGCTAGGAGATGGTGATAGTTGTGGTGGGTGACAGTGATCGTGGTGGTCGAGGCGACGATGGTGGTAGTGGTGGTGGCGGCGGGGCAGGGATAGTGGTGGCGGCAACGACAATAATGGTGGGGGTGGTGATGATGGTGGTGGCGACGGCGGCGAAGACGATGATGAGGGTGGTGGTGATGGTACAGGTAGTGGTGGAGGTGGTGGTTGCGGCGACAACTACAATGAAGGTGGCGGCATTGGTGGTGGTGCTGGTGCTGGTAGAGATAGTGGTTCGGCGGTTTTAAATACTATTATTATTTTTAAACTATTTATGAAAAATAATTTTTAAAAGTACTTTTAAAAAATCACTCAAACACACCCTTATGGGCTTATTTTTCCTATTAAATTTAGGGAGTTAATATTAGCTGTTAGATTAATTTTAAAGTAAAATTTAAAACGATCTCAACTGCAAATAATAAAAGTTATTTTGTTTATCTTTTGAGATTTGAATTTTACGTTATTTTATTATACAGACTAGTTAGTGTCTGTGCCTGAAGGCACAATGTAATAAAAAATAGTAAACAACAAAAATATTTGTATTCATATTCAAAATTAAATCACAAACATAAAAAAAATAAAAGAATTTAAGCATCGATTTGTAGTGGGAGTGAGAGGTGGTAGGCGACAGTGGTGATGATAGACGACAATGATGGTTGTGGTGGGTGCCAATGACTGTGGCGACGATGGTGGTGGGGGTAGGGAGTGGTGGCGGCGGTGATAGTGGTGATGGCGACGACGATGGTGATGACATTGGGGTCG
>CM042192.1:2696340-2725901 GCA_023539305.1 Ilex asprella
CTATTAAATTTAGGGTGTTAGTATTAGCCGTTAGATTAATTTTAAAATAAAATTTAAAATAATCTTAACTACGAATAACAAAAATTATTTTGTTTATATTTTAAAATTTAAATTATAAATTATTTTATTATATAGATATAAATTTCACGGTCAATCATCAATTTTAATATTTAATTGAAATACCATGTATTTACTACATGAATAGCACAACTTGACTTAAACAACTCAGTTATCAATCAAGGTTGATGCTGACAATTTTGTCAAATTTTAGCTAACACTATAAGCGGTTTTCCATTTGGCAACATCCTTATGAGTGATCTTTTTATTCTTTATGAAAAATACTATTTGCACTTAATTTGAAATATTAATGCGAGGATTTAATTTAAAAGTAATACTTTGTATTCTAAATTTGTATCCCAAAAGTACATCCCAAATTAATGGGAACTATTAGATGAGTGGGTCTCAATGAAAAAAGTTAGTAGGACCCACTCATCCAACGGTTCCCATTGATTTGGGATACAAATTTGGGATATGTAGCATTGCTCTTAATTTAATCTAATTATTGGATTGGAAATGGACACGACTTAACATTGAAACTCAATTAATCCAATTGTTGCATTGAATTAGGTCCCTGATTTGATTTTATAGTTTTTCTCATTCTTTATATGGATCAAGGACATAAGTGTCTTTTCATTAGATGAGCAGTTGCATGACATGACTCTCTTTGTCGTACTCTAAAACAAGGGTACCCCATGCAGGGATTATTTTTTTATTGTAGTTAAAACATTAATGCGTGGTTAAATGTTTAATGTGATTAACATATAGTGAATTTGGTGCAAATTTGTGATTTTTTTTTACTTTTGAGATTTGTACGTAAATCTATTAAATGGTTTCTTTCGTTCTATCTTATCGCATATTAGATACTAGGATTAGAGAACTTATAACAAAAGATGTACCTGGAAAATTGCTTCCATGTTCATCCGGACAAGCCTGACATACAATTTTTTTTTTTTTTTACAACGGTCAAGGTTGTTCGAGTCAACTTACGCGCACTTCAATTAATCTCCTTCTGGTCTAGCCATTCACGCAGACACAAATTTTGTGCATATGTAGACCCACACGTTAAATCTTGCATTGAAGATATGCATATGCATGCATATACAAATAGATGAGAAGCTAGAAAACACATGAAACCCAATTATAACAAGGGATTGAAGTAGACAAAACACAATCCTTATCATCTTCCATTACCAAGTCTCATGCACCACAATAAGTTTGCAGAGCAGATTTGGCTTTCCGACCAGCTTCTGTCTTGTAGAGTTCGATGAATTCGACATAGTCAAAGGGGTTGAAGAGTAAAGGGTGGTCTTCATCCACAAGCTCTTCTGGGGCTTTTATTTTGTAACCTCCTTTTTGGATTGATTGAAACCCCATACTGTATCTTGCCTTAAACCCACTCATATCATTACCCGATGAGTCGGAGCATGGAGCCAGCCATTAGTCCACGCCTGCAAATATCAAATGTATACAAGCCTCATGAGAATTTTTACAAAAATGTTACAATGTATTATTTTGTCACTTTTGTGCATGTATGCAACTTTTGTCGCATTTTTTGCTACTAAAAATCACAATTTGAGAACAAAATACACTAAAGAATAATTTCAAAAAGCGCCTTACGTAAAAACAATCCCCAATCAAGACTGTGAAAGAGTCTGGTGAAGGTTTGACATTCATCCATTTCCCATCTTTAGTCTGTATTTCTAGCCCGTGAACTTGATTTTCACACAAAATGGTCATACAATTTTTATCTGTGTGAGTTTTCAGACCAGGCATGGTCTCAGTGGTTTCGGGTTCATTATATTTCAAGACTCGAAGAGCGTAGTTGGTTGATTCAATGTGTTCATCTAAGTATTTCTCTACACCAAAGCTCTCCAACACCATCCTCCGAATTATCCAATCTAATTCAGATAGTTGCTCTGACAAGGATTGTATAGTTTTGCTGTCAAAATCGATAGTTAGTAAGCCAAAATCACTTCAATTGGGCGTGTTTGAGCTTCATTGAAATATATCGGTTTTTTGGAGAACAAATAAATTGCTAAAAACTCAGACTGGTGATAATACTTAGAAACATACCAAAAACCTGGGTTCCCTTCTGGCCAAAACAGATTAGTGAAGCTTTCGGCTTTTTCCATGAGGTTTGCATCGTCGATGGCCATTCCTTCATAGAGTGGCATCATTGGCAATTGCCCGAGGAAGCCCTGAAAGAGTTTCTGGGAGGAGTTTTTCTGCTTGGTTTGTAGGGGGAGATTGTAAAGTTCTTCCACTGCATCAAAAATCGACTTTCGGAGCTCACTGGGAACTTTGTCGAACAATGCTTCAAAGCAACCAAATTCTTGAAGGACTTCTTGAGCTTGGACTCTAACCAAGTCCCACTCAAGATTGCCTGGCTTTAGTTCTACCTAGGAGAAATCTATAAGAGGAAGCCTGAGAGTGGTTTCAGAGCCCATTTTCTTTTTTTTCTTTGGTAAACTAAAAGGTAGTAGAAGCAGCTACTCTGTTAAGCTAGATTAGTGGTTTAGTCAAATTTATAGAGCTTTGCCTTAGGTACTAACATCATCTTGCATAAGATGATTCTTCTTTCTATCTAGTTCCTATTGATTTCAACTTGTTTTAATTTTAATTAAGTCTATTAGATCACACTTGAAAAAATTAAGAATCTGAATCTGTACCCCGAATCCGAATCCAAATTGTGATCATATGGTATGACAAGAGACCAGATTGTTGTAGGGTCTTCATTTTCTCAACAAGGATGAAGAAACTCCATGGACAGAAATTGTTGCTAAATGATTATCTTTTAAACAATTATTCCGATTGAATTCCATTCTCTTTGATGGTGCATGCACTTGCATGTGGCAAAGTGGTCTGGCCGGGTCGGGTTGACCTATGGGCCGATGGCGACCAGAAATACCCATGGGGCATAAGACATAGATCTCTATGGTGGGCAAGATCTAGATCAATGTCAATCACATTGGATTAAAGTTGGGTTATTGTTATATGATGATGAGTGAGACGTTTAACCATATCAAACACTTAAACATAATCCAACTAACAAGTTAATAAAATTTTAAAGCTCAACTTTTCTCATCACTTTCTCACCATCTTCAAACAGAACAAAACTAAGGTTGTTATGGAATAGAGAATCTTTGCTTCTGAATGATTCCACTTTGGTAACTCCACCACCAATAGGTAAATATCTATATTTATATTTATATCTATATCTATACACTATATAAATGTAACCATCTTGCCAATTTTTTGAGTCTTTATATTAATCTGATCAAATTATTTAATTTTATCCACGCCTTTCACTAGATCAGGAAAGAGGTTAATTGAAGTACGCATAAGTTGGTTTTACAAATTCCTAATCATCAAACCAAAAAAATAAAAATAATATTACATATTTTTTGACAAACTATATTCTATATAAATGTCACTATCTTGAACAACTTGATTTTTTATATTACCCTTATCAAAATATTTAAAGGTAATATTATATATTTTTTGATACCTCCAACAACAACATTATTCTCTCTTATGTAAAGACAACATTAAACTTCAATACATAAGTTTTTATTTTTATTTCGCATCCGAAAGCCCAACCCTCTCATTTATTCCTCTCGAAATATTCTTATATTTTTTTTTTGTAAATTATTATAAATAAGTATTTTCAACAAAAAATTATTTGGGAGTATTCTGAGGAGTCTTTGTAAAGACTACCGGGGTGTAGTGGTATAACACCTTGTTTTAGGTGGAGTTTACTTACAACAATGTTCCTAACTGATTAAGTCTTTTTTCAGATTGTCTACATCTGAACACCTATTCATATACTTGACCTACTTTCTCTTCCCAAGCTTGCAGCGATGAGCATTGTAGCAATGCATTTGTTAGAGAGGTTGATCGATGTACAGGCCGAGGTGAAGCAACAATAGGAGAAATCGGTAATCATATAAGGAAGCAGCAGACAAGCACAACCGTTAGAAACTTTTCGAGGTTAGGCTGCCGATGGGGACTTATAATATAAGTTGAAGTAGAAGAAGATGATCATTTTTCAAATTTTGAAAAAGATCAATAACAATGCATATGTTGTTGGTCTCTTTGCAGATATGAAAATCTCTGGCACCTTCTGTTTAAGATCCTACAGTCATTACATTTCTTTCACAGAGAAGCAATAACATAATTAACAAACTGCTGGATCGGGAAAAAAAAAAAGTTTTTCATGTGGAAAAAATATAAAAAACCAATGGACTTGGTGGAAATTTTTTAAAAAAATTGAATTAATTAATCTAATTTTAAGATGATGTTAATGCCTTATACGACTTTCTGTCCAATTAAAAAAATAACTGTCGGTGCTCATAACTTGCATTATTTAATGAACTCAGATTTAAAAAAACTATTTGAGTTACCAATTTTTAGGTAGTAATAAAATAACTTAAACACCATAACTATGCTAACTAAAATTTGGGTAGTTCTTGACAAAAAATGTGTAATATGGGTAGCTCTTGACAAAAATTTAGACAACTTATAATCAAGATTGTACAATTTGGATAACTCTTTGATCAAAATTTAGGTATAATTTTTGTCAAGAGTTATTTAAATTATTTTTTTGCCCATATTTAGGCATTACATAATAAATTTATGATAAAAAATAGTTAGTAATTTTCACGTTGTCTGTTTTAGGTACCATATAAAAATATATTCAATACTTCAATAATTAAAATAATACAATTAAAATATTAAGAACTCAAATGAAAAAAACAATATACTTTAGAGACCCGGTGCTATTAAATTCAATAAAGTCTTATCCAAGCAATTTGACCATTTCTAGATGAGTAATGCTAGATATCTGACAAATTTTATACTTATTATCACTTATCCAATACTTCTTCTTTACTCCATTGACTTCAATACAATATGGTATGCCATTCTCACTTGTCTCCTCTACCACATTAACTACTCTTCATGAAAGTGTAAACATTGGCAAAAGCAATTGTATTAACACAACAAAGCAGCAGTTTCTAGTACCAAAGAAAAACCAAAATGGGCTCTGAAACCAGTCTCAGGCTTCCTATTATAGATTTCTCCAAGGTAGAACAAAAGCCGGGCAATCTTGAATGGGACTTGGTTAGAGTCCAAGTTCATGAAGTTCTCCAGGAATTTGGTTGCTTTGAAGCATTGTTCGACAAAGTTCCCAGTGAGCTCCGAAAATCGATATTTGATGCATCGGAAGAGCTTTTCAATCTCCCTTTACAAACCAAGATGAAAAACTCCTCCCAGAAACCCTTCCGTGGCTACATCGCGCCACCTCCGATGATGTCACTCTATGAGAGCATGGGTGTTGAGGATCCGACCCTCCTGGAAAAAGCTGAAAGCTTCACCAATCTGATGTGGCCTGAAGGGAACAATGTTTTCAGGTATATATATTTCTTATTATCTGGTAGCTAAATAAATTTTATTCTGAAAAATAAAGATATTATAATGAAGCTCAAAGCACACCCGAAATTATATCATGAATCTATGCATTGGAGTTTTTTATATGCATTGTATGAAGAATCTATGCATTGTAGACTTGTAGTTGTTGACTTATTAACTTTGAATCTTTGAGCCTAGTAGTTGTTGACTTATTAACTCTCGAATAATATGCTTTGTACGCATAAATCTAATATGTAGGTCACGAGAATCTATGCATTGTATAGTTCTTGATTTATTAACTCTTTACGTTTGGCAGCAAAACTATACAATCGTTCTCAGAGCATCTATCTGAATTAGATCAGATAATTCGGAGGATGGTCTTGGAGAGCTTGGGCGTAGAGAAATACTTGGAGGAGCACATAGAATCGACAAATTACCTTTTTCGAGCGATGAAGTACAAAGGACCCGAAACCACTGAGAACAAGGTTGGGCTAAGAACTCACAGAGATCTGAACGTAGTGACTATACTGTATCAAATTAATCAAGTCAACGGGTTAGAGGTGCAGACTAAAGATGGGGAATGGATCAATGCCAAACCTTCACCTGACTCTTTCATAGTCTTTATCGGAGAGTCTTTCTCTGTAAGTTACTCGTTCTTGCACGCATGTATTAGGTCTTCAAATTAGGATTTATGCTTTCTCATGTAAGACCTGTATATATATCGGATATTTGCAGGCGTGGGCAAATGGCCGACTCCATTCGCCATATCATCGGGTAATGATGAGTGGGTACAAGGCAAGGTACTCTGTTGGATTGTTTTCTATCCCAAAACCAGGTTGCATAATCAAAGCCCCAGAAGAGCTGGTGGATGAAGATCACCCCTTACTCTTCAAGCCCTTTGACTACGCTGAATACCTCAGATTCTTCCACACAGAAATTTCCCAGAAAGGCGAATCTTCCCTGCAGAATTTCTGTGGTTTCTGAGATTAATGTGGCAATGGATGATGTCAATCGACTTGTTCTGTCTAATTTAATCGTTTCTTGTACATTTGTTGTTTCATGTGTTTGCTTGTTTCTCGTCTCGAGTTAGGCAAAGTCATTCTATTAGATCGAATGCACTATAAAATCTTGTTGACTTTGCCTTAGCTATGACCAGTAAAAGACCCACCATGGGGTGGACTAGATATCCTTTTCTCTTTTACCATTGAGTAATTTTCTGAATTTTAATGTTCTTTTTTTTTTGACATTTTGTGACTTTGTGATATACTCCACGTATTCAAAATGAAAGGAGTTTTGCTTGGACATTTACTTCAAAGAGAAGAGATAAAGGTGCGTGTGGGATGTCATGGATCGTTTGTAAGACGGGGAAATGATACCAAACAACGATAAAATTACGAGTAATGTTAGATGGACTTAAAAATTAGACTTAAAAAATTGAAATTAATGGTTGAGATTATCAAATCAATTTTGTAAGTCTACTTTTTAAGTTCATGTAGCATTGCTCTAAAATTACATGTCATAGTTGATTGAGAAGTTTTTTGCAGATCGTAAAGAAATCATTATCTCTATTTTATATAAATTTTTTTTTGTATTACTGCTCATTTCATAGTAGATTTGCTGTAGTTTCATAGTTTTTTTTTTTTCTGAATTTTCAAGTTTTTTGCCCACATCTAAATATTATAGAATGTGTTTTTTTTTTGCAATTTTTTTATTTGGTTTTATTGTCACCGCAATATATATATTTAAGGGAAGTTAATTTCTAAGAGAAGACCGTCTAAAAAGTTACTTCCAAGTACATCTTTATAATAGAAAAGTTTGTGCTTATATTCATGTAATTATATACTAGCAAACCCACACTTTGAATCTTAGAATGAAGTTATCTATAAAATAAAGTGGAACAATTTTTACCATAAATGACAATAACGGTCTAGATTGTGTGGATTTAACATCTTATCTTACAACTTATATTATAACACTTTTGTTGAAAAATTAACTTGTTTTAGAGTTTATTATAATAGTAAAGTGTGTTAATTAGGTGTATGTTAGTGGACAAAGAATATGCAAGTAGTGGAAAACAAGAGTATTGGTCTGAGTGTTAATTCTCAAATAATGGTGTTTTAATAGTGTAGAAGTTACTAGAGTTAGTGGGTGTGATGATACATTAATGTAATATTATGGATTATATGTATGACATATATAAATAGGGTACATGACCTAGAATTCAAGTAAGTAGAGTTGAGTAAAAATTAAATAGTCAAAGTTGAATGTGTAATTGTAATCAACTTGTATGAAAATTATTTTTTCTTTGAGTGTTCATACCCTCATTTACTTTCTTCCATTTATTTTTAATTCTCTTGACTTCAACAAGGTGGTATCAGAACGATTTTTTTATTATAGTAATATTTGAGTAATTCCAACAAATTGATATCAGAGTTAGCACCGATCGTGAAAGATAACTCTCATCCAAAGCTAGCTTCTGATTCTAGAAGTCTAGAAAATTCTCCATTAGAGTCAAGTTTATAATCTTGGAAATCTAGATAACTCACATTCAGAGCTAGTACAATATTTAAAGTTTTGATAGATCGCCACGAATGATGATCATGGAAGATTCACCAAATATGTATTTTTGGTGTGAAAATATGATGTTCTCTAATTACAAGAGAATGAAGATTACTCTACCTTCTTATCTCAAATCAAGTAATTTATGGGATGTGATTGAGGAAAAGCCAAGCAATGACTTGCTTAGAAGAATCCGAGAAAAGAAATAGGAAAAGGCACTCAAAGTTCTTAAGAAGGCAATTCATCCCGAGATTTGAAAACTTGTAGGAGATTCAAGTTTTCCAAATCATGTTTAGAAGATGATAGAATGTATAGTATCCAAACATGAAAGTAAGTTTTTACCCGAAGAATATTTGGTACAATATTTTGAAGAAGATGAGTATGTAAAAGAAGAAAGTGATTTTGAAGATACACTAATAGAGAATTAAGAAGAGCATCATCTTGATAAAGTGAAAGAAGTTGAAAAAGTTAAAGTTGAAATTCAAGAGATAAGAAAGGATGACGAAAATGATGAAGTTGAAAAAGCAACTCAATAAATTGAAGAAAAAGAATTTGTAAAGAATGAAGAAGAAATCAAGGATCATTATAATTATGTGGTTAAGGATGTTAAAGTGGAATCTTATGTAGTGACCATAGAAAATACTTTTGCAATCAAGCATGAAAGTGAATGTCATCTTGTTGAGAATCATGTTCAAGGTAATCTATTTCTTGAAAATTTCACTAATTGTTACTTACAACTTGTAGAGAATATTCTAAGTGACATATGTTGGGTAAATATTGAGAATTTTTTGGTTCAAAAGAGTCACCCCAAGGAAAATTCAAGAAATGTGATAAGATCAAGAAGAATGAATGCAAAAACAGGGATAAGAAGAAGACAATGAACAAATTGAAGATAATGTTTGACTATGTGCAAATTGATCATAAGTCTTACACCGCAAAGGAGATAACTTTGACGATTCTTGCTATTGAAGGAGGTGGTACTCAAGTTCAAAAAGTTTTCAATAATTCCACGAAGCCCCTCAATCATGAAGAGATTTGCAAGATAAGGACTTGGAGGTGCAAAATAAAGTTTAAGAGGGGGTGTTGAAAAATAAACTTGTTTTAAAGTTTATTATAATATTAAGATGTGTTAATTAGGTGTGTGTTAGTGGGCACAGAATATGCAAGTAGTGGAAAACAAGAATATTAGTGGGGTGTTAATTCTCAAATAATAGTGTCTTAATATTGTAGATGTTAGTAGAGTTGGTGGGTGTAATGGTACCTTAATGTAATATTATGGGTTAAATGTATGACCTATATAAATAGGGTACATGACCTAGAGTTCAAGTAAGTAGAGTTGAATAGAAATTAAAGAGTTCAAGTTGAGTGTGTGATTATAATCAAGTTGTATGAAAATTATTTTTTCTTTGAGTGTTCATACTCTCCTCTACTTCTTTCAATTTCATTTCTAGTCCTCTTGACTCCAACAATTTGGTATCATAGCGAATTTTTTGTTATAGTAATATATTGGAGGAATTCCAACAACTTCCATTTAACTTATTCACCATAGTAATCATATTGGCCACAATAAACATTTTAACTATATCTATTTTTCAAGTACAATAAACATACATAAACCAAGGGAACAGTACGATAATACACAGACACAGTAGCTGAGAAGCTAGCGAACAAATGAAACCCGGTTATAACAAGGGATTAAAGTAGACAAAACAAGTTCCTTATCATCCTCCATTGCTAAGTCTCATACACCACAATAAGTCTGCAGGGCAGATTTGGCTTTTTGGCCGGCCTCTGTGTAGTAGAATCCCAGGAATTCAACATGATCAAAGGGCATGAACAATAAGGGATGGTCTTCATCCACCAGCTCTTCTGGGGCCTTTATTATGTAGCCTGCTTTTGGGATTGAAAACAATCCCAGGGAGTACCTTGCCTCGAACCCGGTCATCATAACCCGATGGTACGGCGAATGGAACCGCCCATTCACCCATGCCTACAAATATCATATACGAGTCTCGTAATAACTATTAACAGATTGATTGTTTCAATGTGTTCTTTTCTGTAAGCAGTTCAAGCTCAGGGCTCGGGGCTTGGTTTTGATTCATTTAGGATCGTTCAAATTACAAAATGAATTGAATATAAATAAATTTCCAAGCTTGTTTTGTAAATAAGTTAAATCCAAGTAACATGCAGCTCAGCTTGAATATGTTTGGCTCAAATCAAATGAGTTCTATCTACAAGTACTACAACTTCTATTATTGAACAAATTATATCCGAAAGGCAAACAATCTCGAACTTATCTTCAAGTAGTCCTAAAATATATACAATTTTCTTTTTATCTATTCTCTTACCAATTCTTGAAATATTTGAACTTCTAATGTTTGATTTTATAGTTGATTGTACAATTTTGGAGTATTTTTTTTGTAATTAATGGGATGTATGCTTAATTTTAAAGAAAAAAACTAATGGGCTATTGAGCTCTATTTCACCTAAAGTTAGGTTCTAATATTTGCAAGTTCTTGTCAAGCAAAGCTTGACAAAGAATCTAAACTCGGGTCGACCTCGGTTAATCACAACCGGGCTAGGTTTGAGCATAATCTATTGCTCGACAAGTCAGCTCAATTAACACCCTTAAATGCAACTAAAACCATAGTTTCAAGACTGAAATCTTGGGTGTCGAATAAACTCATGCCAGCAAGAATAACTACAGTAGCAATTTATTAAACAACTTTCAACTCCAAAAACTTAAGTTGTTGGAAATGATGTAACTTAAATATTTACATTTCAGTACGCCCCTCACGTGCAAACTAATATATTAGATTTTGGGTCTAGCATGTGAAAGGTCTGATACCACGTTAAACAGCTATCTACCAAAAACTTAATTTGTTAGAGAGAATATAATTTAAGTATTATACTTCAACACAACTTACATAGAAAGAATCTCCGATCATGACCGTAAAAGAGTCTGGTGAAGGTTTGACATTGATCCATTCCCCATCTTTAGTCTGCACTTCTAACCCATCAACTTGATTCTGATACAATATGGTCACTATGTTTTTATCTGTGTGTGCATTCAGCCCAAGCTTGTTCTCACTAGTTTCGGGTCCTTTATATTTCATGACTCGAAGAAGGTAGTTTGTTGATGCTATGTGCTCCTCCAAGTATTTCTCTACACCCAAGCTCTCCAACACCATCCTCCGAATTATCTGGTCTAATTCGGATAGTTGCTCCGAGTACGATTGTATAGTTTTGCTGTCAAAGAAAAGAATAAGTAAATCCACAAAGTACTATCTATCGATTCACTTCATCCAAGACGTGTTTGAGTTTCATTGTAATATTTTATGTAGATTACTTTTTTTATATCAAATTATGTAGATTACTTCAATTACAGGAATTTCATGCACTGAATAAGTCTATTTTATTACTTTTACTGATTAAAAAAACAATAAATTAGGTAAATTATTGATGATAATAAGATATAAACCTGAAATCTGGGTTGCCTTCAGGCCATAACAGATTGGTGAAGCTTTCAGCTTTCTCCGTGTGGTTTGCATCGTCAATACCCATGCTCTCATAGAGTGGCACCATCGGATACTGGCCAACGTAGCCATGGTAGGGCTTCTTGGAGGAGTTTTTCAGCTTGGTTTGTAGAGGGAGATTGAAAAGATCTTCTAATGCATCAAATATGGCCTTTCGGAGGTCAGAGGGAACTTTGTCGGACAATGCTTCAAAGCAACCAAATTCCTGGAGGGCTTCATGGACTTGGACTTTAACCAAGTCCCACTCAGGAGTGCCTGGTTTTAGTTCTACCTTGGAGAAGTCTATGGTGGGAAGCTTAAGAGTGGTTTCAGAGCACATTTTTTTTTCCTTTGGTGGCTAAAGGAACTAGAAGCAGCCACTATGCTATTGTTGAGTTACCTTACAAAGTGCTTAGCCAATTTATATTGTTTCATGAATGGTTTATTGTGGTGAGGAGACAAGTGGCAATGGGTTTGTATGGACAATGAAGTAACTTTGTCTATATGGTGTTTAGTGTTTATATTTTGGGCGAATTGTACTTTGAGTGTCGAAGGATTTAAGAATTTTTACTTTACACTTTCAAAGATTAAATTTTTGATCACATTGTACTCTAAATGTATTAAAAGTGTTGCAATATCCTTCAGTTAATTTCCGTTGTTTATTTTGTCAAAATTTACCGTATTGACATTGCTAAAAGAAAAAATAAAAAAAGTTAATGGAATGGTCATATTATAATATTTGCAATACATTGAGAGTGTAATATGAGAAGTTTAATTTTTAAAGGTACAAAGTGGAAAAATTTAAGTCTTTTAGAGTGAAAAATTAGATTTTTCCTTATTTTTTTCAAGTTCGTTTCTAAGTTCAGGTTAAAAAAGACCGAGGGTTGCATTAATTAGATAACTCACAACAAATTTTAAAACTTGTAAAAGCCAAATAGTTGACACGATGTTTTTTGAATTGAGTCGAGATTAACAATGGAATTTAGCTAACATAACTTCATTTGACTCAAGTTATGGTGGCTGCAAGGTGAATGGAATCTACTGTTTATAACTTGTTGACTCTCAATGGCTGAAATAAACGGATTCGTGGGTGTAAGTACCATCTCGATGGAGTTGATGCAACAAAAATGAAATGAAATCAAGTACACACAAGAAAGCACTGCTCAATCATATTTGTTGCAAAAATCTTGATGGGAAGAGCGGCTCTTGGCGTAATGTTGATAAGATTGTGAGGTATCATGAGTTTTTTTGAACAATAATGGTGAAAAATAGTTCAAGAAAAAAAAGACCTAGGGTTGCGTTAGCTAGATAACTCGCAACAAATTTAAAAACTTGTAAAATCCAAATCGTTGACACGATGTTTTTTGAGTTGAGATGAGATTCAATTGAATTTAGCTAACATAAATTCATTTGACTCAAGTTATGGTGGCTGCAAGGTGAATCGAAAGTACTGCTTATAACTTGTTGATTCTCAGTAGCTGAAATCAATGGATTCGTGTGTGTAAGTACCATCTGGATGGAGTTGATGCAACAAAAATGAAATGAAATCAAGTCTACACAAGAAAGCACTGCCCAATCATTTTTGTTGCAAAAATCTTGATGGGAAGAGCGGGTCTTGGCGTAATGTTGATAAGATTGTGAGGTATCATGAGTGTTTTTTTGAACAATAATGGTGCATATCTCGTGCATGAAGTCGTCATTTCCTAGACTCCGTGATGTTGATTTTTAGAACCAACCAAATTCACCAACTAATTAATGCCAATGGGCAAGGCATTGAACTACAAACAAAAGGATAGACCAGTATGTTGTGGGGTCTTCTTTTTCCTTAGAAACACCATGGACAGCAATTATTGCAAAAACATAATCTTTTAAACTAAACATTAAATCAATTGAATCACAATCTCTCTGATAGTGTCCTTGCAATTGGCTAAGTGGTCCTCCTAAGGTTTGTTTTTTTTTTTTTTCATATGGAGAACAGATCCAGCAGCTTGTTAATTATCCCATTATTTATGTGTGAAAACGATCAAATATTCAAATGGCATCAAATATCCTCAAGCTGAAAACACAATCTAATCAAGATTTGTTGATGAGGATTTTAAGTTCAAAATACATATGATCTTGTCATGTCTTCTTGGTTGGTTATAGTGGTCGAAGTAAGGCCTTTGGAGGATTACTAACCGATAAGAATTGTTAGTTTTTATTTGTTCACAAAAATACAGAAGATTACATGACAAATAAAAACTGTCGTAAACAGCACTAATCGGGCGCCAATCTAGGTTGAATTCTGAGCGAGTGTATCAAAAATTTCAAAAGACCTCATTTGGAAAAGTTTTCGACAATTTTAGCAAGATTGAAAGTTATTCATCTCGTCATTTTTAAGCCAAAAAACGATGTTTGTGACACTTTTTAGTTATTTTTCTATTTTATCCCACTGTTTGGGGCATTTTTATAATATTGCTTATTTACTTGATTTTTTTTAGTAATTTAGGCCCCTTAGAGTTTCGTATTTATATGGTCATGAAAACTAATTCAACAGTTTTGGTATGTATTATTTGAAATAAATTGAGAGACGAACTCTCTTTTTTTCTAATTGACTTGGTTTTCTTCGTGAATCAACAAAACTCTTGAAGACTTTAATTTAATATTATTGTGATAATCAACTTGTTAAAATTTTTGTTGTTTAATCTCGTTTCTTTATTCATACTACCTTGCATTATTTTGTCACAGATGATCTAAAGGACTAAGAACCCAATTTAATAGCACAGTGGCTAAAAACATAACTAGTTCTAGCTTGATGAAGATGTCTAATGTGAGTAAAGTTAATAAGAGAAGGCCTAGGCAGTGTGAGTACCCCATGACTATTTACTTTTGTTCACTTAAAACTTGAATCTACTTCATTACTTACTGTGGAATGCATAGTCTTCTTCATGTTGTTTAAAAGACAAAACATGTTTATACCTAGTAACTCTCCTGCACACAGAAAAGTTTCAAAAATACAAGTACTATGTAGTTTTACCCTTTTTTGAGAGAGATTGATTTTTTGAACTAGAACCCGTGATTATTGCTTAGGTGGATGAATACTTACCATCTCTCTGATGGTCCCCTTGCAAGTGGCTAAGTGGTCCTCCTAGGGTTTGGTGTTTTTCATGAGGTGATCCATAAAACTTGTTAATTATACCACTCAGTGAAAGCAATCTATTATATTGAGGCCCACATGTGGGTTATTTTGCACTCTTTGTGTCCTTGTCTCATGTGATCCTCGTTGCTTGCTTGTAGTTTATTAGTATTAGTAGTAGTAATAGTAGTAGTTTGTATAAGTCTTTAACTTGCTGTAGGCGAAGACACCATCTTTAGATAGCACCGTTTTAGTTGTGTTTTTGTTATTGTCAGTAACTTCTTCGATTGCTTGATTATTTTGTTATATATATTATTTCAAATAATTTGCAAAATCGATCGTGTGCTTAAGTTTTAGTGCCCGATGTGATGAACCAATTGAATTTTGAACCTTTACTATATAGTTGTGGGGTCTAATTCAAAATGGACACTATTGTACACAATAGGGTGTGGCTGTTACAATCACGACATAGATGAAGCTTACAGATATGCATGAGATTAGTGAAGAATATACCGAGCACTTTCAAGATTTATTTATTGTCTATGCCCTCAAGATTGATTGCCAAGAAAAAGCCGTATAATTCATAAAAAAGCATTATATGTATATGGATAAACACTATTTTTGGTTCCTAAAATATACATTTTTTGTCAATTTAGTACTCATTATATCAATTTTCTCTATTTAATCTCTAAAGTATTATTTTGATCCCTACATAAATGGACCGCTAAATTTTTAACGGAATACTTATGTGTTGAACATGTCATAAATTTTTTTAAAAAATGACACATGATCACTTCTGTCAAAAAAAATTTACGGATTATCTAATTATTGACCAAAGTGACATAAATTGAATACTTTAACGACCAGATTGACAAAATTGATACAATAAAAATTAAACTGACAAAAAATGCGTACTTTAGGGACCAAAAATGCTATTGTGTGTGTGTGTGTCTTTTTCCTCCATGAGCTCTCTAGTGTCTTGTCATTGTATAAAATTGTGTGTTTTGGGCTAATATCCTAATACTTCCATATTATACGATGGAAGTTCACAATTCACACTTACAAAATACTTCATACATACTTCCCCAAGCAATGAGAGACAAATGGCATGCACATTTATCTTTGTGCTATTGCTAAGTGTCAAGGGTCTTGACTCTGGGATCTAGGTCACCACAGTCCACCTCTTACGATTATGCACCCTCATGTGGAATTCGAACCATATTTACAATTGATACTCACTTTGATATCATTTTTTATGTTAGTTCCATCATTGTACAATATTATTAATTTTAGACTCTTGAGGTTTGAGTTAAAAGAGTCCAAGATTAGTCAAGTGTAAGTACCAAATCTATGTACTTTGTCAAGTATTTTGAAAGTGTGAGGTTTAAATATTCGGAGTCGTTTGATTATAGTATTAAAGAGTGAATTATGGAATCAGAAAAGATTAAAATTCTCTAATCGAACCTTATACTACAACAGAGAAAGAAGATATATATGTTAAGTTTATGATCATTAACCTAAAGAGAGATGATGAACATTTTTAATGCTTGAAACAACAGACGTGTTACAAAAGAGAGATTCCATCATATACATAGTAGGTAACAGAACAGATGGTTATATATTGAGAACAAAGTTCTACATCCACTTGACAACATACAATCCCTCTCTGAAGGGGCCATAAGAAACTTACACACCATCTATGCAAATCACTAAGAAGCTCACACAACTATGCTGTTACAAACACAGGCTAGCAAATTATTCATGAATATCATATAACATAGAAGCATAGTACGCAGTTCCTCCTATCAGAAGATGTCTCAAACGCCACAATAGGTTCTTATCGCAGATTCAAGTCTCCGATTCTCTTCTTTGCTATAGAAGTTTAGAAATTCAAGATGATCAAATGGCTTGAACTGTTGCGGATGCTCATCATTCACTAACTCTTTGGGTGTTTGTATCATGCCTTTCATGAAGGAAAATTGTGCAATGGAGTATCTCGCTTCGTTACCATGCATCATGACACGATGATGAGGAGAATGTATTCTGTTATTGCTCCACGCCTAGTCCATAAAAATCACGCATCATTCTGGATACTGATATATGCATGTAAATGGGAAACACAACAAAAAAAAAACAAGAAAACAAACAGCAAACATTGGTTAGATTCTATCTTCAGAGTAAAAATCTAAGAAGTCAACTATTACTGTCATAGAACACCTGCCCTGTCTAATTTACAATTTTTAAAAGCAAAAACTAGAAGGCGAAGAAAAACAAAACCGTCATAGCAGCCAAATTCACCAGACTCATATTTGGGCAGCAGCCGATGTGTTCTTTAGTTCATTAACTATTGAACTAATTTGTAAAAATTAACGAACAATAAAAAGAAAGGAAAAAGTAAGGTAATCAGCTTTCAATGGCCAACATAAAATATGACATCTATACTCACCATTATAGCATCACCTGCCATGACGACAAAGGATGAAGGAGGGAACTCAACATCAAACCACTCACCATCTTTTGCTTTTACTTCCAAACCATTAACTTGATTTTGATGGAGTATGGTCATGAAACTCTTGTCCGTATGAGCGACAAATCCCATATTAGTCTCGTTAGTTTCTGGTCCTCTGTACTTCATAACTCGACTAAGGTAAGTGGCTGCACTAAGGTGAGGCTCGTAGTACTTCTCTGTGCCATAGCTTTCAAATACCATTCTTACCACCATTTGTTCTAATTCTGCAGCTAACTTACAGTACGAGAGCAGAGTCCCACTAACAAATTTAAAAAAGAACTGAAATAAGTGAAATATGTGGGGAAAAAAACGTATACGAAAACTGCTTTCTGTGAGTATTTACCAAATTATACCTGAAATCATCATTTCCATTAGGCCACATGACTTTTGTGAAACTTTGAAATCCTTCATGTGTAGTAGAATAGTCTATTCCCATGCTTTCATATAGAGGAATAAATGGGATCTGGCCCACGTAGCCATACAAAGGCTTGCTAGACTTGTTTTGAACTTTGGTTTGGGTGGGAAGATCAAACAACTCTGCTAGTGCCAGGAAAACTGCATCGTGAAGCTCTGACGAGATTTTATCATATGATGTAACAAAACAGCCATACTCTTCAAGGGCACGCGTAACTTCATTGCAGATGTCAGACCAAGAGCTTGTACTAGGCTTCAAGTTTTCCTTGGTGAAGTTGATAATAGGAAGTTTGTGCTGTTTTAGGGAACCCATGAATACTAGTTTTTCACCTCCTGGTAACTTTGAAGGCTTACGAGGGACATGCAGATACAATACGATCATTCATGTTCTTATAAATTATTGATGGATGCGTGTGCTATAACAAGACAATAAAGAAGATACAGAGACCTGTAAAACAAGCATGGGTCAGTGCAGAGGATTGAAGGCTTTTGAAATCGAAAAATTCCATATATTTTAAGAGCACAACTCCTACATGATAAAAATTGGACCACTTTTATGAATAATTATATACAAAAATTATTTGAAAACTCTTCCAGATCCCATCGACTCTTAGTAAAAAATGTAGTGAGATGCACAAAAAATGGACAACTATAAATATAACATGTTATCAGTAACAGGAGGAAAGTGAGAGGTATAATTTATTTTTGTACTTAGTAAAGTTGGTTCACAATCAAGGTAATCAAATATCAACCAGATATCGACATCACTAATATAAAACAAGCAATTAGTTCCATTATAGAGCAAAAAATAGACGAGGTCCTCATCAGTATAATTTCTAGTAGTGAGCCAAAAGGTCAACGTGATGCAGGCTGTATAGGGATCCATCATCTTACGCTTGGCAGTTAGGGAGACATCATTATTGATGTTGTTGAGACAATAGCATCGTTACATTAAAATATCCATCATTACCACAATGAAATATAGATTGTGTCAAATGAATAAGAGTAAGCAAAGGCAATGGTCCCCTGCAATAATTAGAGATTACCATTGCTTCATATATGACTTCATATCCTTTGTATACAAGACGGTACGTTTTAAGCTGACTTAACCTTAAGATGGCCAACCAAATCTGCAGAGATTTTGTAAAAATGTGAGGCCATCATGGCTCTGTCTTGTTATGAAAATTATTGAGGCATTTGAGTACTATCAAAGATACATGAAAGTCTAATTAATTAGATCATCAAGATGTCGGTGACTTAAACTATTTCCTGTGGCAAAAAAATAATGAATTGATGTGGACAACTTGTGATGTTAGGATCCGCCTCTATAATCATGCTTGTAAGTTTGTGTTAATGTGGTAGTGATCTAAACATTCTACCATGGAATGGCGTACTATCTATGAGTCCAGTTATAGATTTTACTATGAGAGTATTAGAATGGGCCTTTGGAAGTGGGTAGGCCTAATTTCTTACATGGGACCAGTCACATTTTAGCTAGGCTTGGACTTGATATATGCAGGTTTGTTTACTCCTGAATTCTGCAATATGGAAATATCTTGGCTGCTATATGCTATTGTAAGACACTCCGCCTTGCCATTAAATTGAAAACTAATCTAGAGCAAAGAAACACATTCAACTTAAAGTAAAAATATAACCAAATATCTTTAATTTTGAATCAAGATTAAGCTTCCCAGCAAACTCTAACAGCAGGTGGTCCTTCCAGAATCAGGAGGACCTAATTCTGCAATAGAGAAGTAAGAAATGGTTTTCCAAAGTCCTAGATTTCAAACACAAGAAACAAATCCACGAGAAGAATCCAATTAGTACTCAAGTTGAACCAATCTTCCTACCTGCAAGGCTTGATGATTCCACTGACATCACGGAGGATGAGCATGATCCGTATGTGCTCGCTGTTGCCACTAGTGTACTAACACCAAAATTTGGGAACTAAGGCAAAGTTCTGCTTCAAACATAAGCTTCAGCATCAACATGTAGATGCAGAAATCCGACCTAAATTGGTGGAATATCAATCCCAACTCTGCAAAATTGAAGCAACATGACAACCCAGAAAACCTCAAAGAATTTCACATAAAGTGATAAAACAAGAACATCATAAAAAGAAAGCATAGGTTCAGTTTTGTATGAAATTTTTTCAATTTATTAATATTCGCCATGGAAGCAATTATAGTTCAAAATCTGACTGCCAGAGGCCTTAGTATCTGAAAGTATTGTCAGTCTTACACGCAATTTTTCTGTTCATTGATTCTCTAGAGTGCCTCATGGCTACTACTACCAGAATTATATCATTATGGTTGATTAGCCTTACTTTTTGAATCTCACTGTTTACCATTGCCCAGCTTATATATCAATAAATTGAATAAATTTAAACATCAAAAACTATAATTGACATCGAAAATCTTTTGTGACTGTTCATTCACCAATGATCAGAACATAATGAAAAGGTCAGCGTCATTTCATCGAACATATCATGTGCCCAAAGTAAAAGAATCGAATTCTTAGCATTAAACCCAGCAGGAAACTGAAAAATTATCTGGGTTTGTCATCAATTATCTCGACGTGTGTAGAACCCTGTATGTGTGTCCAGTCAACTATGACTATGATAGAGCCATAGTTGTTGGATGAAGTGGGAAAAAGGCTAGGGATGTTTCTTCTGTCTCTCTATTTGCAATTTGTGTGAAGATTTTGGCGAAAAAAGTAAATAGTTAGCATGCCCGATTTGAAAATAAAGAGATTTCTAGGTAGCATAAAGGTAAATATGATTAATTACTTTGTTACTCTCCAACTTTTATTATATGGAGCATATAATCGTTAAAATCGTGTTTGGAACCCACATTTTTACATGGAAATGTATGAACATAAATCTTAGTTTTATAATATTATAGTAGATTGATGAATAAGTTGAAAAATACAACCTTCCGGCAAAAAAAAATTTGAAAAATACTTAATCATGTGTCATTAGATTTATTTCATAATTTTGGGGTGCATGTAAGTACCAACAAATCACACGCATAGAATCGAGGAAAGTGTACCTCAAAAAACTCAAACTTGAGACCTTAAAACGTTGAAACCTTGAAATTTTATCATTTAAATTATTTTGATGTGACAAATAGAAATGTTTGTTGAGGGTCCAGTGAGCATCGGTCTGATATAAAGTCTCGAAAACTAATCGGATGTCAATCGGAGTTGATTTTGGACGACAATGTCAAAAAATTTATTAAGATCCCAATTTAAAAAACTTTCAACGAGCCGAACAAGATTTAAACATATGTCTTTCAACCAATCATTTTTAAGTCAAACAACGATGTTTAGGCCACTTTTTAAGCACTTTTATATTGTATCCCGCTTTTATAATATTTATTTAATATTTTGTAATTTTCTGGGGGTTCTTAATAATTTAAAACTGGATTTTAGTATTTAAAGGATGTGTAAGACTGATTTGAGTAAACAAAGAGAGATTTCTCTTTTCTTTCATTTGACTTGATATTCTTCGACAAAACTTTTGCATGTAACTCAACTTTTGGGGTTTCCTATGTCATTTTGACAGAACTTTTGTATTGAATTTCATTCTCATACAACAAAGTAAATATGTTACTCAGAGAGGAAAAGGAAAAAAAACACACACACACAACTTACACATATTTAGTGATGTAATACTTACAGGAATATCAGCTTTTTAAAGTGTCAATGAGAAACTCAAAACATTACAATATACAAGGAATAAAACCCACTTTCGACATGATAAGTGACAATTTTGGAATCCGAAGTTCAGGGGAAATGGCAGCGACTCGTGCTCCTAAAAGCTCCCTATCGCTTCTGGAAATTGAATGCCTTGATGGAAAAAGCAAAGATGAATGCAAAAAGAACTGCAAAACCGGCAACAACAGCTGCAACTACCCCAACAAAATCGTGTTTAAAACCAAAGTAACTTCTCAAGAAGTCTTCAACTGCTACATCTGTGTCCATGGTTTCCTTTATATCTCCAAACTGCGATGCAATCAAACCATACAAGGTCCAAGCAACTGGACATGCCCAATAATACCATCTCCACCACACAGGCATCCTCTGGAGTTGGAAAATGTATATAGTAATTAGTTAGCTTGTAAGCTCTGCATAGTTCTACACATCTTAAAGATGAATGACATTGTCTGAACTTACCGTGCGTGGGACTAAGAATCCAGAAAAGAGGTTCCATATTGCATAAAATGCAGAGGCTATAATTGCAGCAATGTTGTGGTTTGGAGTCACAGCCACAGTCATCATGCCATAGAAGGTGAAGTACAATAATGTGAAGTACATGAAGAACAAGTACCAAAAGAACTTGGCGACTGTCCATTCAAATCCTATCATTGCATAAACTATAACTCCATATACTGAAGCTTGAACAAAGATATATGGAAGTTCAATAACAACCTGCAACACAAGAATGAACTTCCTCGATGAACATAAACACTAAGACTTCATGTTAATCTGAAGTTTTTATTGTAAGACTAGATACCTGTCCAAAGGCATAAGGCAATGCTGAATACAATCCAGCTGCTCTTTCTCTATAAAATACTGTTCGTTCAACAGCCACCACTGGCTGCACCGATGAAGCATTTTGAACCCCTAGGAAGAGAACAGCGGCATACATAGAACCCATTGCATTGAACAGATCTTGCTGATTGGTCCTTCAATCCATCACATTTAAAAGAAGAAAGGTAAATTTAAGGTGGAAATGGAGACTATAAAATGTTTTAAGTTTATGGACACCTTTTATTCTGTGTTTTGTGGCTTACCTTTTGGAACCAAGATCCCAGAACATTGTCCCAAACATAAGCGCTATGAAGGTTGTGAACAGAAATCTCACCGCCGTGTAAGGCGGGTTGCGCCAGTATGACCAATGTTGTTTCCATAGGCAAGCCATGCATTGGGTGAGGAAAGACTGGGAGTATTGAGTAGGGAAATAGAGATCCTTGGAATCAGGTCGAGGTGAACTTAATTCACTAATCAGATCCTTGTTTCTCCTGAAATATGTGAAAAACATCAGCAGAGCCGTTAAAAATAAATTTAAGATGCATAAAAATATCATGACCAACATAACCATTTTAGTCATTATATAGTAGCATGTATTACAATTGACCCAACCTGTGCAGTTCCGAATTTTTGTAAACTTCAGCAAAATCAACCCCCAGAATCATTTCCTGAGCTGGTGAAGTAACTTCTAACATCCATGTTGCTGGATTATAGCCATCTTTGATTTGGCTCACTCCATTGATTCCCTTGTTCAAAAGCAAGTCATGTTTTTAGCCCTTACATTTTCAGCATAAATACTTGAAACAGTATGATATTTATTGCTTGTATGTTCTGTTCGTTCGCTGCCATCTCACCTCAAAGTACTTGATCAATTGGCAAGAATGGCGACCTAGTGGCCCCACATATATCTCTTGTCCTCCTCGCTTCATCAGGAATAGCTGCAACACCGTGTTTAATACTTCAGTATCCCATACAAAGAAGAAAACAGAAAATGAATCTAATTGGTTTCAAATATTTCCAGTTTTCACCTCATCAAAAGCTTCAAAGATATCAATGCTTGGCTGATGGATGGTGCATACAACAGTTCTTCCTGTGTCTACAGTGTTCCTTACTGTTCTCATCACAATTGCAGCAGCTCTTGCATCCAGCCCTGAAGTCGGCTCATCCATGAATATTATAGATGGGTTTGCCACCAACTCCACTGCAATGGTTAGCCTCTTGCGCTGCTCTGTTGAAAGGCCATTTACACCTGGCAACCCCACCAGTGATCCCCTCAATGGGTTCAGTTCCACTAGTTCCATGACCTCCTCAATGAACATCTGGAGCAAATAATCAGAATTAGATAGTGGCAAATGCCGATCAATCCTGACCTTCTTGTTGATTTTGAATTTTCACCTATTCCTCACGGACTGAAATTTTTGTTCTTTGATTAGTTGGCCTTTCTAGGAGATGATAAAGCTATTTACAAAGATTAGAGCAGCAAAATCACTATCGTACACAAGTGCATACCTACTTGCATGCAAAAAAACAAAAACTTGAGTGGCACTAATCTGTAAAAAAAAGCACACTGATAGTCATCAACTCGAAACACCATCCGAGCAATTATGCACCGATTTCACAGCACATCGAAAAAACATTGGTAGAAATATGAAGAAAAATAAACCTTTAAATGCTCCATAATGCTCATTAACCTCTTTTTTTTTAGTTCATGCTCATGAACTTGGATTACCCACTAGGAAAGCTAAGAAATATAAGCTCTAAGTTGATGAAGTTTGGACCAGCTTAAACTTGAAAAGGATGAGCAGATTGGTGATTGAATTTGAGTTGATCTCGAGTGTGACGGTAACGCAATCAAGAGTGTGACAATAACTCAGTCTATTCTGCACTTTTTACTGCTTTGGAATTTGAAGTCTATATCTAAATGGGCTGTACAAGATGGTAAACATAATTGGATGCACCAACCTTTCTAGTTTTAGAATCAACTTCTGGAGGTAATCTTAACCAAGCAGAGTAGAGCAGGGACTCGTACACGGTAACATGAGGAGAGTGAATGTCATTCTGTTCACAGTATCCAGAAATACGAGCAAACGTCTCTTGCTTCTTTGGATAACCAGAAATTGTAATGGTACCCTCAATGTATCCACCAGTTTTCCGACCAGCAAGCACATCCATCAGAGTTGTTTTACCAGCACCACTGACACCCATTAGAGCTGTAAGAACACCTGGCCTGAAAGCTCCACTCACACCCTTCAGAAGCATCAATCTATCTTCAGAAACACCCTGATCTTTCATTTCCTGCAAATTCAATTTGAACTTTTGAGTCTCGTTATGTTTGGACAGTTTACCCTAAACAAGTAGCTTTCAAATGGATACAAACACATCAATTGTTTGACTACGCAGTTACCTGTGGCATGACAACAGAGTATTTAATTTCGTCAAAAGTGATAGAATGTGGTTCAAATGGAAGAACCATTCCTCTTTTTCTGTTTTGATTGGCCTCATCAATGGCTTCTGTTCTCATTGATGATAGAGATGAAGTACTTCTAATTTGATCTCCTCTCTCTGCATGTCAATTTGAATTAAGATTAGCAAATTAAGACAACAACATAATGCGCACCCAACCATTATACAAAAGATTTCATCACCCTGAGATGAAACTCCACCAACAGAGCTATATCCTTGAGATGATAACTCAATAGGTTCTTCTTTGTTTTGACTTTCTTCTGGTACAACAGCTTGAGGCTTTCCAAAAGCTGCAGAATGTAGCTGAATATTATCATGAAGGATGTTATGTTTAAGTAGTTTTAGAGCCAATAATGTAGAGATACCCACGGTTGAGATAAGTGAGAGCCACAGTGAAGCTGAAGTTGAACAGAATTGTGAATCCGAACATTGCCCCCACTCCTATCCAATACCAGTAAGCATATGGGAAGAGTCCTCGAGACTTCATAACCATAATTCCTAGTGGTTCTGTGGTATTTGGAAGTACCTTTGACATGAAAGTGAAATAAAATTCAGTTGATTCTAATCGAGACACAAACATGGCACAAGAATGCAAGCAAACATCGCAAACTCATTTGGCTTACATGTCTCCAACTATTCCCGAGAAATTCATTTGCTGCAATAGCATTCATCCCATACATCATTGGTGAAGCCCAATAACCCCATATCCACCATTTCTTGACATCCTCTGTTGCACCAAACAAAATGCACAGAATCATTAGTCAATGTGTAGCTATGTCAATACTTGTTTGAAAACTTCAATTTACATTTCATACCTCGTGATAGGATAAATCCACCTAATGCAAAAAGTGCAAGCAATGCAGAAGACCCAAATGTGTTTGCAACAATCATGTTCCTGCCCACAGCCCCAATAAATCGGAACAATCCAGAAGCCATCTGGTTGACGAGTAAGAGTAGCAGATACTGCTTAAACAATCTGCAATAAAGATTTTATTCCATCATCACTTTAAAAGAACAATTTGAAGAAATTATCCACAAAATCAGCATATTCATCAATACTTTTTGTCTAGAACTTTACCTTCCGACATTTGGATCAAACCCAATTACATAATAAGTGAGAAATACCCAAAGACCAACTTCTAAAAGTGTGATGGGGATCTTGAGGATCCATGTGGGAAGAGAATATGCCCATGAGGGATAAAAGAGGTAGTCCCTTTGCTTGTAAAAGACAGGAAGCTTTCCGATTGTCATGGCAAGCTCTGCCATTCCATTGAACATGATCAAGACCACAGTGAAAAACAGAGCACCCGTATATATCCCTCCATCAGTAATCGAATCTCGGTGCATCTCGGTTCTTAGGAAGAGTGTCATTGTAATCAACGCCATTATGAAAAGCTAAACAGCATATCAAATTAATTATTAGTGATTGCCAACTTATTCCCAAATTTAGAAATATGCTTATAGAAATACTCACTTGGCTGAGCTTAAATATGTAGACGAAAGAATTTCTCTTCATCAAGAGGAGTTCTCTTGAGGTACAAGCTTTCAAGAGCTCCTTCCTCGGAACACCATATTTTTTGGTTGCCAAAGCCGCTGGGTGGCTCTTGCTCTTGTCAAATTGGGTTGCCAGCTCATCTCCCAGTCTGCGTCCCACATGGAAGGACTGGAATGCCTCAGCAAATTCACTGACTGTGACAAATCTGTAAGGCTCATCTCTGTGTGCCCAATATTGCCTCTGATCTTTCTTGGATGTCACCTATAATAAATTATTGTTCATTATGCCTAAACTGATATATGAAATATGTAATGAGATTATTCCTTTCCCTCATAAGAAATTAGATGAACAATGGAATTGCACTTACTTCTTGCAAAAAGTCAGCCACACCTTTCCTCTCCGGACATTTAAAACCAGTGGACTCAAAAAACTCGAGCACATGCTCACGGGGACCCTGGTACACAATCTGGCCATCGGATAAAAGAATTATATCATCAAACAGCTCAAAAGTCTCAGGTGCTGGCTGCAGGAGAGAGATGATGGCCGTTCCCTGGAGAACGTGGACATATTGCCGGAGTGAATTCACAATCTGAAAAGTTGTTGAACTGTCCAAACCAGTTGATATCTCATCCATAAAAAGTGCCTTTGCTGGTCCAACCAGCATCTCACCTGTAGTCGAATAATGAAAATTTTCCATTGTCAGTCCAGTATCATAGAGCAAGATTGTATTTGTATCAATGTTGGATCTGAGTTTGTTTTACCTGTTGTGACACGTTTCCTTTGTCCTCCTGAGATGCCCCTTATCATTCCATCCCCAACCATAGTATCTGCACAGACTTCCAGCCCCAGAACCTGGACTTTTGGAAAGTAGATGAACAAAACTTGTGCAGTGTTAAGATCTTGTTATACTACTATAGATCATTTACAATACCTTCAGAACATAATCAGTGACCACGCTTGCCTCCTGTCCTTCTGTTGCGACTGCCTGTATTTTGGCAAACAATAAAGAAATTTTTAATACAGACAGAGAGTTTCATAAACTAGGAAAATTCTTTGCAATGAAATGATTCTAATTGATAAAATTTATATCAAATCCCATAGTAGGTGTCACAGAGAAGGGCCACCAAATAAATTTTAGAAGAAAAAACACCAGATTTTACACAACTAAACGTATATATAATGGTAAAATGCATTTGTAATATAAAAATGAGTAAATCCATGTTGAAGGATTGACTTCTGTAATGTATTCCAGTAATAATGTGGTCATTCTTGAAACAAAAAAAAACCAGTATAGGAATGCCCATTTTACATCGTCCACTCAAATGAAAACCCAGTGGTCTTGGACCTGAATCGTATCACAATTGTCATTTTGAAGAAGACTAGTGTGCATAATCTCCTATAAAAATAACTTGCTTCGTGTTACATTATCCCCTTCAATTGTAACAGCAGCTCCATTCTTACCTTCATGAAGACATCAACATCAGGATCAGGCTTAATATTCGCTGTTTTCTCTCTTCTTAACAACTCCGCTAGCATCTCTGCAAATGTTCAAGAAGAATAATTAATCTATTTAACGACCAGTAAACGTACAATATATCATTATTGGTAAATCCCTATATATGTGCACATATATACCAGAGTGTAAATCACAGTCTGCTTTTTAAATGTATACAAAGAAGAACATGAATAAGCGCTTTGGTTACTCACCATAGCGGGATCCAACCCCTTGGCATCTAGCAGAGAACGAAAACGTTTCTCTCACAGTCATTTCGCCTATATGGAGATCATGTTGGCTTATGTAGGCAGCAGTTCTCTGGGGTACAAACTCATCCAGGCCATGGCCATTATATGTCACCCTACCAGAAACCTAGTGTTGCAGAAATGGAAAATTTTCATAGACCAAATAGGGTATGCAAACTGATTCGAGAAAAGTTGAGCAAAATTAAAGCTGCAATGACTGTATACCTGTAGATCAGGGTCAAGTTTCCCGGCCAAAGCCAACAAGAGTGTTGTCTTTCCAGAACTTGGAGGACCTAGAAGCAATGTCATTCTGCAACAACACATGAACAAAAAATTAAATAAATTGCCCAGAAAATTAACAGGAAAAAAAAATAGTAAAAACTTTGAACTAAGATTCAAGCTTACCTGCAAGGCTTGATGATTCCGCTAACATCATGGAGGATAGTCACATGCCTCTTTCTACCAGGGAGTACATGGAAAATGTTCAAGAATCCCTTTTGGAAACAACCAAAATATATATATATATATATATATATATATATTAGAATGAAAAACTATTTGCCAAAACCAAGAACAAAAACATCAAATTCTGCCCATGCAACAATAAATGACACACGGTCGCACACACACACACACACATATATATATATATATATATTTGTCTGTTGTTACCTCAACTATATTAACACAGAAGTTAAGGATAGTAGGTAGAGCTCTGCCTCCTACATAAGCCTCTGCTTCAATATTTAGATGGTTGAATCTAACTTCAATTTCAGGCAAATCAATTCCAACTCTGAGAAATTCCACGGAAGAACACAAACCCATTATTGACAAACCCAAAATAAAAAAGCATTTATAAACCAAAAATAGTTAAGACACAAAATCGAAAGGAGAAGATTAGAAGAAATATTACCTATCAATTCGATCCCTGAGCTTTAACAAGAACTGCTCATTATCTTCTTCTGCTACTTTAATCAGCCTCTCAATCAAATCCTTTCTTTGTCCAAACTCAAGATTCTCTACATCAACCTCATTGGTCACACCAGTTGATCCATGCAACAGACCTTTCTTCAATCGTTTGAAAGTGGGAAGCTTTTCAAGGGAAGCCCATTTGAGAGCTTCTTCATCATCTTCTTCTCGTGAAGATCGAGAAAATGCTTGAATAGCATTGTCCCTCCAAATCGAAGAACTATGTGCTCTTAAACTACTACCAGCTTTATAAAGATCACCGGTATCCATGGCAACCCAAACCGAAGAAGAAACTCAGCGCTACACAAAAACCCCACTAAGATTTAAAATACTCTTTAGAAGAAACTTAGAACAACTCAAAACCCACCAAGAAAAGGCAATATTTCTTTAAAGGTTAGGCCATGAACCCTCAAGTTTCGCCAAGTTTAACAAAAATGGGAGATGGGTGAGCTTTAAATAGGAGAAGAGCGAAGAGAGATTTTAAGGAGCAAGTTTAATGGGTGTCGTGTGTGGACCAATCTCTGTATGATGTCGTTGCAAGTATGTGTTTAAGGAAGGAACTGAGAATATCTGAGTGTAGAATTTCAAGTGTCTGGACCAACTAACCACGTATACGATGACATACACACATGTAAAAGGAAAATGCTATTTGAAGATTCATCATTGTGCGTCTTGTCCAGATGTTTAAAGTGGCACAGACATTGTCTGAGTGATCCGCAGAACGTGGAGAATATGGGTTGGGAGGCAAGAAGGCTCCACTGTAACGAGTAAATATTGGCA
>CM042192.1:2740901-2759295 GCA_023539305.1 Ilex asprella
AAATAATATATTATACAAATATATAATATATATACCTAAATAATAAAATAAAATTTCAGGGGAGGGGGGCACGTGCCCACCCTGGCCCATGCCTCCCTCCGCCCATGACTTATGAATACCCCAATTCATACGTGGATGACTTACCTTTGATCGGGTAAGAGATGGGATTAGTAGACACACCTAAACACCCCGTACCATTGAGCCAAAGACATTACTATCTGAGAATATTGTCAGTGTTACACACAATTTTTCTGTTCATTAACTCTCTAGAGTGCCTACAACTATCTGAATTATATCATTATGTTCATTAACCTTCTTTTTGAATCTTTCTGTTTACCATTGCCCAGCTAATCTATCAATAAATTGAATAAATTCAAACATCAAAAACTGTATAATTCACATGGAAAATGTTTTGTGATTGTTGATTCCCCAATGATCAGAACATGATGAAAAGGTCAGTGTCATTTCATCGAACGTATCATGTGCCCAAAGTAAAGAACAGAATTCTTAGTGTTAAACCCAGCAGGAAACTGCACGATTATCTGGGTTTGTAATCAATTGCTTGTGTTTAAAACTCTAAATGTGTGTCCACCGTTGAAGATGGAACAAGTCCCACAGATTGATGATTTGTGAGGGAAAGAGTGAAATTAGAATCTCTTCTGGAATAGAAGACCTTCCATCCACCGACTACAAGAGTGACACCCAAGTCAACCTGATGGTCAGCTAAATGAGTCTCTTCCCTTTTCACATGATAGATTTTAACTCAACATACATTGAGAAATGTTTCTTCACGATAAAGCATAGGGGCCAAGGTTATTGATTATTACCATTTGGCCATCTAACATGTTCAGATAACCTCTTTTTGTTTGATATGATAATTTGACAAGAATCAATAGTTTGGACAAAACTAGAGTCATACTGTTTGTGCAAAGGTTGCATCTTTGATTTGTAAAAGAGATCTTCTCAAGAGAGGATAGTCGGGCATGCAAAATAACCATTCCGATGGTTGATAGTGGAGCAAAGGCTAGATAATATATGGATAGGCCTGCCTTATAATTGATGAGTTTAGGAATGACCTTATCACTAAGTAGGCGACTGGGTGGCTTACTTTTCAGCGTAAAGCTCAGAAGACCTATCCAGACCTCGACTTTGACTTTGCTATCTCAGCTAAGGAGGAGTTGGAGGAGTCCGATACAGAGGGTGAGGAAGGCGCCTTTGATCTTCCTGCTTCTGGTGTGGTTCTAGGAGGTGCTGAGATGTTTATTCCTCCTGTAGGGGTCTTGGCCCTGGATGTTTCTGCAGCTCTTCCTTTTGGGATGACCTCTGTTCCTGCGACTACTAAGCTTCCAGTTGACCCTACTATTGTTCCTGCTACTGCGCCCTTCTCTATCAATCTTGTGAATGAGGTCCTTGCTCAAGATTCACCGACAACAGAAGTAGGGGTCCCTATGACTAGCACCCTTGAAAGTTCTTCTTTTTTGCCTCTTGCTGTTGAAGGTTGATCGACTGAGCTGCAGAATCCTTCACTTATACCTTCTTCAAAATCTAGGACTTTTTTATTTCTCTCTTTTTTTGTAATTCTGATTTCACATTCAATATATTTTGATTAGGTATTCTGAAATGCAACTTCTATTTTTTGAGATGAAATGTAACTCTGATTTGAGACAGCTCTAATTTGAGATGTAATCCTGCTTTGCTCTGTTCTGTATTCTCCTTCCTTGCCCCTTGCTTTGAGGGGTGTTCAGCTCTTCTAAAAGTAAAATTGTTTAGTCTGGAGAAGCGGAGAGGCTAATCGAAGTGTTGATGTCTCTTCTAGAGCTTCTTCTTGTTGCTTTGGTCCCCTTATAGGAGTATTAGGTGCTTTAACATTCCTCATGGTGAAAAGAGATTTGTTGAATTTAATAAATAAAGTAAGTAATTTGATGTTGTGGTTTTTCCCCCGCATATCATTAGAACAGAGGGTCCATGAATCCCTTAAGCTGACCTCATCCCAAAGAAGTCTAAGAAGTTTCCATGAGAATATATCTCATGAGGCCCCTCCTTAGGGGATGACAGTTGTATGGCTAGGTTCCTCTTTAATTGGGACAAAGATCGACGGAGGTCTTTCTCCTGAATAATCTTGCTTTCCGGAGCTAGCTGAGTCTGATTGGCAGAGCTCAGTTTTGGACTACCTCGATATGGCCTTGAGGTTATGCTCCCAAGTTACACCACAACTTATTATACTGGACTACTTTTGGCTTATTGAGTGTAATGTTGAGACTACTGGGGAAGTTTTCTTTGTTGGATCAATTGTAAGTAAGAGGCCCTTCCTGAATTCCCCTGGATGTTGGCTTCGTATGAACAACCTCCAGTGATCTTGTTTTTGGTGCCCTTAAGGGAGCATTGGATGGTGGGCTTCATTGCCCACGCCCCTTTACTTTCCAAATTTGACGTTATCGTTCTAATTTGGAAACTCTAAGGGGTCACCAACTTTTCTTTCCATGAATGTGCCCCCCTTTTTTCCCTATTCAAGGAGCAAACTTCCTCAGGAATCGAGAGGAAATGACAGTGCAATCATTTGTTTCCCTCGGTGATGACTTCTTTGGATTTGGACGTGGTGAAAAAGCGATTCTTCCCTGATTTAGACTTGCCTCTGAGAAATCCCAACCTCTGATGAGCCTTGTACTATCTCCCTCGATGAGAGGTCTGTTTATTTGAAAATGCTCTGGAGATGGGCCTTCTGTGACGCCCCAAAATTTGGGAGTCCTTTATTAACCGTTGACTAACTGTCAACCCGCAGAAATAATCTTGCTTGTCGCAATTCCCGACATTATGTCAAACGAATCCCTTTACCCGGGATTTTAACTCACATATGTAACCCGTGTTTCTTTAATCATTTAATTTATCAGAGGTCCAATAGGCCTCAATACACTTCGTTTAATGCCCATTTTTATCTTTGGAAATGAGGAAAACATAGGCCAAAAACATGGTAAACAGTTTTAAAATTTTCGAATTCTAGAAAACAGTACTGGTACAGTGAACCTTCTAGACCATAGTGTACCGGTACACAGTATCAGTACTTTTTGCCCAGTTTTACTTGTTTTACCTGTTTTGCACCTCCAACTTGTTCCAAACCTTCTCACAATTACCCAATACATGTTTACTAAGGTTTTTCATACAAAACATGACTTGTACAAGTTACATTACAACTAATTCCATAAATTTATACATCAAAATGGAATTTACACAAAAGTCTTACAAGATAAGCCACAAGTCGGCTTTTTTCATCTTTGAGGTTTGAAATGGGAACCGTATGCCGGTGAAATCCCCCCACCTGAAATATTTGTCCCATAAAGGGTGAGTCACGCTCAATAGAGTACTCCTACAAAGGCTACTCTCCAACTTAAATGCATATAAAATGTTCACATGCAACATTTAACAACTCATAACATTCCAAGCAAGATTATGCATTCAATGTTGGAATTTAACATATCATGCCATGAAATGAGATAAAACTCACCCATGAAAGTTAACCCGAGCCCTTCCTGGCTCCCCAACACATGAAATTTTCAAATGTGTACGAGTTTTTCATCTATGTTACACATCAAATGACTTCTTCCATTCCAGGGTCTTTTGTGGGGTAGGTATTTATGGACTTACACCAACGGCACCCAACCAACACGGAATTTATGGACTTCCACCAACGGTTCTGCGTACACCGACACACTTTATGGACTTGTACCAATGGCAGTACATATCCAAATCACCGGGTCTTGCATCCGAGAGATCCTCTAACCCTTCTTGTTAACCCCAACCCTCTTTACCATGCACAACTGTGTGACTCAGCCAAGTCATCGACCTAGCTCACTCAAGTCCACTTATCAACCACCAAGTGTGGTGTTGACTCTATTCATGCACGCACACACTCACTTAATGCAATGTTCCCATGCATATGCAATGTAATGTTTCATTGCAACCATAATACAATGTTCAATGTGTTATGTATGTCATGTGAACTATTTCCAACACATTTCATATAACTCATGACAAATTATATCAAAAACATATAATTTTCATAATTCTCACAATGTCGATGTATAAACATGTACATATCAACATTTTATCTAGAACCAAAGCTCAAGCATGCCATCATATATCAAGTAATAACACACTCAATTTTTCGAGGCATCAAGTAAACACATAACATGCCCACAATTCACATAATTCAAGAAATTAGCTTAGGCAATTTCTACATACCCATTTCAAAATAAAATTTAATCTACTCATTTTTCAATACTCATTTTTCCAATTTTTCATCAATAAGCAAGTAATATACATAACTATCAAACTACCCATTTCAATCTAACATTTTAGGGAAGAAACCCGACCTCTTGAAGCGTAAGGAATGACCATACGAAGCTCCAAAATTTAACCCAAGCTCAATCTCCAAGAAAATGTATTATTCTTATTTTCCATTCCTCCTACTTTCCATCATTTCTACCAAACAGAGTATTACAACTTTAGCTATTGTGATGAACTTGTTGCTGATAAACCATACCAACCAAAGCTTTTGTCCTAATCAATTGAGGCGGGCTACATGAGTCAGTTTTCCACCATTCAAGGTATATGTTAAATTTAACTTACTCTCACTTAAGCCATTTGATCATGTCATTCCATGTTAAACTTTTTGTTCCCTTTCCCTAACTAACCTTCCCACTAACATGTAAATAGCATCATAAACATGTTCTTGATGTTTATAACGTCCTACAAAACGGGAAAAAAAACCTTTAATTCTCTCAACTATGGATAGACAAACCACCAAATTGTGTAAAGACAAGTTTGCATGATTTAAATGGATAGCAAAGAGTTTGGTCCCTACACATTCTCATTCTTCACTGTAAAACTCAGTAATATTTCACTTTTGGTGTTCTTTTATAACTTTCTAGAGTGATTTCAAAACCGGTTTGAGAGAGGTACTACGTCATTTGGACAACTTTTGTATTAATTTCATTCACATCCGACAAAGTAGATATGTAATTCACAGAGGAAAAGGACCAAAAAATTACACAACTTACACATATTTAGTAATGCAATACTTACAGGAATACCTGCTTTTGAAAGTGTCAATGAAAACCTCAAACATTACATACAAGGAATAAAACCCACTTTCGACATGGTAAGTGACACCTTTTGGAATCCGATGGTCAGAGGAAATGGATGTGACTCGTGCTCCTAAAAGCTCCCTATCGCCTCTGGAAATTGAATGCCTTGATGGAAAACGCAAAGATGAATGTGAAAAGAACTGCAAACCCGGCAACAGCGGCAGCAGCTACTCCAACAAAATCATGTTTATAACCAAAGTAACTTCTCAAGAAGTCTTCAACTGCTACACCTGTGTCCAGGGTTTCCTTTATATCTCCAAACTGCGATGCAACCAAACCATACAAGGTCCAAGCAACTGGACATGCCCAATAATACCATCTCCACCACACAGGCATCCTCTGGAGTTGGAAAAAGGTATATAGTAAGTAGTTAGTTCGTAAGCTCTGCATATTTTATACACATCTTAAAGATAAATGACATTGTCTGAACTTACTGTGCGTGGGATTAAGAATCCTGAAAAGACGTTCCATATTGCATAAAATGCAGAAGAGATAATTGCCGCAATGTTGTGGTTAGGAGTCACAGCCACAGTCATCATGCCATACAAGGTGAAGTACAATAATGTGAAGTACATGAAGAACAAGTACCAAAAGAATTTGGCGACTGTCCATTCAAATCCAATCATTGCATAAACTATAACTCCATATACTACAGCTTGAGCAAAGATATATGGAAGTTCAATAATAACCTGCAACACAAGAATGAACTTTCCTCGATGAACGTAAACACTAAGACTTCGTGTTAATCTGAAGATTTTATTGTAAGACTAGATACCTGTCCAAAGGCATAAGGCAACGCTGAATACATTCCAGCTGCTCTTTCTCTATAAAATACTGTTCGTTCTACAGCCACCACAGGCTGCACTGATGAAGTATTTTGAACCCCTAGGAAGAGAACAGCGGCATACATAGAACCCATTGCATTGAACAGATCTTGCTGATTGGTCCTGCAAATCCATGACATTTGAAAGAAGAGAGGTAATTTTAAGATGGAAATGGAGACTATAAATGTTTAAGCTTCTGGACATTTTTTATTCTGTGTTTTGCGGTTTACCTTTTGGAACCAAGATCCCAGAAAATTGTCCCAAACATCAGCGCTATGAAGGTTGTGAAAAGAAATCGCACTGCTGTGTAAGGCGGGTTGCGCCAGTATGACCAATGTTGCTTCCATAGGCAAGCCATGCATTGTGTGAGGAAAGACTGGGAGTATTGAGTAGGGAAATACAGGTCCTTGGAACCAGGTCGAGGTGAACTTAGTTCACTAATCAGATCCTTGTTTCTCCTGAATATATGAAAAACATCAACAGAGCTGTCAACAACAAATTTAAGATGCATAAAAATACCATGACCAAAATAACCATCTTAATCATTATATAGTAGCATGTATTACAATTGACCCAACCTGTGCAGTTCCGAATTTTTGTATACGTCAGCAAAATCAACCCCCAGAATCATTTCCTGGGCTGGAGAAGTAACTTCCAACATCCATGTTGCTGGATTATAGCCATCTTTGATTTGGCTCACTCCATTGATTCCCTTGTTCAAAAGCAAGTCATGTTTTTAGCCCTTACATTTTAAGCATAAATACTTGAAATAGTAGGATATTTATTGCTTGTATTTTCTATTTGTTCGCTGCCATCTTACCCCGAAGTAGTTGATCAATTGGCAAGAATGGTGACCCAGTGGCCCCACATAGATCTCTTGTCCTCCCCTCTTCATCAGGAATAGCTGCAATCCCATGTTTAATACTTCAGTGTCCCATACAAAGAAGAAAACAGAAAATGAATCTAATTGGTTTAAAATATTTGCAGTATTCACCTCATCAAAAGCTTCAAAGATATCTATACTTGGCTGATGGATGGTGCATACAACCGTTCTTCCTGTGTCTACAGTGTTCCTTACTGTTCTCATCACAATTGCAGCCGCTCTTGCATCCAGCCCTGAAGTCGGCTCATCCATGAATATTATAGAAGGGTTTGCCACCAGCTCCACGGCAATGGTTAGCCTCTTGCGCTGCTCTGTCGAAAGGCCATTTACACCTGGCAAACCCACCAGTGATCCCCTCAATGGGTTCAGTTCCACTAGTTCCATGACCTCCTCAATGAACATCTGGAGAAATTAATCAGAATTAGATAGTGGCAAGTGCCAATCAATCATGACCTTCTTGCTGATTTTGAATTGTTCACCTATTCCTCACAGACTAAAACTTTGGTTCTCTGATTAGTTGGCCTTTCTAGGAGCTGATAAAACTATTTACAAATATTTGAGCAGCAAAATCACTATGGTACTCACGTGCACACCTACTTGCACTCGAAAAAACAAAAACCTGAATGGTACTAATATGGAAAAAAGAGCACACGGATCGTCATCAACTCTAATTTCTTTCCTTCAGCTTATTTCACTGTTTGATTAGGGGAGCTCAAACTTTTTAGTTTAGCTGATGACACACCCGAGCTTGAGAAACACCAACTGAGCAATTATGAGCCAATTTTGCAGCTCATTAACAACAATGGTAAAAAAATGAAGAAAAATATACCTTTTCATGCTCCATAATTCTCATTAACCTTTATATATTTTTTTAGGTCAAGCTCATCAACTTGGCTTACCCACAGGGCAAGCTAAGAAGTATGAGCTCTAAGTTGATGAAGTTTAGACCAGGTTTAGACCAGCTTAAACTTGAACAAGGATGACCAGATTCGTGATTGAATATGAGTTGATCTCGAGTGTGACAATAACTCAATCAATTCTGCACTTTTTCACTGCTTTGGAATTTGAAGTTTATATCTAATTGGGCTGTACAAGATAGGAAACATAATTGGATGCACCAACCTTTCTAGTTTTAGAATCAACTTCAGGAGGTAACCTTAACCATGCGGAGTAGAGCAGGGACTCGTACACAGTAACATGAGGAGAGTGAATATCATTCTGTTCACAGTATCCAGAAATACGAGCAAACGTCTCTTGCTTCTTTGGATAACCAGAAATTGTAATGGTACCCTCAATGTATCCACCAGTTTTCCGCCCAGCAAGCACATCCATCAGAGTTGTTTTACCAGCACCACTGACACCCATTAAAGCTGTAAGAACACCTGGCCTGAAAGCTCCACTCACACCCTTCAGAAGCATTAATCTATCTTCAGAAACGCCCTGATCTTTCATTTCCTGCAAATTCAATTTGAACTGTTAAGTCTAGTTATATTTGGAGTGTTTACCCTAAACAAGTAGCTTTATTTAGTCAAAACACATGCATACAAACACATCAATTGTTTAATTACACAGTTACCTGTGGCATGTCAACCGAGTATTTAATTTCGTCAAAAGTGATAGAATGTGGTTCAAATGGAAGAACCATTCCTCTTTTTCTGTTTTGATTGGCCTCGTCAATGGCTTCTGTTCTCATTGATGATCGAGATGAAGCACCTCTAATTTGATCTCCTCTCTCTGCATGTCAATTCGAACTAAGATTAGCAAATTAAGACAACAACATAATGCGCACGCAACCATTGCACAAAAGATTTTATCACCCTGAGATGAAACTCCGCGAACAGAGCTATATCCTCGGGATGATAACTCAATGGATTCTCCTTTGCTTTGACTTTCTTCTGGTACAACAGCTTGAGGCTTTCCAAAAGCTGCAGAATGTTGTTGAATATTACCATGAAGGATGTTACGTTTTAAGTAGTTTTAGAGCTAATAATGTAAAGATACCCACGGTTAAGATAAGTGAGAGCCATAGTGAAGCAGAAGTTGAACAGGATTGTGAATCCGAACAATGCCCCCACTCCAATCCAATACCAGTAAGCATATGGGAAGAGTCCTCGAGACTTCAGAAGCATAACTCCTAGTGGTTCTGTTGTATTTGGAAGAACCTTTGACATGAAAGTGAAACAAAAATTCAGCTGATTCTAATTGAGACACAAACGTGGTCACAAGAATGCAAGCAAACACCATAAACTCATTTGGCTCACATGTCTCCAACTAGTCCCAAGAAATTCATTCACTGCAATTGCATTCACCCCATACATCATTGGTGATGCCCAATAACCCCATATCCACCATTTCTTGACATCCACTGAGGCACCGAAAAATTGTACAGAATAATTAATCAATGTGTAGCTATGCAAATACTTGTTTCAAAGCTTCAATTTACATTTCATACCTCGTGATAGGATAAAGCCACATAATGCAAAAAGTGAAAGCATTACAAAAGACCCAAATGTGTTTGCAACGATCAGGTTCCTACCCACTGCCCCAACAAATCGGAACAATCCAGCAGCCATCTGATTGACGAGTAAGAGTAACAGATATTGTTTAAATAATCTGCAATAAAGATTTTATTCAACATCACTTTCAAAGAACTATTTGACGAAATTATCAACAAAGCATATTCATTAATAATTTTTGTCTAGAACTTTACCTTCCGACATTTGGATCAAATCCAATTACGTAATAAGTGAGAAATACCCAAAGACCAACTTCTAAAAGTGTGAAGGGAATCTTGAGGATCCATGTGGGAAGAGCATATGCCCAGGACGGATAAAAGAGATAGTCCCTTTGCTTGTAAAAGACAGGAAGCTTTCCGATTGTCATGGCAAGCTCTGACAAACCATTGAACATGATCATGACCACAGTGAAAAACAAAGCACCCATATATATCCCTCCATCATTAGTTGAATCTCGGTGCATCTCGGTTCTTATGAAGAGTGTCATGGTGATCAATGCCATTATGGAAACCTAAACAATTATATAGAAATAATTATTAGTGATTGCAACTTAATCCCAAATTTAGAAAGATGGTTATAGCAAATACTTACTTGGCAGAGCTTGAATATGTAGACGAAAGAATTTCTCTTCATGAGGAGGAATTCTCTTGAGGTACAAGCTTTCAAGAGCTTCATGCTCGGAACACCATAATTTTTGGTTGTCAAAGCAGCTGGGTGGCTTTTTCTTTTGTCAAATTGGGTTGCCAGCTCGTCTCCCAGTGTTCGTCCCACATGGAAAGACTGGAATGCCTCAACAAATTCACTGACTGTGACAAATCTGTAAGGCTCATCTTTGCGTGCCCAATATTGCCTCTGATCTTTCTTGGATGTCACCTATAATAAATTCATTGTTCATTATACCTAATATGAGATGTGAAATATGTAATCTCATTATTCCTTTCCCTCATACAAAATCAGAGGAACAATGAAATTGCACTTACTTCTTGCAAAAAGTCAGCCACACCTTTCCTTTCCGGACATTTAAAACCAGAGGACTCAAAAAACTCAAGCACATGCTCACGGGGACCCTGGTAGACAATCTGGCCGTCGGATAAAAGAATGATATCATCAAACAGCTCAAAAGTCTCAGGTGCTGGCTGCAGGAGAGAGATGATGGCAGTTCCTTGGAAAATGTGGATATATTGCTTGAGCGAATTCACAACCTGAAACGTTGTTGAACTGTCCAAACCAGTTGATATCTCGTCCATGAAAAGTGCATTTGCTGGTCCAACCAACATCTCACCTGTAGTTGAATAATGGAAAATTTTCGTTGTCAGTCCAATATCATAGAGCAAAATTCTATTTATATCAATGTTGGATATGGAGTTTGTTTTACCTGTTGTGACACGCTTCCTTTGTCCTCCAGAGATGCCCCTTATCATTTCATCCCCAACCACAGTATCTGCACAGAATTCCAGCCCCAGAACCTGCAGTTTTGGAAAGAAAATTAACAAAACTTGTGCAGTGTTACAATATTAATATATTATAATAGATGATTTGTAATACCTTCAGAACATAATCTGTGACCACACTTGCCTCCTGGCCTTCTGTTGCTACTGCCTGCATCATTAGAAACAATAAGCAAAGTCAACCATTGAGAATGAAAGTTTCATAAACAAGGAAACTCTTTGTGATAAAATTATTTTGTAAGATGAAAATGCAGAAATCCATATTGAAGGATTAACTTCTGCTGTGTTCTATTAACCGGCTAATCATCCTAAAAAATTGGAAGGAATTTCAGTATAACATCATCCACTGAATTGAAAATCCAACGTTCTTAGGCCTCTGAACATATCATGACTGTCGTTCTGAAGAAAACTAGTGTGCATGTTCTCCTATGTAAACAACTATAGTCTTTGTGGTACATAAACATTACCCCAATCAACAGTCAAAGTAGCGCCTTTCTTACCTTCATGAAGACATCAACATCAGGATCAGGCTTAATATTCGCTGCTTTCTCTCTTCTTGACAACTCTGCTAACATCTCTGCAAATGTTCAAGACGAATAATTAATGCATTTAACAACCAGTAAATATACTATCACTATTAGCACATTCTGACATATATGTACATATATACCACAGTGTAAATCACAGTCTGCTGTTTGAATGTATACAAAGAAGAGCATGAATAAGCGCTTTGGTTACTCACCATAACGGGATCCAACCCCTTGGCATCTAGCAGAGAACGAAAACGTTTCTCTCACAGTCATTTCCCCTATATGGAGATCATGTTGGCTTATGTAGGCAGCAGTTCTCTGGGGTACAAACTCATCAAGGCCATGGCCATTATATGTCACCATACCGGAAACCTAGTGTTACAGAAATGGAAATTTTTCGTAGTCCAAATTGGGTATGTAAATCGATTCCATACAAAAAATGAGAGACCCTCAGAAAAATTAAAGCTGCAATGCCTGTATACCTGTAGACCAGGGTCAAGTTTCCCAGCCAAAGCCAACAAGAGTGTTGTCTTTCCAGAACTTGGAGGACCTAGAAGCAATGTCAGTCTGCAACATCACATAAACAAAAAAATAAATAAATTTCCCAGAAAATCAACAGAAAAAAAAATGGCAAAAACTTTGAACTAAGATTCAAGCTTACCTGCAAGGCTTGATGATTCCGCTAACATCATGGAGGATAGTTAGATGCCTCTTTCTATCAGGAAGTACATGGAAAATGTTCAAGAATCCCTTTTGGAAACAACCAAAAAAAAATATTAGAATGAAAACTCATTTACCAAAAACATGAACAAAAAACATCAAGTTCTGTTCATGCAACAATAAATCACACACGCACACACGCGCGCGCACATATATATACAAATTTGCCTGTTGTTACCTCAAATATATTAACAAAGAAGTTAAGGAAAGTAGGCATAGCTCTGCCTCCTGCATAAGCCTCTGCTTCAACATTTAGATGGTCGAATCTAACTTCAATTTCAGGCAAATCAATTCCAACTCTAAGAAATTCCAAGGAAGAGCACAAACCCGTTATTGACAAAACCAAAATAGAATAGCATTTATAAACCAAAAACAATTAAGATGCAAATTCGAAAGGAAAAGATTGGAAGAAATCTTACCTATCAATTCGACCCCTGAGCTTTAACAAGAACTTCTCATTATCTTCTTCTGCTACTTTAATCAGCCTCTCAATCAAAACCTTTCTTTGTTCAAACCCAAGATTCTCTACATCAACCTCATTCACACCAGTTGATCCAGGCAACAGACCTTTCTTCAATCGTCTGAACGTGGGAAGCCTTTCAAGGGAAGCCCATTTAAGAGCTTCTTCATCATCTTCGTCTCGTGAAGATCGAGAAAATACTTGAATACCACTGTCCCTCCAAATCGAAGAACTTTGTGCTCTTAAACTACTACCGGCTTTATAAAGATCACCAGTATCCATGGCAACCCAAACCGAAGAAGAAACACAGCGCTACACAAAAACCACCCACCAAGATAAAAGTACTCTTTTGAAGAAACTCAGAACAACTCAAAACCCACCACGAAAAGGCACTGTTTTTTCAAAGAATAGGCCATGAACCTCAAGATTCGCCAAGTTTAACAAAAATGGGAGATGGGTCAGCATTAATAGTTGAAGAGAGAAGAGAGATTCAAGGAGCTAAGTTTTAATGTGTGTCGTGTGTAGACCAATCTCTGTATGATCTTGTTGCAAAAATGTGTTGAAAGGAACAGAGAATATGTGAGTCTAGAATTTTTAGTGTAAACAACCCCGTACACGATGACATAGACATATACATGTAAAATGCAGACAGCAGGCGGCTTTTGAAGATTCATCATTCTGCATTTTGTCCAGATTTTTGAAGTGGTGAAGATATTGAGTAGTGAGTGATCCGCAGAACGTGGAGATCATGGGAGGCAGAAAGGCTCCATTTTGACCTTCGTTCAAACTACTTCTTTTTCTTCTTTTGAAAAATTACATAATCACTTAAACTCATTCGCATTTAAAATATTACGCATAAATCTTGTAAGTACACGCATAACACTGTTAAAATATCAGTTAATAAATTACATTCAAACCCTTTAAAGTTTGTATATATATAATATTTAAATTTCTTAAATTTAAAATATTATACTTAAAAAAAATATTTCAATTGAAAATATAATATCAAATATTTTGAATTTTACAACCAAATTCATATTCTATTATGTCATTTATTGGTATAAAATTAAAAATAAACATCTAATTTTAAAAAAAAAATCATAATCAATATACAATTATACTATTTATTGGAATTAAACTAAAAAAAACAAACAAATGGTCAAACTATAATGGACACAATATCTTCTATTTTTAATTGAAATAGTTTGGCCGTTTAATAGATATATTTTTTAAAATTTTATAACCAAATTCCTGCTATAATACATCACAAAATAAATTTTAATTTTTTATTAAAAAATAATAATTAGTATATAATTATATTATTTATTGAAATAAAACTAGAAAAAATAAACAAGGGTCAAAGTGTAATGGATATAATATCTTTTTTGTTTAATTGAGGTAGTTTAGTCGTTTAATATTTATAATAATTGTATATTAATTACAATCTTTTAAAGAAAAAATTATACTTTTATTTTTGCTTTTGTTTTAATAAATGATATAATAGAACATGAATTTTGATTATAAAATTTAAAATATTTGATATTCTATATTTGATTGAATTATTTTTAGTCTAAGTATAATATGTTAAACTTGAAAGGTCTAAGTATTACATGCTTATAAATTTTAGGGGATTTAAATATAATTTACTATAAACCTTAAAAAATCTGTGCTAAATAATTAAGTGACTAATCTCTAAAGATCTGAGTGTTTGGGGGAGGGTGTGGCGTAGGCGAGGCCGGAGGGTGTGTGGGTATTAGGAATAGATTTTTTGACCATAAATACTGATCAAACATAGTTTAGAGAGTCAATGAATTTTTATTTATTTGGGGTTGTTCAAAAAAAATGGGAAACAAATAAGAGCACCTAAAGACCACCTTGATAGGGCCTTATTGGTGGGATTATGAGGTCCCTAACCACGTTCATTATTCTTTTTTAAAACGAACATAGTTGGGCAAACATAACGATCAACTACCGAGTCACAATATAGACTCCAAAACTCAAACCCTAGCCTCAAAATGAGAAATTCGACTAGTACCCGACTAGACCACCCCACTCAGTGCTAGGGAGTCAATGAATTGTGACTATGAAATTAATAATAAATTTTGTTTAATATTAAAACCTATTAATAATTGAAGGCCCACAGTTATTAAATTATTAAGTTATATTCTTAAATTATATTTCAATAGTATTGTTGAAAAATGAATGTGTTTTTGTTTATATTCTTTCAATTATGTCACGTTATTTGTTAAGTTCGTAATTTATATCCCTTTCTTTTAGTGAAAAAAATAAATTTTAATTGACTAATTGTGTTAGTCACGTCGGTATCATTTAATTAACCACATTTTGAGAGTTTTCATACGAGACGAACATAATTATCTACACTATTTTGAATTAGATTGAAGTGATGATACACTGTTTTTTTTTTTTTTTGTTACAATGTGTTTAAACTTACACCGACTATATCTTCGACCGTACAAAAACACGAGAAAGTAGCGTATTCGATTGAAAAAATGGAAATAAATTGATCGATGCACATGCATGATTCTTGTTTGCCAAGCCAACAAGAAGTACAATTTTCACATTTAAGACGGAGGAAAAAGTGGAGTCCAATATATTTTATTACTTGGCAGACAAGTCAAACAATAGAAGCAATGAATGCAATTAAATTAGAGGCACTAGAGTATCAAATGGTTACGTCGTTGTTGTTTCCTTTTATTTTCGTTTTCTTCTCGATCAAATGCTTCACATTCATAATTAAATGACATCACTAGTATGTCATTTTCGATATTATTATTGTTGGTCTATCTATAATATAAAACGTGATAGATTTTAATAAATTCAATTGACAGTATCAAATAAACTCATTCAACGGTCACCAATATCTCTCTTAAAATTATTCACATTACACTATATCTTTAGATATAAAGAATTCTTAATATATAATAAATAGAGGAGGTACTTGTCAGCATAAGAATTGTACCCATATCAACGTGCTACACGAGAATTGGCGAGAGAGACAAGTCCTTTCCCAATCAAGATCGATAAACGTTAGCTGCCATATTTATACGCCTTGCATATTGATCCAACCAGGGGGTGTTGGGTGTGGAAAATGTGAGATTGGATTATTTCGTGTCGGGTTAATTTTGAGCTTGTGTCAAAAATTTTAAAACTTAAACCTGACATATTCAATAATCGTGTCGAGATGTGTAATCACTAACTTGACCTGATCATTAAACAAGTTACTCAAACCCCGACCTATTTGACACATTAAATAAACAATTTATTTTCAGGTTAAAACACATAACATGATTTGTTTAATTTGTTTACAATACATAATATAGACTTGTTTAACACACATAATATGTTTTCACACCAGTTCATTACCATTAAAAATATCATTCAATCATTCATCCAAAATTAATAGCATATCACATCTTATCAATAAAATTAATTAAAATACATTTAAGTTTTAACCCAAAAATTAAAGTAAGAACTATACTAATATATTGTCATAATAATATTAAGAACTATACTGTCAATTATCTATACTATTAATAAATGTTAGCTTCTGCGAAAAAAATTTAATTTCCTATTTCATCCTAATTATTACATTAAAGACAATTATGCCCACAAAATATTAGCTAGATCAACTTTATCTCTATGACTTCCAAATTTTTTGTTGGATAAACTTTATCACTAATATTTCAAAATTTTTGCTATGACTTCTAAATTTTTTGCTGGATAAACTTTATCACTAATATTACAAAAAATTTTGAAACATAAATTTTATCACTATATATTAGTTAGATAAAATTTATGTCAATAACTTCCAAAAATTTTACTAGATAAACTTTATTACTATGACATCATTCTTTTTTTTCATTCAATTTGACAAATTCAATTAGAATTTTAATATGATGTGAAAAATTTTGTTATTTTTTAGGATATAAACATAACCATCGAAAATTCATTATTCATTATTATATAATAAAATATTAGAAGAGTAAATAGCTAAACTCATATATTTTTCTTTTTATCATACCTATTAAACTTCCAAAATATTTTGAACAACTTTAGTTTTTTTATTTCACTCATAATTATTACACTAAAGACAATTTTGGCCACAAAATATTAGTTAGATAAACTTTATCTCTCTAATTTCCAATTTTTTTGTTGCATAAACTTTATTACTAATATTGCAAAATTTTTGCTAGATAAATTTTATCTAACTAATATGTAGTGATAAAATTTTTATTAGATAAACTTTATCACTATGACTTTCCAATATATTTTTATTTTTCATTTAATTCGATAAATTCAACTAGAATTCAAATATGATGTGAAATTTTTTTGTTATTTTTTAGGTAATAAACACAACTATCGAAATTCATTATTCATTTTATATAATAAAATATTAGAAGAGTAAAGAGTTAAACGTATATATTTTTCTTTCTTTCATACCTATTAGACTTCCAAAATATTTTGAACAACTTTATTAAAAAAATATATATAGGTGGATATAAGAAAATAGACATATATCTCTCCAGTAACTTCATTAATATATTTAGTCTTATATCTCTGCAGTGTCAACAGTGCTTGGTATTGTTAACATGTGAGTTTTTTTTTTCTCTGTCAAAACATGTCTATTACTGGTATGATATTTTCTTTAATTTGTTTTTCATCTATTTGGGTATGACTATTTCATAAATACTCTATTTACCTTACAACAGTTTTTTTAATTGGAACTAAAATTAGTTTGTATTCAATTGAATTGGTATTTCCATCAAAGTTCTAATGAATGCCCAAAATATGGTATTTTTTTATGGAATGAAGAACTTAATCTGTTAAACTAATCTCCTAATATTTAATTATTTATTATTAATAGCCTTGTAATTTTTTAAGAGTTATTATATTATGAGTAGAATTAGTTTTGTTACCAGACTTCTTGAATTCATGTGATGGTGGAATAGATTTAGATTAGTAAATTATATTTAGATGTTTTCTTAGTCTTATGTTGTAATGTCAAATTTTTTTTATTGAATTCAAAAAGCCATTGAATGCATTATCAACAGTCTTTTATTTTGTCAACTTCATACACTTCATATTTATAAAAAATATAATCAAAATTTTATGATCAAACTTTTTCATGTGCAACGCACGTGTGCATTACTAGTTATAGTAGAAGCAATAACTAATAAGTAAGAATGTTAAGATCACATCGATCATACATAATAGATAAACTATACTATCATAAAACGGATTAAACAGGTCTACAATGTGTTAGGTCAGATTCATGTTCAAATCATTTCAACCCGTTTAAAATATACGGGTTAATTAAGTTAAAATTGGGTCGACTTCATTTTGATATGAACCCGACATAATTTTTTCGTGTTTAAACATGTTGACCCGTTTTAATTCATTAACTCATTTAATTTCATGTCTAATCCACTAATTTCGTGTTCTGTTCGTGTCATGTCAAAAATTAACAGTCCTAATTTAACTTATGCAAGAGTGTCGTAGCAACAATTAACCTTGTGACATGTGGCATTTTTTTATTATTTTATGGAAAATACAGATATTAGGCCCTAATTATAGAAAAATAATCGTAAAAAAAAAATCAAATCTCCTTCAAATTTACAAGTGAGCAATGTTTGACCTTGAGTTTATGATTTTTTTTTCCCACGTAGAAGTAGTACTCTCATTCATGACGGCCACATCGATCACCGTCCACATGTGGCCTACCTCAGAAACTAGGATAATTGCATCTTTTTTTATTATTATTTCTTTAATCTTCATCACAAGGATAAAGTATTTAATTAATCACCTAATTAATACTTATTACGTTAAATTATTTTATAGTTGTGATGTATAG
>CM042192.1:2764295-2780517 GCA_023539305.1 Ilex asprella
ATCATTATCTATATAGTAGGTTAAAATAAAATTGAATGAATTTAATTTTTAATTAATGAATATAAACGAGATAGTTTTACTAACCAATGAGGTATGTATAAATGGGAAAAAAAAGATATTTAAATGGTGAAAATAATCCCACCCTTTTTTTTGGGTACCTTAATCAACTCCAATTATATTACAAGAAAAAGAGTGGCCGACTATTTACACTGATCCAAGTTTGTATAACATGTTAGAGATATGACAACTTTTACGGTATTGTCGGTGGTATTATCGATACTAAAAATTATAATTTTTTAACGTTAAGTTAAAAAAAAATAAAGGTGTAAGTTACAACTTCAAAGAGTATGATCAATTATAAAATGTTAGGATTTATACCGTATTTTTTTATTATCGATCATAAATATCTGTGATCGATGACGACCCCTATTAAACAATTATAACTTTTCTTTATTCTGATTCTTTGGATTCTCTAGACAATAGTCGACTAATTTAGAATTTCTTTGTACGCTAATTTAGTTTTCTATACTTAGATGTACTTAATCTCTATATAATGAAATTCATCAAAAGGGTCGGTGTGATATGTTAAATAATTATTTATTCTAAAAATTTAAGTTATTAGAGAAAGTGTAATTTAAGTAATTATATTTTAACACGTCTTTTTACGTATAAGTTAGATTTTAGACCTAACACGTAAATTTTTTTTAATAACTAGGATAATTGTGAGATTTAAACGCAAGACCTCTTTCTATAATACAATATAAGATATCATGCAGTTCAAAATCATACCAAGCCTTTTGATGAATTTCATTATACAGAGGGTCAATACATGAAAGTACAGAAAATTAGCTGTATAAGAGTTGCACAAATCTACCAACAATGTCCAAGTAAGGCATCCTAAATTAGCGTACGAGGTGTACTAATCCTAAATTAGTCATCTGGAGGATCCAAAGAATCACCATGAGATATGGAAAAGGTTGTGACAAAGGATTCAGCAGTATATCTAACATAACAAACAAACAAAAAAAAAAAACAATTCTTACGATGTCATAAATTTTAGGAATAGTTTAGTGATTAAACTTTATTTTTGATAATTCAAATGTCTCAAATTTAATATTTTCTCACACTTTCAAAAGGTTAGTCATTCTTGGCCCTTTAAGGACATGTTTTAACCTAGCTCAAACTACGATAATTAGCCACTGAGCTCAAGAGAGAATTCTGCATAAACTTAGGCACTCTGTATAAAAAAAAATATATAATATCATTATTATTTTTTGGCTTGTATCTAGAGATGGAACTATGAGGAGGCCTATTGTGCCCTCCCCCCACCCCCCGCGGGAAATTTTAAAAATTCCCATTATCCCTTTATATTTTTAAGAAGTTTTTAGGTTATTCAAAAAGATCAATGATTTAATATTTAGTAACCATTTAGAATGTAATCATATAGATGAGTGTTGCTTGTACTGACGAAGACACTTGTTGAATTATTTTGATAATGTAGAAAAAAAAAACAAGTGACTTTTTTTATAAAAGAAAAATAGAGGCACAAATATGGTTTATATCAAAAGCAATCGGTTGACTAATAATTCATTTTTATTATGATATTATATGAAACTATTATTTGAGACCTTGATTTATTTATAGACATAAGATTACATTATAAACAAGAAAAAAAAAAGGGGATTTTCACAAATGAATTTTTATGATGACATAAACCACTTTTGAGTTGTGTTTAAAAATAATTTTTTTTATGTCATTGCATAAAAAGTAAATTTATTAGATTATTTATAAATAAAAAATTATCATTGACAATGACCATTGAATAATCTCTTTGAATTAAATTTTTGTCTATGTCATTGTTGGTCGTCCTCAAAATAAAATCCTTGTTCCGTCTCTACTTGTATTTTAGTTTCGACGTGGATAACCTGCCGTTAATTGGACTGAAGACGGAATTAGTCGAGGTGTGCGTAAACTAGCTCAAACACCCCTGACCATTAAATAAAAAAAATTAAAATATGATACATAAAGAGAAAAGCCTTCTCCAGTTCCTTAGCTCACAGTTCACCTATTTTTTGATATTATCTTTCGTGGATAGCCAAGTGCAGGACATGTTGCTTCTATCCTGCTGAAACTTCAAGCCTAAGCTTTGAGATGCTTCAATATAGTGGATGGACAGTTTGTAATTACGGTTCGAATATCTACAACTAACTTATGATATCAGAATCGTACAAAGATTACAGAGATTTCCCAGCAGATGGAAAAATCACTCAACTAAACTTAACAAAACCTAAATCACCAAAAAGACGAAACCAAAATTAATACCAAGCAACGCATTTTCTTATATATGAAGGTAAACATTTGAATGTATTTCTTGAGGGCAACAGCCCGCAAAATGAGCTCTTGCCGTTCTTTGAGCAGCGCCCTCTTCCTATTTTCCAGATAGCAGATTTCAGCGAAATTATGGGACATGACTAAATCACCAGCATAAAACTAATCCCACCCTCTACAACCTCTTATCAGTGTATCCCTTTAAATTTATTTTTTTTCACCGATTCACTGACACCAGAGCTCACATTTTAGAACATTTGACATTTAGCATCTTGGGAGAACTTAGGCATCCCATGGAAATCAAATCCTTTCATTTTGACAGTTAATTAATCTTCAAGGCATAATTCCTCCATCACTTTTAAGGACTTACAAAACAAAAATGGTGTTGCTTTTGAAAGCAACGACATGTAATCTGTTGTAGCCATAAGATCTGATAATAAGTAACATATCTGATGTAATGTCAAAAGGAGATGAAACGATTTTCTGTAATCGAGGTCTAAAAACAGCTACAATACATGAAACTGCAGGATATTGAATAGGCCAACTTCATCATTTACCTGCAGCTAGAGAAAGTCCAACTGAGAAAATGTTTAAAGGGATGCGTCGTCTTCTCTATGAATGCAATGCAAGCTTGTGTTTAGTTTACAACTCACTCCGTAATTAATGAGAGGAATCTCATTCGTCATTACGCTCTTTCTCATGCGTACCATTTTTATTGTCCCCAGAAACAAGCTCAGCTTCAACAGATACAGAAGGTAACCTCTCATATACTCTGGATCCCAAGGGCAAAAACTTACTCTTGCCAATAGAAAGAGTTTGACTAAGCTTCTCATAATTCCACCTCTGCTGCACAAATATTGCAACTGCAAGGAAAACTGCAGTTGCAGGGATCGCAATGTCCCCAAACTTGGAGTAGAAATCCAAACGCGGGTTCACAAACTCGTATTCCTCTGAGAAGTAGGGATTGGGAATTGGGGAACTTATGTAATCATAAATATGAGGGAGAAGTCTCACCACTGTTATCCCAATAAAATACATATTCCTGAGTGGTTTACAATGGATCCTCCACATTAAGTTGCCAACAATTTGAGGAAGCAGGAAGAAGTCTTGAACAAGACCCAGATATTCCTCAAGCTCAGTTTCCCACTCTCGAAGTGTATGGGAATTCCCTCTTGCATCAACATATTTTTCAGTCTGAAGGGGCTTCTGGTTGGTGTTTACTAAATGGATAATGAGAACTGTTATATACCCAATGGAATGTATGGTCAAGGTAGTGAGAAATACCCACTTGTCTCTTGGGACACGATGTGGTTCAAGAGGGGTCCGTGTGAGTAATCTGATACGGGATTTCCACACCTTCTGACAGAGCCTCAGAGTGAGTGAAAATGCAAACAGTACAAGAAGCTTCACTGTGTAATCAATCATACGAATCCACTGACTCTTCTCAAGGTCATAAGATGGGCTTCCATAAGATTCAGAAGCCATCTTTTTGAAAAGAGCTTCCGCACCAGTGATTAGCGGAAGGCCATACCCAAGAGCTTGGACGCCTAGCATCACAAGGGATATGTACGGAACAGATTCCACAGTATCTCTGATATAAAGGAGTTGGCCCAAAATGCAAGCAATAGCCACTGAAAGTGTCAGAATGCGGAGGATCCCCTCAACACCTCTGCGAGACAAAATTTCTTCCCGTTGCCTCTTATACATGATTGGGAGAGTTTGGAGCTTGATTGATCTAAAATACAGCGGATCATCTTCATTCCTTTGGCTAGATATGGTTATCCTAGCTGTTGGATTGACTAACCACCGGGATGTCGTGGGGGGATAGCTCATGACCACTTCAATTAAACAATCTAATCCAGCTTCAAGGTCCATGCTTTCATACAGGATCTTCCACGAGGCACGAACATCCCTACAACCAATTAGATACATTTTTCCAACAAGTGGATCATAAAGGCCCTCTAGGAAAAGCACGGAGAAATTGCTGTAGTGTACTCCAATGAGACTGAGTTGAGCTGATACATTCAAGAGGAGCTGTTTTTCTTTGTATTCGGCCTTGGTGTGGTAAGGTGTCTCCTCTTCTGTGTTGGAACCATTTCTCAAAGCCCAGTAACGCCCAAACAAGGGCCCAAGGGCAAGAATCTCCATCTGAACATAGGTGTCTCGGGGAAGAGAACGAGGAATTGGATCGGGAACAACAGATACATCAAGTGTGAGATCTTCTGAGAGAAGAGAAAGACTGACAAGAAACGAATCTGCATCTTCTATTTTGGGGAATTTCAGCAATGATCTTTTAATTACAGTACCAAAGTTGAAAGGCTCATTTTTCTCAAGGACTGCACCAGCTGAATCAATTTTTGAGTATTTGTAGTATGGATGAGCAGCAGTGTACTGATCCCAAAGCTCCATAGGCCGCACCAGCTTTTCAAAAAATAGAGGGAAGTACGATCTCTTACTCTCATGAATGCTTGAAAATGTCCCCAGAACAATGCTTCGTTGGTCTATAGAAAATGAGAGAGGAACGTACAAACAAATCCGAGAATCACAAGCTTTGCTTTCTGAATCAGAAAATCCCAGGCAACCAACCATGCAAAGCTGCCCACTTGAAGATTTCCAGATTCCCTCTGCGGAAACAGTCATGTTATTAAGTCCAGTCCTCTGTGCTGCAATGAAATGACTCTCAAATGGTGGAACTGCTGCAAACACGGCAGAAACCCTTGTTAAGCCCTCATTCTCCGAAAAAGTCATTTTATCACATCGAACATCATGAAGGACAAGTTTAACATCTTTGAAGCTCCCATTTGTGGCTTTTATCTCCTTATCTGACACAAATGGACCCAACTTGCTGCAAAATTCATCAGTGCCATTGCATCTCCAGTTTGGCACAAAAGTCAAAGCTTGTTGCTGAGTAAACCGCTCAAGAATTTCACAAAAGTCAAGCCCTTTATATATCTCAATGCCAACACTAGTGAAGTTATCTTGATATGGATATGGATTGCAGGCTTTAGAGACAATCTTTTCAGAGCCAAATTCATAGTTTGCAGAAGTACCTAACCAAGAAGATATGTGGACTTCATCAAAGTACTTATGATTTGATTTTGGATTAAGACTTTTCATGGTTCCTCGAATTGCTCTGTTTGTCAAGGTAAATGTCCTAGGGTAACGGAGAACAAGCAAAATTTGATCATCTTGCAAAAGAGGCGGCTGATTTATCTCACCGGATACCCTTACCCAATCCCATGGATCACTAGAGTCAGGCTGCCGAGAAGGCAACATTGCCGTCCCCAACAGACACATCACTCTTTCCCCATCATTTTTCGATTCAGTGTAAATTCCTTGAAAAGAAATAGAAAGTCGAGAATAAGAGGGCCATATATCAAAATGAGGACTTCCCCCATCCGATTCACGTGTATACAAGCCCTCTAGGGTTATGCCCATCAGCAGAACACCACTGAGACTGACCGAGTTCTTGGACTGATGAGCACGATTAACATCACTAACCCAAAAAGAAACCAAGTTCAAAGGAGATCGGACATCTGATGAGTTCTTTGGAAGATCTCTATCATCAAATGGCATTAGTGGAGCCCCATTGGATATCTGCCACCAATCTCCATTCATAAAAGACAATTCTTCTTTGATGGTATACACTCTATTATCATCAGGTTTTAATTCAGAAGCAGAATTCAAAACAAAGGCACACTCTCTTTTCGCCTCATCGATTCGATCATACTTGTAGGTCATAGAACGTTCATTTCTAGGCTGAAATTCTCTTCCATCTATGAAGTTTGCATTCACAACACTGATACAGAGCAACATCAACAGCCCAAGCATAGTACAACGACAAGTACCCAGTGACATAACTTTCATGACTGTAAATCCTAAACGACAGACCTCTTTTTAAAAGATTTCTCTACTACCCACTAACCAAAATCAGAAATACTGAACACCCAGATTCTCTGTTTACAAATCGAGTACAGGTTTTGGGGAGTTCTTGATATTCACCCACAAGCTATGAACTTGCAATTAGAAATAATTCAATCACAGCGGACCCAGAAAAATATTGGGAAAATAACAGAAATCAGTGTGAGAAGTTCAGATGCAAAATCATCTAGTAAGTTGGTACGATGTAAATTCCATGATTCACATATGGAAGACTAACCTTAATAATGGGATGTTCTATGTCTTCTCGTCGGTGCCTCTTCAAGTTGTAACCCACTAAGTGGTTGGATCTGCTTATAGAAACAGAGTAAGAGGGCTCAGAAGAGAGAAAGAGAGGTGAAGTGAAAGTCAAGAAATAAATTTATGGTGATGGGTGTGACAGTCAAACTGGGTTATCATTTTTTTTTTCCATTCTTCATCTATGTATTTTATTCTTAACCTGAATCCTTAATGTAATTAATCAATCAAGTTTACAATAACTTATCTCACGCTCAACGAACAACTCAGCCTTACTTTATTACACGAGTCTTGGCATTTCAACAAGCTTAACTGGACTTCGTGTCCTACACGAACATTAAGGAGCGTGAATCGTTTGCTTAACAGTCTTAAACATGTTCTTGAAAAAAAATTGGGTACAAATGAAAAGTATCCCTCCATATACCTTTAATTTAACTGGCCAAAAAAATATATATTTATAAAAATTCAATTTAAATGATCTCTCTCTCTCTCCTTCTGGTGATGGTCCAGTGATAAGTCGTATCTATTTAAGAATATTCTTAATTCTCATGTAATTGTTAAACAAGATTCAATTTATTGGAACAACAAGGTTTACTATTTGACTTTAATGGTGCTATGGTGATAGACTGTTCTTTTAGGTCAGTAATTATGATTCAAATTGGATATTCCACAATGGAGAAACCCTCGTGATCACTTCAAAGAGTTACTATCTACTTATTGTCTTTCTTCCTTTTCCCAATTCAAAAAAAAACAAAAAACTACTCACCAACCTCAAAAAATTTAGAGTAAAGTTATTTGGACTTGAAAATTTAACTTAATTTATTAATGTAATTATGTTATTTAATTGTAATAATTAGATTAATATTAAATTCTAATATTTAATAGATCTCATAGTTAATCCAACGATTATAATAAATTCCGTCAATAAATTTGATCTTAATAACACTATTCAAATTTTTATTATATTTCATTGGCCAAGAGTAGGGCCGACGCTTGGCCTTTCTTGGATTGGATACCTATGGGTCAAGCTAATTAACTGGTCCTAATGAGATTTTAGTAAGTTAATCTCTTATCTAAGTAATTTTAAAAAAATGATTTTTTTTTTAGGATAATTGCATTTTACACTTTAAAAGGTTTTAAAATTTTTATTTTTTACTTTCAAAAGTTCATTCTCACATTACACCTTTAATGTCATAAAATAATTACAATGTGACCCTTACACTAATTTCTATTGATGTTTCAGTAAAATTTATTTATGTCATGTCCCGTCGTATTTGATGAAAATAGCAGTAAAAGTTAGTGTGGGGGTTAGATTGTAACTATTTCCTGATATTGAGGTACAATATAAAATAATTAATGTTTAAGAGTATAAATTAAGAATCTTAAAAAAAAAATATGGTGCGAAGTGTAATTTTTTCTTTTTGTCGGGCTACATATCGGGACAAGGTAGGCCCAAAAAAGGATTGGATTTTCAAGTGACGAGTGATCTAGCTCATTATTCGTTGGTCCATCAGTTTTTGGGCCATGCTCATGGGCTGAATGCTTGAGTAAGTTTCACTACATAAGCCCAGCAAAAGAAAAAGATCTTTTAATACATAAATCAATCACACCTAACCATCTCTGAAATCAGAAGGACTTAACTTAGTGGTAGTTCAACTACTTCATAAACCTCTCATGAGAGATAGATGAGGGATTCGAATATTTCATGAAGCGTAATCACTTGGGACATTGTCCATAGATTTATTCCTTTCTATGAAAAGGCGACTTTACACAAGGTTCAACATTAGTCTAATAAATAAAATAGGGTAATACTACAGTAATCTTTTGAGACAACTGAGATATAAAAAATAAAAAAAAACGTCTCTTAAAAGTTGAAACTAAAACAATGACTTGATTTAATGAAGTTTTACATTTTCATTATTAAATATTTTAATGTGACACGAGTCTAACCCAAAATAAATAATATTGTACAATGCCCATTCGGACCAGTACAAATGATATGAGAGCGATGGGGTGGGACGGTATCAACTAGTACAGTAGGAAAACCATCATCCATAATCCCACACTAAAAATGTGGTGTAACCATCCAATAAAAAAAGTAAAAAAATTATATACATTTTTTATCATAGAGGTGGTTATGTATTACATAGTTAGGTGATTACGAATATATTGTGGGGATCACTTGCAGACTTAGTTATTTATTAGGGGATGGATACACCATATGACACTGTTGACATGCTGTAATGGTTATACCCAATATTTTTACCCCAAATTGACAACATTTTGATTTGGGGTGGATTACATCAATTTAACCCCACAGTTAAGGCGTTACTCTAACGTGGATAATCAGTTGCCGTTGAATAATCATCTACTCTAAAAACTTAAATTGTTAGAAAGTGTGTAATTTAAGTATTTTCACTTCAACATACCCTCTCAAGTGTTGGTTAATTGCATATACAAATCTTTTATCATTAAGTTGACGGTGAAATTCGAACACAAGATCTTCTGTTCTAATATCGTGTTGAATAACCATCCTTTCCAACGGTCTTACCTTATGAGTTATCACAAGAAAGAAAAAGAATAAAGGAATCAGCAGACTCGTGCCAAACTCATGATCGAGTTCAGTGTAGTACAATAGTTGTTAAAAACCAGCAGTCCTGTTTCATGAGAGAAGATTCGACGTTATGTCTACAGAATTTGACTAAATCAGACAGGACATCTCTAAAGGCAGGTAGAAAGAACATAATGCCTTCATTTCTTATGCCCTTCAAGGAGATGTTGGCCAAGCCTAGCTTAGGCACGTCTCAAGTAAATTCATAACAACATCAACATACGGTTTGATATTCAAGCTTTACAGAGTCATTGAAATTCATGGACTGTGATGCATAAATATTCACCAACATAACTGAAATTTTTCGATATGCTGCTGTATCATTCTTGATGATGCACTCAAGCTACAGATCACTTACAATAGCAAATTATTATCAGATGGGATTCATTTCAAATAACCATGCAGTTGTCCTGTTGCATTCAAGTGAACCTGCTAAAGTTCCTTTTGAGCTGTTGGGCGTGAACTATGATTGCAAGAGAAGCCATTATCGCCATTATCAGTATGTCTTCGGACTTTGGGGAGAATTCTGAGCTTGTGTTGTATTCGTGCTTGTGGTTGTAATAACTGAAAACAGGATCTCTTAGGTAATCATATCCACGCAGAAGAAACCTAAGAACTGTGAACCCAATGTAATACACTTTACTCAGGGGCTTAACTTGTATCTCCCACCTCAAGTTACCAACAATTTGAGGAAGCAAGAACAAATCTTGAACAAGACCCATGTACTTATCTAGTACAGTCACGCACTCTGGTTGCTTTTGATTAGCTTTCAGTTGTAATTTACCTTCTGTCTTCAAGTTGTGACTGATAAGAAAAACTAGGAAACCTACTGTGTGAATCAGCCATAGTGAGAGGAAAACCCGTTTCTCACTTGGTCTATGCTTCAAAGTTAAGGATTTATCAGTGAGTCGTCGAGATTCCCATACACTCTGACACAGGCTCAAAGTGAACACAAATGCCATCAGCAAAAGAAACTTCATGGTGACAAGCATATGAAATCCTTCCCTTATTCGAGTGAGAGATGACCAATTTTGAGGATATTGATACTCCTTCCATTCAATAAGAATTGCAGTATTCATGATCAACGGAAGCCCATAACCAATAACCTGAACACCAAGCATTACTAAGGAGATGAAAGGAATGACATGAACCTTCTTCCGAACATAAAGCAACTGGCTGAACACACAAGCTACTGAGGCTAAAAGCACCAAAATCCGGAAGTATGCCTCAAACTTATGTCGATATACAAACTCTTTTGAGTTGTCTCTTGGAATTAGAAATGTGATTAGCTTGACAGGTTTAAAATATAGGGGGTCTGCCTCACCCCTCTGGCTGGCAATCGAGACTTTGGCAGTCGGATTTACTAACCACCGGGTGGTAATGGATGAGTATTCTATCTTCACCTCTATCAAGCAGTCCATTTTTCTTTCAATGCTCGTGTTGTTGTTGGAGAGAAATGTTTGAGATTCTGGGACTCTCCGGCAGCCTATTAGATACATCTTTCCACCAAGTGGATCATAGAGCCCCTCCAGAAATAGCTTTGAGATATGACCATAGTGTTCTCCGGTGAGAGTGAGCTGAGCTGAAATATTCAAAGGCAGCTTATGATCAGTGGATGAAAAATTAGCATGATGTTCAGTACCCTCCCTCTGATATGAGTGCTCCAGATCAGGCCAGTAACGACCCAACAATGGGCCCAAAGAGAGTACATCCATTACAACAATTGTTTCCAGGCGCAGGTTATTGGACAAGGGATCTGAGAGAGCATGGACCTGAAAACCTAGCTCACTGGATAAAAGCGAGAGACTAGTTATGTTATTACAATCTTCGACAGCCGGATACTTGAGGAACATCTTCTTCATTTCAAAATTTGCATTTGTCTTCACAAGTGCACTAGCCAACCCTATTTTCAAATACTTGTAAGATAAATAGGATTTGCTGTAGTCATTGTACCGGTTCCAAAGTTCCATAGGGTGGAGTTCCTTTTCGAACAGTAAAGGAACATATGAATCTGTTTCCTTGATGTTAGAGATGATTCCAAAGAGGATGCACCGTTGAGTGACTGAAAATGTGACCGGAAAGTATAAACATATGCGGATGTTGCATCCATCCAAACTAGTCTCAAGCCCAGCACAACCAACCATGCAAAGTTGCCCACTCGAGGAATTCCATGTTCCCTCTGCAGAGATAGTCGCTTCAGAAAGACCAGTTCTTGCTCCTGAAGCATATCGATCCTCCAGGGGAGAGATTGCTCTAAAAATAGCAGAAACCTTCTCAGTTCCAAGCACGTTTTGATTGTGACCTGGCACACAATGCACATTCGTGATCATAAGCTTGAAGTTGTCGACAATACCATCTGTTCTGTCAATCTCCCTTCCTATCATGAAAGGGCCTAAATTGTTGCAGTGCTTCATGCCATTGCACACTGACACAATGTCAAACGTTTCTGAATTAAACATGCGCAAGACTTTACAAATTCGAGACCCTTTAAACATCTGAATCCCACCATCTATAAAATTATCTTGGTATGGGCATGGATTGCAGGCTTTGGACTCGAGTTGTTCTGAAATGAACAGATACTTTGAATCGAAGTCCAATTGGGAAGCAATATGGACTTTATCAAAATATTTGAGATCTGACTTTTCATTCAGACTTTTCATTTCACCGAGGACTGCTCTGGTAGTTAAAGTGAAGTTCCTGGGGTACCGAAGTATAAGCATGAGCTGATCATCTTTTATGAAAGGAGACTGTAGGTTTGTCTTACAGCTATGGCTCGTTGACCATTCAGAGAAATCAGCAAAAGGCCCCACGAAAGGGAACATTGAAGTTCCTAACAAGCACAACATGTGTTCTCCATTTTCTTCGGATTCTACATAAAAGCCTTCAAATTGGATAGTCATATCAGAATATCCTGGGCTCTTGTGGAACCATGGGTACCAATATTGTGGCATGTAATGTAGTGTCCTGTTTCTTGTGATGCCTATGGACATTAATCCGCAGAGACCAATTGCATTTTCGGTTTGATGGGCAAAATCAATGCCGGTCACCCAGAAAGAAGCCAATCTTAGGAGAGATCCAATACCCGAGAAGTTCTTTGGCATGTCACTGTCATCAAATGGCATCATTGGTGCTCCACCAGCCTCCTGTACCCAATCTCCATTCTGAAAATGGAGCTTAGCAATGCTATAAATATTATCATTTCCAGGTTTCACCTTTGAAGCTAAAGATAAAACAGGGCTGCATTCTCTTTGAACCTCAAGGAAGCGCTCCAACTTGCAAATATTCCTAGATTCATCAGGTTCATCTGAGGCTTCAAAATCTGAAAACAAAGTTGTGACGGTAGTCAAGACAAGCATAAAGAATGCCAGAGCTAAGAAATTGCGAATTAGGCACAGAGTCTCCATGTTTGGTATTGTAAGTTATCTCTTGCTTGGTTCTAGGAAACAATATAATTGAGGTTCCTTTATAAAGATACCAGCTGACAATAGATAATGACATGATGTAACAAAACAAAAACTCTCTAAAAAACCAGAATTTTTATTTGATTGCATCGGCTTTTACAAAGTTTCATAGCTTAGCAAGGACAGCTACAGCCTAATTGAATAATCAAAGGCATCACATCAAGCATCGGCAACCTTCATTGTTTTAACCGAATCATTTGTTGTTTGTGTCCAATAGACTTGTCTTTGAGATCCATTGGTTCAGTCATACAGATAGACTAAGTGCCATGCGTCTGGAAGAATTCAGTGGACCAGATACATAAAAATGGCCCTTGCATTACATTTCAATAGATCCAATCGCCATACATTTAATAAGCTACACAACTATGATTTTTATTAAGCCACTTCCAATATTTAGAAGCAAGTTGTGACCAAAGACATAAAAATAAAAGCAAAGTTTATCATATGATGGCCAAGCAGCCACTATTTGAGTCTGGCAACAAACAGTACCTTTTCTTTCTTGTCTTTGTGTAATTATCTCATTTTTAAAAATTAGGGTGTTGCCAAAATTTCATTCTTTATGGGGTTGCCTTTGTCACCGTAGATTTTACTTAAGACTCTTTGTTTGGTAGAGGCCAAGTTCATTCAGATGATACTCTTCCACCTTATCCATAAATTACAATTTTTTGTCTTCACAATACACATACCTATCAAATTAACAACAGAAAATCCAATACATAGACTCACCGAAGGTAAAAGCAGGGGAGGTATAGCAGCCTCCTGGGCTTCAAGGCTTGTAAAATCTGCCACCCCCTTCAGTACCTAGTGTAGCATTGACCTGAAAATATCTGTGATCTTGAAAAGGAAAGATAAAGCTATATTCTTCAACCAAATTAGATCATGTCTAGTTCTACATATAACCATATAGGTTGTGAATAGCTGAAGAAATCTAATTTCAAGCCTCAAAATGCATTGCCAAAATTACAAATTATTAAATCAAGCTTAAATTGCAAATCTTTGATCTGAGGCTTTGACAGTTTCACAATTTTACTCTGTTTCTCTTGAAACAGATCAAATAACATATGTACATTACAATTTTTCAATGGTTACATAACAGATCTAATGGTTACAATTTTTCAAAAGTACATTACATATGTACACACAAATAATAAGATTAAGAATGAAAACCATTACAATATAAATTTCTCCAAGATCTCCTAAGGGTTGAGACTAGATTGTTCATCAACACTTGATTTAGACTTGGATAAGTTGAACCCAAAACCAGAGCAATCCAACTGTCTCAATTTTAAAAGCAAATACAGCACAATCCCAACGCAAAACCCGAGAGCAGCGCTAGATCCAGTCAGTGACACAGCAGCACATACCAACATCACAAAAGACTCTTCTTTACTATTCATATCCCTTGACGCCATAGCCAACTCAATCCCAGCAAATAACAAAAGAACCCCAAGAATCCCAATTGGAAACTGATTCAAAATTCTTACAAAAGAGTTCCCAAAAAGCAATCCAAGCACCAATTTTCCTAGCCCCAAAAACACCACCGATGCGCCACTCCGGCCACCGAACCTATACTGCCCCGCCAACCCTCCGGCACCGTGGCAGACCGGCATTGCCCCAAACCAGCACCCAACTAAATTCATAGCTCCAACACTCACTGACACCGCCGTGGCCGAAGCTTCCTTCTCGGGAAACAGATCAGCAGACAGTTTACACACTGCAATTACTGAATTCAATACTGATAAAGGAATTTGAGGTATCGCAGCTCGAATAAAACCAGTTTTCCAATCTTCCCAGGTGATTTTCAATACATGTAACTTCGATGGACCCAGTTGAATATCACTAAAAATCGATGGATCTCGAATGAAACACAGGACCAGACCCAGTAAGAAGACAATAAGAGCAGCTGGAATGGCCGATAAAAACCGTAATCTACGTTGAACACGATTTCGAGAACGGTTCAATGGACTAACGGGTAGTTCAGGATCATTGTCATATGTATCGCCGGAGCCTGTGGAGAGTATAAGAAATGAGAGTGCGACAAGGGCAAGGATAAGACCGTCGAGGCCGAGCCATGACCGGGCAGTGGTGGACGTGCTGGTTGTGAAGTCTTGGTTGTAGCGAATGTATTTGATGGCGGTGAAGGCGAAGGACAGGCCTTGAGAAAGCTGAACACCGCGGACGACGGGGAGGGGGATGAAGCGGTAGAGGAAAGACATGAGGCCGGTGGCGCCGAGGAGGAGGAGGGTACCGGCAGTGCAGATGCCGGCGGCGGCGATCTGGGAGACGGTGAGGTGGGGGGATTCGGAGATGGCAACGGAGGCGATGGACTTCATGGGCTGGACGGGCATGGGGATGCCGAAGAGAAGGCCGGTGGCGATGTTGTAGAGGGCTGTGAAGATGAGAGTGGTGCTGAGGTCAAGGTTGGAGACGAGGGTGAGAGCGAGGACTATTGGGATGTAAGTACCCAAATCGCCTACCGCGCCGCTGAGTTCGGAGGATATACTGGTTTTCAGGCGGAGAGAAGAGGTGAATGATACGTTGGTGAGACGTTCGCGCCACCACGGTCGGCGGAGGAGTGGGGTGGTGTTGTCCGATGATTCTTCCGCCATGGTGACTGACTGCAAAGTCAGTGGCTCGACTTTCTTGGATATTTATTTATGGAGGAGGAGGATGGTTCAATAATATGAGGATTATAAGATCATGGGTATTTATTTATTTATTTTGATGGTTAAAAAAGATATTATTTTTTTGGAATTTTAATTTTCTTTAATATTTTTTTTTTAAATTTACCTTGTAACTTGAATTCATTTTTTAATAAAAAAATTAAAAATAATATATTTGAGAAAATTTAACTCACTGAAAAATTCATATCCAAAAATAATTTATTTAATTTTACCAACTTTATTATTATGAGGATTTTTTAATTTCGCCTTCCTCTTTTTTATTTTGTCATGTTGATTTTTCACCACTCCTATTCCTTGACATATAATATATTTTTTTTGGGCAAATATCCTTGAAGTTTAATGTAACACTTGATCTATGGAGAAATATTGTTGATTTGAAAAAGGTAAAAAATTGATATGTCCTTGCATTTATATTAATAATATTATAAATTTTATGTATATTTTACTTAATTTTTATTGTTTATGAAAAGTGATGGAGATTGAGCAGTGCAAACCAAAAAAAAATAACAAAAAATAGAGATGAAATAACGTGATATTACCATAATAAGATAAATTTAAATTTTAAATGTGTAAATGTTAAATAAATAATATTATTATGATAATGTTATATCATTTAGTCTTTATTTTTAGAATTTAGATTATCTCCTGTATATTTTATGTTCAATTTCTTTTTTAACATATCATTCATCATTGATGAGTGGGGATCCACTTATATACAATAGGTCTCACTTGAATATATGAAAAATAATGTGCCAAGAAATAAATTAAAAAGAAAGTGTTTGGAGAGGATCTCATTAATCGAGTATGTGATAAAACATGATTCATAGATAATTAATAGAACAATCAACGACAATAATATAAATATCAAGTCAACATATATATATATATATATATATATATATAGTAATTCGATCCGAATGACCTAGTTCACTCCAAAAAATGGCAACGGTGGCCGAAAGATC
>CM042192.1:2785365-2807363 GCA_023539305.1 Ilex asprella
TGATCTTGAAGAAGGAGAGGAAGACCTTGCCCTTTCAAGAAAGCAATTAAGAGATCGAGTATCATGACTCATACAGGTATGTTCTAAATCTTGTATATGACATAAATCTTGAATATTAGGTGTTCTAAATTTTATGTACGAATCATTAAAATTTCTTACAAGAGTAACCAAGAAGTACACCATTTAAACCAATGCTTCAAAGTAGTAGGGTCGATCATCGAGTTGATATTTGTAAGTTTGAACCGAATTTGTCGAGTTTGTATTTTTAAACAAATTTAAAAAATTATTTAAATTCAGCTCATTAAGTAAATAAATTGAGCTTGAACTAAGCCCAAAAATAAGTTGAACCCTAACCGAGCCTGGTAACTTGAGTATTTTACATATAAACGAGTTAAACTTTGAAAGCTCAAGCCAAACCTTTTAGGCTCGTTTTCTAAACAAGTCTAAAAATATTATTCAAGCTCGACTCATTTAAGTCCAGTCCTATCCAAGCCAAACTCAAGTAACTCGACTTAATTATCAGTCTTATTCAAAAGTAAAGACACAATATGTATAATCAGATGGTCCAATAGTCAAGTATGTCCTCTTGCAAGTAAGAGTACTCAATTTCGATACTTTCAACACTCCTTACAGGCCAACCACCATTATTCCTTTGGAGATATATCTTTAAATTAGCTCAAGTTATAGTGACCGATCTCAGAACTCGAGCGAGTAGTCGACGTAAATCTGAACACCTTGTAACAAAAAAAAATAAAGAGAGTCGGTATTGCTGTGGTGTGAAACAGGTTCATGAGGCAAACAACCACCAAAGACTTCAAGAGAAAAATAATGATGGGAAAAACTAAGAATAATAGATCGAAGATCATGGGAATAGGAAAAAAGAAATTGCGATACCGAAGCTGGAAAATTTTGAGTGCATAATCTGGGTTCTGCCAAATGCAATAACTGCTTGTTGATTGATCAGATAAGTGCAGTTTGAGTTTCTTTCTAGCCTTTTGTCCAGTGAATAATGAAGACTATATCAGTTATTTGGCTGCAAAAAACTTAAAAACTACCTTCCCTCTATACGAAAGACCTAAGCTAATGCTAGATATCATGTGATGTAAACATAGCACCCATAAGCAATTGTTTTCTGTATGTAAGTAGCATTTCTAAGCCCCTAAGAATATCATAACAAGGAATATTGGGTGGCTTGGAATATTTCACAGGGTCACTGCTACTAGTAGGAAATCAAGAGCCCAAAAAAAACCCTCAGAGAAATGAAAATTTCTATGTTCATGGACAAAAGGCAAAGTGTTCAACAATGATGTCGTTGTCAGCATAAGAAGTAGTACACTAACCAAAATATTGAGACCCCTGATCTAGTTCTCTTTACATCGTGCTATTGTCTTCTGATGATTTGTTCAAGATAACCAATAGGAGTTTGGATATACTAAGCTTCATCCAAAATTGTTTGCCTTCATTTCTAAACACTAAATGAATTCTTCGAATGCAGAACACCCTCAATTCTGGGGGAAGTAGAAGCATGTTGGCTAGCACAAGCAAGTCCAACTTTCTACCCCAACTTCCACGTTCAAGCATGTTGAAGTGTGAGCATGATATTTCTGTAGAAGTATACATTCACAGAAGGCGGTTGAAATAAACCCATGCTTCACCAATAATATCAATTCAAGAGCTGAGTTTCCAGTGGCACCAAACCACTAAACACCTATGCATTTTCATGTCAGCTGGTATAGTAGATACTGGCAAAGAAGCAGATGCTTTCTCTTCACTTAGGAAGAGCAAATAGATACATGTCTTTGTATCTGACTACTTACTGCTCCCGAACTATCATGATTCTCTTTCTCTCCTAACATGTGATTCCACTTCAATTTTAACTGACCGATAAATTGTCCAATTTTGCACTTGCTGTGCCACAACCTTGGGGTTGCATTCCTGTATTTTCTGGTGAAGTTCTTTCGCTGCTCAGTTTATCAAGTTATTTCCCAGTAACCCTCATCTCCACAGGAGCAGACTCCATCCTTAAAATGGTGGAAATGTTCGGTATCTCTAACAGAAATCTCCCTCCGAACAACCTTAGAGATAAATTTAATGGTATTATGACAGCGTTCACACATGTAGAGATTCTTTGTCACCCAAATTGGTGTCCCAGGGACAGTATTTATGAGCCCAAATGCAACAGCCAATCTCTCACTGTGTCCGCAAAAAAGCTCAGCTTTTGAAGCTTCAATCTCACCTACAGAGATTCTTTCTGGCTCACTGAAACCGGCTGCCTTCATTTTCTCATAAAATCCATCCAAAACTCCAATTATTTCCTCTATTTGAGGGTGAAAATTATCACCACTGAGGAAGGCATGCACTTTTCCCTTGACTTCCACCCAACTGCATCCAGGATCAACAGTAAGCCCTTTCTCACTCATTATCTTCCTCAATCTTGCAACTGCATCCCATTTTCCATTGTCAGAATATAAATCACACAAGAGAACATAATACCCAACACTCATTACATCCATTTCTAGAATGTGTCGAGCTGCCAGCTCCCCTAGTTCAACCTGCCTGTGGATCCGACATGCATTCAATAAGGCTCCCCATATGGCTGGATCTGGTTTTATAGTCATTTTCTGTATGAACTCATGAGCATCCTCCAGTTTTCCTGCACGTCCAAGTAAATCCACTATGCAAGCATAATGCTTCAGATTTGGAGCAACATTATACTTATGCTCCATGCTATTAAAATACTCCAAACCTTCAGTCACCATCCCAGATCTACTACAAGCACATAATAGAGAAATAAATGTAATCTCATCTGGCTTTAGCTCTGAATTTATCATCCTATCAAAGAGCTCAATAGCAAGTGCTCCTCGCCCCAAGTGGGCATATCCTGTCAGCAAAACATTCCAAGAAGCTGTGTCTTTTTTCTGGGTGTTAAATTGGTTCCATGCAGGCCCCATCCTTCCACACCTTACATACATATCTAGGAGTGCATTAGGCAGATAACCATCAAACCCTAATCCATTCCTCAATGCATGAGCATGGATCTCCTTTCCACACATTAAAGATCCAATCCTAGAACACGCAGAGAGGACAGAGACCAAGGTAATAGAATTTGGGTGTAAACTCAGTTTCATTTGCCTAAAATAGATCAACGCCTCAAAGCTTCGGTTGTTGATCCGAAGTCCAAGGATGATTGATGTCCAAGATATCACATTCTTATCTGGAATCCAGTGGAAAACTTCCAAAGCCTTATCAATGCATCTACACTTCGAATACAAATCAATAAGAGTGTTGGCGACAATAGTGTATGATATATGTCCCGTCCTTTTGGCAAACTCATGAAGCTTAATACCCATATCTAAAAGCCCTAAAGAAGCACACGCAGATAGAATGCTAGCAATAGTGATTTCATCTGGCATGACACCATTAAGCTCCATCCTTTCATAAGTTTCCACGGCTTTTTCAGGCAATCCATAATTCTCAAAACCCGAAATCATTGCCGTCCAGGATACCACGTCTTTAGTCTCAATTCTGCTGAAAACCTGTTCGGCTTCCTCACAATTGCCAAAGCTCAAATACATTTGAATCAATGCATTATCCACAGATACATCAGCCCCAAACTCGGTTTTCACCACATACCCATGAATTGCCTTCCCCAACCTCTCATCACCAAGTTCCTCACACGCTGAGATCACACTAGTCATGGTCATCAAATCTGGATCAACCAAACATTCCCGCATTGAAAAAAACAATGTCAACCCTTCCAAAAAGTCCCTATTCTCATAATACCCCGAAATCATTGCATTCCAAGAAATCCTATCTCTTTTAGGCATTCTATCAAACAGTGCCCTTGCACTACCCACATCACCACACTTCACATACATAGTTATCAAAGAATTAACCACATCGACATCCGACTCGAAACCATACCTAATCACGTGGACATGAACCTCTTTACCCCTTTGCAAATCCGGTACACCCCCACAAGTCCTCAACACGCAAGGAAAAGTATACACATCAGGTCTAATCCCCACCCATAACATTCTATGATACAGATTTAAAGCTTCATCAAAGTACCCATTTTTGGCATATCCACCAACCAAAACATTCCAAGAAAACACATCTCTCTCCTCCATTTTCCCAAAGACATACCAAGCATCACCGAGATTACACAATCTCACAAACATGCTCAACAAAGAATTACCAAGTCTAAGGCTCAGCCGGTTCATTGATTTCGATATATACAAGTACACTTTCGACCCTTCATTAGCTGCTCGTTTCCACTCACACAGCCTAATAAGAGCTATATAAGTTTCTTCTTCGATATTAATTTCGGGGCCTAGGATTGATTCTAAATGTTTTATCGCTTGTTCTAAGTGACCCTGAAGGCAAATTTCTTGTATGTGTGAGTTTGGGTCTGTGACACTAACGGAATTGGGACTGAGGACTGAGATTTCATGGTGTTTTCTGAGTGAAAATCTGTGGGTTTGGAGGGTATAAGAGAAATTTAGGATTTTGGGCATGTGAATTTTGGACGGACAAGAGTAGGGATGGACTTGGTGGAGAGGGATTGTTGGGGTTTTAGCAGAGACCGCCATTTTTGGAGGTGCAGAGCATGTTGGTTTGCTTTCGGTTGCTCTGGCTGAGGTTTAACGGTCAAAAACTTTTTATCTCTTTCCTTTTCCATGATTTATCGGCTGTAACTGTACATTCAGGAATACTATACGACACCATTGGACATTCAACCACAAAGGTTATAAGTCCTGTTTTATAACGTTTTAATTTTTTTGTTTTTAAAAATCGATCCTCGTTTATTAAACGATGACAGAAACAAAAAATATAAACGGTTACTAAACGAGTTTTTTTTCTTGTTTTCTATAAATATCAAAATAAAAATTAAAAATAAAAAACGTTACCAAACGAGACCTAAGATACACATCAATTGAGAAACTACTTACACTTCCGAAAAGAGAGCACAAAGAATGGCCGAATTGTATTTGGTACCTTTTAAAGATTTTAAAAAAATATATATTTTCTACCTTCAAAAGATTAATTTTCGTTGTTCATTCCATTCCGTCAACATCAATGTGATAATTTTTAACAAAATAAACAACAAACATTAATTAAAGTGTCACGTTATAACATTTTTAATAAATTAAAAGTATAATATAAAAAATTTAATCTTTGAATATGTAAAATAAAAAATTCTTAATTCTTTTAAAGTGCAAAGTGTGATTACCACAAAGAAATGCCACCAAAATCTTAGGGGCTATAAATTTTGGGGAGGGGTTTGAATTGACTTCTCCAAATCATTTCAAACTCAAACCCTTATTTGCAAAAATAAGATTCAACATTCAATTCAGTTCATACTCATGTTTAGTATGCAACACATACATATGTAGAACACACAGATATATCATAATTATTAACAACTATTTATTCTATAAATAATTATTTTACCCTTGATCAATTCAATTTATATTCATGTTAAGGGGTATAATTATCTTTTGGATCCTTAATTTCTTACTCATCTTCCCAAACTCACCCTTGTCTAGGTTTGACGAAACCTCTAATCATGAGTTTAATTTTCGAACCAACTATAAGCCGAGTATAGAAACTCGAGACTGAATTTTTTATACAAACATAAAATTTGAAAAAATTTTGAATTATTTTTTTCAAACTCATCTTACCAACCCTCAATACCCCTTTTATCAAACTGCCCTCAGCGGCTCCCCCACTTGTCCAAGTCTTCAATTGTCATTTATGACCAGCCTTGTGTATTTTATGGGGCGAGGGATTTTCCCTTTGTCTTATGGGCAGTAATGCTTGAAGAGTAATATTATTGGACCAAATTTAATAACCTAATTTACTATGAAATTTAGATTGACTATGAGGGTTATCAAACATTAAAATTTGGTATTGATCTAATAATTTTACTACAGCCACATCATTATGTCAACAAATTAAATCAGTATTTTAAGTCAAAATAGTATTACTCATGCTTGAATTAAGGTTGAGAGTTTGACCGTTATCGTTCTTCCGTGTAATAGTGTCTCACACGCATAGATAAAAAAATAATAATAATGCTATTTAGACCTAATTTACAGACATAATTTACTGACCTAATTCACTGTGACATTTAGATTCATTGTAGACCCCATCAAACATTGAAATTTGGTATTGATCTAATAATTCCTATGAAGTCACATCATTATGTTAACAAATTAAATTAAATTTTTAGGTCCAAATTGTATTACTCAAAAAAAAAAAAAATCAACCTTTGGGGACAAAAGAGCTGCCATGTGACAGACTAGATTGGTCCATAGCAAAATTGGGTAGTCGGGTAAACGGGCCAACCATGGACCATTTTTTTTTTGTTTTGTAGACCTTTACGTGAGGATTGTTTTTGACATTTGTGTTATAATTATTGGGTAATGTTATGCTTATTAAAAATTTTACTAAAAAATATTTTTATCAAATAAGTGGGTAACTCCATATCCAATCAAAAACATTTTGATTAACATTTGGTGGGTCCAAGAGTGCCAACTCATTTGGTGAAACCATTTTTAATAAAAATTTAGGTTAATTGCATTAGAGGTCCCCAAAATATGGAGTTTGTTTCATTTTCGTACCAATGTTTCAAATCATTTTGGTCTCTGAAGTATTGAATATATTTATATATAATCTTTTAAGCAAACAACGTCCAAATTGTTTACGATTTTTTATTATAAACTTGTCACATAATAATTAAATATAAATAAAAATTAATTTTGATAGTTCTTAAACAAAATTTGGGTAATTCTTAAGAAAAAAATGTGTAATATTAGTAGTTTTTGACTAAAATTTGGATAACCCATTATCAAAATTATGTAATTTAGGTAGGTATTTAACCAAAATTTGAGTAAAAATTTGATCAAGAATTTTCTACATTATTTTTTATCTATATTTAAGTATCATACGACAATTTTATGATAAAAAAATAGTTCGCAATCTAGACACTGTCTGCATGAGGGATCATATAGAAACACTAGTCATAATTCGTGCTTGAAACCACGATAAAATATAAAATTCGAGCGTCCCAAAAATCGATCTCACTATATTAAATTTTTTTAAAATATATTAACTACAAATTAATTAAATATTAAATAATTAAATATATGATAGAAATGAGTGATGTAATATTTTTAGGGAAAAATATATAAATGGTTAAACATGTGATAGAAATGAGTGATGCGATTTGACATTTTGAGTCTGACAAATGAATGATGAGTGAGGTAAATGATTATTGATGGTTTTGGGGAAAAAATGGATAAAATTCAAACACACTCCTATTTTATTATATAAATATTTAATATTTCAGGGATCAAAATGATACAATAGAAATATTGGAGACCAAAATGAGACAAACTTCATACTTTCGAGACTTTTAATGTAATTAACCCTAAAAATTTGGATATCCATAACATTTCTCATAATTATTAGACTAGAGGGAGTATAGGGATTAAGAGATGGAAGAAAAATGAGAAAATAAATTGTTTATGCAAAACATTTTCAAATTATCACTTTTTACCAAAAAATTTTCTTTATATTTTTATTTTGTTAGTTAAAAAATTCTCACACGTAAATTGCATGAATGAAATATAAGAATCGCCCAAGAAAAGGTTAATATGAAAATTCTACATTAGAAATGTTAGATTGAAAATAATCTCATATATATATATATATAGAAAACAATATTTTGATAAATCACTCTTTTCGAAATGTCTACAACTTGTTACAAATCGTTTTACAGTAACATGATAGAGGGTAATTAATTCCAAATCAACTTCATCTAGAGAAATACAATAGGAATACCATTCCAACCTTATAGCATTTCTTAGTACATGCATGACGGTATAAGTACAGGTCTCAACGTTAAAAAATAAAAAAAAGCAGTAAGTGAAGACATGTCACACAGGATTAGTTGAGTTACATGAAGCCAACTACGTTTCAGAACCTCACATGGAGTTCCTCCGCTTGGTAGTGGTTCTTGCTCGTACCAGCTTGATCTTCTTCACATCCATGGGCGTTTGTCTCCCAAACTCAAACTCATCTTCTCCTTCACACACTTCAATCTTTTTACCCACACTTAGAGTTTTCAGTACTGAAGGCATTCCCAGCTTCTTCCAGCTGAAAAACCTTCTCTTTTTCTTCATTAACTTCTCAATCTGTACCTGCATGGCAATGCACTGGCTCTGCAGCCTAAGCACATCATCTTTCAGCTTCTTTATTTCAATCTGTTGAGTACCCATTTCGCGCCTCGAAAGGCAACGAGCAGGGGGCTCAACGCCAAGGTTTGGACTGCGGGTTCCACTGAAGGAGGAGCCACTCCAGTCAATGTGCCAGTTGAGCTTTGTTTTCTCGGACAAGAGGACTTGAATTACGGCTCGAACAGGCAAGCGTTCGTTTTGAGCTGCATGAAGAGAGGCCTCAGGTGAGAGTTTTCGGCTATCAATCAGTTTACAGAGGCTCTTTCTTTCTTGCTTTGACACCCCAGGATGTGCCTGTCATTATTGGAATTAGGTAGCTACATTTACAAGAGAAAATGGGTTTCTCAACTGAGCAAGATTTAACCTCACAAAAGTTACCTTTTTTTTTTTGTTTTTTGGACAGATTCTTCCTCGGAGGCGAGAAAATATTTAATGCAACGGTGATACCATATTAGTATTGATGACATGGTATCATCAACTAATAATAAAATTCTAAATTGACAAAATAAACCCCACTTGAGTAGTTATTGATGTACATGAAAAAAAAAATTGGTACTTATTTAGTTTACATGGACGAGTAGTTATTAACTTGTGTAGGGTTTGATTTCTTATTTGTTTACATATTATTAGTTGGCGATATTACGTCATCAATATTACTGTTGCATTAAATACTTTTTCCTCATACTCAACATGGTTACCTAGCCTTGAGAATGGATTCAACCCCTAGTCTTAAGAATGGGTTCAACCCATGTTTCAAGATCTCCATCCACGCATCGGTCAGGGCGTCACGATTCGCAAAGCATATCAAATGATATGCACAAAATGTTAGAAAAGTTGGGCATGACAAAAGGCTCATGCCATTTTCTTGTATCGCATAATGGTATCAACCGATACATTGCGATTCAATGATGGTGACTCAAAAAATTGGGTGAATTCGTCCATTTACACGTCTCCGAGTCAACCACAAGCCAACTGAACCTTTTAGAAATGATACGGCTATCAAGGGATATTTTGAACCATGGATTAGCCCCTAGCTAAATTGTAATGAACAATGAAGTTGAAAGCTCTAGCCATGAGTACTAACTTTGCAATAATGAGACAAATTAATATTAACATGACATAATGCAACTCACTTTGAGGTAAGTATCAATGGCTCTGTATAAACCATCATCTGCTGCACGGGCATGGCCAGGAAGAGCTCCGGCAAGAGCAAGGAATTCCGACAGCGTCAAATTCGAATCAACAGCAGCTTCAGCAAGGTAACAATCCACAAGTTTAGCCACCTTGATTAATGCAGCTCCACTTCTAACAGCCTCATCCAAATTCACAAACCTCCGAACCAATCGAAGAATCAACTCAACATCCAACAATGTCTCACAAGTGTGACTAAATGATGGTATCATAATCTCTTTGAGTGAGGCCTGGTCTAGTTGCCATGAAACCCGTTTCTCAAGCTCAGCTCGATAAACACCCTCAACGCCCACCATGTTTGCGGTGCGTAGTAGCCTTAACAGGAAGTTGCAAGGAATGGAGTCTTTCTCAGTAGGGAGAATTCCCACCAGGGTTTCGACGAAAAACCTTTTCTTCATCCATGAAGCGGTGGCGCTCTCCGGGGTCTCTTGAACGGCGGTTAATGCCTTGTCCGCCATCTCGTTGCTAGATAGTTCAGGAAGCCACTTAGAAGCATAGTGGGTTATGATGGAACCAATTAGGTCAGGCCGGACACCTTTGGCCCTAAAGCCAGAGAGAGTTCTAACAAAGTAGTCCATGTCGAGAATACATGCATCATCAAACCAGCATTCCGCCGTGAACGGAGTCGGTTTGCCGGTAAAAGTGGCAGATTCTGATAAGGTTAGCTTCTTCATTTTTTGTGAACTAGTAGTAGTAGAGGTAGTAGAGGCCACAAATAGAGAGAGCTTTACAAATACTAATGTTGTGTGTGGTTTCTAAGACATTACTCAACTAGGATTAAGTGAATGCCATATAAAATCTCTTCTCCCTTAAGGCATTATTTATAGTCAACTCAAATTCATTTCTCTCTCTATTATTTGGGGTCGACTGCGTGAATCGTGGCTTATGTAGTTATCTTATTATTTACTACTAGCAGATAAAAGGGTAAAAGCCCAAGAAAAGAATAGGCACCACATAATTTGTTTGGTGGGTTTGTGAAGCAGTGGACAGTAATACCCTTGAAAATGGATGTTTTTTGGGAATAACGTAAGAAATATGAGATGGGTGGTCCGGGAGGAAGAACCATTATTGACCGTTGGTGTCTCGAACAAGGGTGACGAAGAGAGAGAGAGAGAGAGAGAGAGAGAAAGGTTTCTGCTAGACGCCCCTTTCATTCAATTGGGGTGTTGTGATGAATTTTGTACTCTATATACCAGAGAATGATTCACAATGTGTCCTTGGGTGGAATATCGCATTAATGAAGCTTGTCCTCTCTCTTTCTCTCACGGTCATCATATACTCTTTGAAGCCAGGGCTGATTACTATCCCATTGGACTATCAGTTAAAACAATTAAGTCAATATCATCCAAATTCAGTAGCAAATGTAACAAAAAAGTATTATATGAGCATATCTTGTGTCGATATGATACCTAATTGTGAACAAACAAATATATAAATAAATAAAAAAGTGCGATATTTTTCGTTTACAATATACGATTAATACGACCACAAAAAATTTAATTGTAACCCCCCTTTAAAGTCTAGGAACTTCATTTGTTTTCCTTGATGGTCCGGTGACCAAATAAAAATCAGGTACAAAACAAGTTGCCCAAATGATTTCCATATATACATGACACATATGCCAAACTAAATATATATGTGGCCCTCGTGATCTTTAAGCTCTGTTGTTTGATAGCCAAACAGGCGCATGAGGCCCACAGTGGTCCTTGCCCGCCCCACCCCTTCCCTCTCAACACACGCATCAATGCTGCTTAAAGAATATCATGATGAGCAACAAGAACATATTTCCACAGTATGAAATTTAGATTCTTTTTATTACTTTTGCACTCAATTTTATTTAATAATAAATCATCCACCACAAATGAGTGAAAGTTTCACATATAAATAATAGATACCATGTGAATACATTGATTCAATGGCATGAAAAGCTCTGCAGGATTAAAGAATATCAAAATCTGAAATGTTCAATGGCCATTACAATGTTTTATTCCACATCAATCAAGATTTTCTGATTAATCAATTAATTATAAGATAGTTTAGCAATAAACAAATACTAAAAAAAATCAACCCTCACAAATCCAATGCTAATTTCACAAATAGACCCATTATAACATTAAATGCATTTTATTATCAATTCATTGGTCACAATGTCTCATATCTTTAAATTCTGTCTTAAAAACATTGCTCATATAGATAGATACGAGAAAGATAGTGAAATTAATTGTTGTGATTATCAAGTACATATCTTAAGTCTACTTGTAAGTTCACTAGGGATAACCCATGCCTAAAAATATGGTAGAATGTGAATGATTTTGAAAAAGATATTAATAAGCGTTGAATGAGCCTATTTAAAACTGTCCGAATACCATTCTTCTTCACAATATATTGTATGAAATCCTACGATGGAGTTTAGAGGGTTCACCGGGCCCAAAAAAAACACTCATGGATGTGGGATGGTTTACTATCATAGACATATTGAGTTAGCCCACTTAATGCCCATTTTCTAAATTCAGGACCTTTGTGGGTCAAGCCCATTTTAAAATTTTCAGGTTTTCCACGTTCAGGGCTTCCGTGGGTCAAGCCCGTTTCAAAATATCTCTCTAATTTGGTCCTAATTTCGGGTTACTCTACTCAACCCATATATCTTCTTCTCTCCAAGCATAGAAATCGATCTGTGTCTGAATCGGTGCCGAGTAGTACAGCGACGATGGTGGGTTCATCGAGCTCATGGTCTCTGGCGTTGGTGCGAATCTCTCCGTATACATTCGCCGCCATCGGAATCGCAATCGCCATAGGTGTTTCTGTTCTCGGCGCTGCTTGGTATAATTCTCTAGTTTCTCTCACATCCACAATACGCCATGATTTCAATTCGCTGTAGTTCTTTTGATTTGTTGTCTGTCGACTAAAATTGACCTTTTAATCTTGTTTTCGGACCAATTCGTTAGGGGAATATATATAACCGGAAGTAGTTTGATTGGAGCTGCTATTAAAGCCCCCAGAATCACATCCAAAAATCTTATCAGGTAATTTTTTTTTTGGAAATTCACTCTCCCAAAGTTCATTGTTGTACTTGTTTTGGATGGTCTTCGTTTTGAAATGGTTTTGCTTGATATTATGTAGCTTGATTGGATTGATTGAGAGTTACCTGTTTGTTTGTTGGCTATACAATTTCATCTGCAAATGTAAATTTGGAACCACTCTTAGAAACTTTCATGTCATTGCACCATCACGAAACAAGTGGCTAAGTATTACCATCACGAGTACCTTAGAAAAGTCCAACTGTTAATATGCACCACTTGAATTGCACTTAAACGATGGCTATTGGGCCTACTTCTATGGTTTCACCAATATACTCTTTCATAATTCTATCATGTCTAGTTGTACTGCAGAAGTATCCTAACATTCACTTTTCTGCTTAGTTTTTGACATATTGTTTCTTAATTGCATGGCTATCCTAACATTCTCATTCCCACCACTCATAGTTTTTGGGTTACTTGGCCAAAAATATGTATCATAAAGTATTGTCAGTTGTCGAATGGTTGTCATGTAAAACTTACCTTTCAACTTAAGAGATATATATCAATCACATAACACATCAGACGTATTCCTTTACTTAGTCCATCCTGCATTAATTTTACAATTAACATTGCTCTACTCTTCCCCCTCCAAATGAATAGTTGATGCAAAACACTGAAAGTGTCCACTCTACTTTAAGGTTCATATTATGATTACAGGTTATCAATTCATACTTTAAGAACAAAGGTATAATGTGTCAAGTCTCTATTGCGATATAATATACTTGCCAAGAGTGGTGTAAACTAGGTGAGAATAAGTAGGGCTTAAGGATTTACCCAAAAACAAGGGTTTAGCAGTAAAAAGTATAGTTCTTAATCAAATAGGAAATAAATGTCAAGGAGAACACATCCAATATGAATAGAAAAGGCCTAGATCTTGAATTATGAGCCAGTGTTGTGTCTGTATGAGTCTGTCTATGCCCCTATGTAACTCTATCACAGAGTAGACACAATGCAAAAGTTAGGAGAACAAATACAGCACATTGAAATTGGGAGAGTGATAACAAGGAGGAGTTGAACGTGCTTCCATAACTATGGTACACCATTCATAATCATAAGGTATCATCACACTGTATTCCTTTTTTTCTTCTTTTCTTATGCTTCTTCTTCCAACAAAGGAAAACTAATTTCAAGAATAGAATTGATAGAAAAGATGGAATATAGGGATGTTACATAAGAATATGAAAGCTTAAAATTCTTGAATTGATAAGCATTTTGGAGGGAAAATAGTATGGAGACTAAATTCCCAGCTACTGGATTTTCAATCCCCTGTATCAGTTGAACAAATCTCTGAGTCAGTGGCGCAGTTGTTCTCAAAGCGCCAACTCATAAATCTAGTTAGGAGAATTATTTGACCAAAGATTTCAACCAGTTATTACAAAATTGGCACTTGAACTTAGATGAAGTTGTAGCTAGTCAAACAAGTGAGTCTGTGCTGGAAACACATGAACTGCTCCCCAAAATTTTCAAGTGACTTTTCCAGGCTGAAGTCAATTGAAGTCCAGTCTGGTGTTTCTATATAACATTAGAAATTCTTCAGTTTGAAGATATATTTGCTTTTTATACTCCTTGTAAACTCGGCATACTTTCACCACTTTGCTATCTTATCTAACTTGCATCTTCTGGTAACTAGCAGAAAAGTCATGGCTCTTGACCAATATAAACCTTGCTAATGGATATGATGATGATATCCTCTTTTTATGCATTTCTAATCAAGTTACCAAATAATGCTGACTATTGTATTGGACAAAATCTTGTTCTGTTGCCCTAGATACAGCATAAATGATGATGATTTGTTGCTTATAAGTTGTATCTGGAAACGATTAAGTCTTGGATCAAGGCAAAGTTTTGGGTCATATCTTATTTCCTATCTTCTCCTGATCTTAGTGAATCTCCTATCTGTTCTTGTGAATATCCTACATCAGTTTGGAGAATATTAATTACAACATTTTATAAGCTTCGCATTGCTGCTGCTTGTTCTTCTCCTTCTCCATGTTCTCTGCATGTTTATACGACATCTGATGGTGGTCAAACTTTGAAATCTTTTGTTTCTCCTCTCAGCGTAATTTTCTGCGAGGCTGTTGCTATTTATGGAGTCATTGTGGCTATCATTCTTCAAACAAAGCTAGAAAGTGTCTCCTCATCCAATATTTATGAACCAGAGTCCCTCAGAGCTGGATATGCCATCTTTGCCTCAGGAATAATAGTGGGCTTTGCAAATCTTTTTTGCGGGTGAGCCTGAATTTCCATCCAATGAGATTGAATTGCATGCCATTATTTAGTGGCTTATGATTACAGTCCTAATCTTTATTGCTCTTTGGCTCAGGTTATGTGTTGGAATAATTGGAAGTAGCTGTGCTTTATCTGATGCTCAAAACTCTTCACTTTTTGTTAAGATCCTTGTGATTGAGATCTTTGGTAGTGCACTTGGATTGTTTGGCGTGATCGTGGGGATAATCATGTCGGCTCAAGCAACATGGCCATCTACGACAGGGTGAGTGCTTCTATTGTCCACTAGGTTATTAATTTCACGTGGTTGTATGATGTCTCTTCTTTTTTGTTGTATTCTTTTTAATTTTTGGATTGAATTTTCAATTACTTTGTTATTCTTCAACCTTATATCGACGTGGAAATCCAGTCTTAATTTTATTGGATTTGATTGCATCTTCTTCATTTTGAGTTCCAATTTTCTTAAGTAGTCAAGATAAAAAAATCTTGAGACCCTCTTATTTTGGCGATGTTTCAAGAGGCTAACATGACAGTAAGTTCTGTATTTTAGGCTAGTGTGTGTGGGACAATGGAACTCAATTACTGAGAAATACAAACGATCGGGCTGGGTTTTGGGTCATAGATCTTCAGGTTTGAAGAACACCACAAATGTATAGCTGGGAGCGGCAACAAACACAAGAATAGCGTAGGAAAATTAATCGGGTTGTGAATTCCATGCATAAGAAGTTGAGCCCATTAGGCATCACTCAGGTTAGAATTAGCCGCCCGAATACTTTTAAACACCTCTAACCTTTATGAACCTCTGATCTGAGATAAAGCATTGCCGACTTGCCGTAGTCAATAAGGGTCCCTTGAATTTGAAAGATAATCTAGACATTGGCGACGTGTGCTTTAGCCGAATGCCAAAAAAAAAAGTCGGCAATGCTTTGTGTTTTTCTAGACGTTGGCGACGGCTTTGTTCGTCTACGGTCCTACCGGTTGTCCACAGAAGTCCAAAAGCATTGCAAAGCATCATTCACCTTGGTTTCCTTTTGTGCAAAGACGTAAACCTTACTTCTTTGTTAAAAATAGTTTGTGATTATGTTTTTTTGGCCCAGCGGTATGCCATGAAAACTCATCTTCGATACTATACATTCTCTTTTTAACCAATACAAATATAACACGTATAAAATTTTATTATTTTACTATTTTATGTTACTTCATCAATTATTACATTACAGATGAATCAATTAAAAATCACTAATAATTATTTTTGGTGTGATACTAAAAAAATATCTTATGCAATAACTTCATCCATATTTTAATTTTTTTTTTTTTTACCTTTTTTCTAGTGGCATTTATTTGTGTTTTTCGCTGCTTTTTTTTTCGCCCTTGATCCAGATTTGTTGTCTTGTTAGAAACCTAACCAAATATGAAATGATAAACACATACACCCATAAAAATGTTATTTATGTACTAACTATTGTAAAACAATAATCAAATATAGACTTCGGTGAGCACTCTTAGTAGGCATCAATCAATCCAATCAGTGCGGTAGGTGTTGAGGTTAAGCAAGAATAAAAATGGGGTCCTCCTGTTGTATCGACTGTACTTTTATTTTTTTTTGATATCGTACCAAAAAATAAAAATAAAAGCGTTATTGAAGCCAACTCATAAAAATATATGTCTTTCAAGCGCAGCTAACGTTAATAGTTGGTCTACGAATAAATCTTTAAATAAACAAATCTCTTGCCTTTGATAACGACTCCGTGTAATAGACGCATATAAGGATTGAAGTATCAGGGTAAGGGCAGAACATACGAGGATCATTCTGACAAATTATGTAAATGTCCTTTTAATTAATCAAAATATATATATAAAAAAAACAATAATAATTCAGAATATTACATTTTGTGCCCATTTCTTCACCAGCTTCCCATAGTCAACCCCTCCACACACATAGAGGGGGGGCTCAATTCAAAGTTTAGCTACTACCATTACACTTTGGACCATACTTCTCAACCTTCTCATCAATCCAAGCCCTCATGTCTCCCAACACCAAATTGGCATTCTCATCAGGCTCACCCTGTATCAGAGAATGGTACATTCCTTCATACAGCTTCAATGTCCTGTCCTCACAGCTTGCTTTCTCATACAACATCTTCGATCCCGACGGGCAAGTGATCCCGTCGGAGGTCCCGTGCGCGACAAAAAAGGGCACGGTCACCTTGTGGAAATTGTTCTGCACGACCTCACACATCCTAGCTAGCTCTCTCATCGTCCCCACCCTTGGCTTCCCTGTATATCTCCTCGGATTGCCGCCGATGATCTTCAGTTTCTCCGGGTCTTTGATTGCCTTGCCCACCATTCTATTGTCCGGCAGCGTTGCCCATGTGTCCGCCATTCCGAACAAAAGTCCGTACATGAACAGCCGCACCTACAAGGAGTAAATTATTGATATTTATCGATCAAAATCAGCATCTTGTTTTCACACTTTTAACAAAAATAATTGTAAGAAAGTTTTGAAAAATTCTTGAATTTAGCAGTAGAATGGTTTCCTCAAAAGTAGAGAAAATTACAATTAAATCTATGAACCTTCTAATCGTGTAAATCAACACACATATTACACTAATTGGGGGAATAGATCATTAAATTGTATGTAATATTACCTTGGATGGCTTCATGTTCTCGGGAATGACGAAGAGTGGGGCAGAGAACATCACACCAGTCCATGTCTCTGGCTTCGATTGGAAGTACATGAGAATCGTAGCAAGCCCACCCATGGACTCCCCAAAGAGAAAAGCAGGAAGATGCTTATAAGTTTCACTCTCCCTCACACTCACAAAGAACGACAACGACGTCGCAGCAATCTTCTCCATATCTCCCAAATAGCCCTGGAGTCCATCGGAGCGGCCGTGGCCGAGGAGGTCTGCGGCGAAGACGGCGTAGCCCCAGGTGGCGAAGTTTATGCATATCTTCTGGAAGAGCCACCCTGAGTCTGAGGCATAGCCGTGTGTCATGTAAACCGTGGCCTTGATGGGAAGGTCTATGGGTATGAAGGATTGGGTAAAGATTTTGCCATTTGGAGTTTCGAAGTAAGACTGGGCATTGCGGACGCCTTGGGAGGTGTAGTACTCTTCTTCCGGCATGTCGCCCCAGAAGTTTGGTGGCGCAGTGGCGGAGTGCGCCGGCGGTTGTTCGGAAGGCATTTTTATTGTGCTTGTGGGTGGGGGTGGTATTTAGGTATGAAGTAGTTCTGACGCGTTTTTGGGCAGTGGTGTTTCTTTATAGTTGAAGGCGAGAGGAGAGAGAAAGTGGTTTTCACCAACCCCGGAATGGTTTTTTTTCTGTTTGAGTGTGGTTTTAGGGCAGGTGAGGGTTGGTGGGAGTCAATTTAGTGGGGTCCACCATTAATAGCCATCGTGTATGTGTCCATGAAAAAATTGAGTGCATAGGATTGATCGGATGAGCATCGATGGGACCTTCACTTTCTTATTTTTGGTTTTACCGTCACGGGAAAGCGGGTTAATTTACATTTCGATTAATTTTTTTTTTTTTTAAGTTCAGTTTAAAATAAATCATCTACATTACGACTACGAAATTGGAGATGAATTTATCATAATTTAACCTTAAAAAATTATTAAAATTTAAACTCATAATATCTGAATTTATAATTTATTCATGTTATCTCTTAACCTTTTGAGTATATTGGGATCACGGGTTAAAAAATAAATAATTATGGTAAGGTAGGATAAAAAAAAAATTGTGTGACTCATATATTCCATATTTGATAAGTAAAAACTGCATAAAAAATTTCATTCGAATTTTATCTCGACTTGATTTGAGCAAGTAACTTTAATCTACCTACATGAGTTAAATAAAACTCATACACATTTTTTTGTCAGACAGAAAATTCTTGATTACTATTTTAAATATTTTATGTTGTTAACTTGAATGGTTGATGAGATGTATTTTTTATGGTTATCATATATTTTAAAATATTTATTTTATAGTTAAATAAGTTGTTAAAAAAAATAGAGGTGAAAGTTTACTTTTTTTTTTGAATGAGTTGGAGGCTAATTTATAAAAGAGTATTGTTTTGTATCCCAAATTTATATCTCAAATCAATGGGAACCATTATATTATTGTAACACCCCCACCCTCCACATGGCATAATATTGTCCGCTTTGGACCTACTGGCCCTTATGGTTTTGTTTCTCCCAATACCCCTAAAAAAAGACATTATGTCATGTAAGGTGAGAGACTTACTTATAAACCCAGTAACTTATCCACCCCCCTTAGGGCTGCACGTCCCCGTGCCTACCCGCCCACTACACGCGAGCACGGCAAGGCCCAACACTCGGTCTAGGCAAGAGTCGGCTCTGATACCATTTTGTAACACCCATATTCTCCACATGGCATAATATTGTCCGCTTTGTGATATCCTGGTATCCCACATCAGTTAGGGAGAGGAAAGTTGCTGGGTTTTATAAGTAAGCTCCTTACCTTACATGACATAAGATCTTTTCTCAGGGGTACTGGGAGGAACAAAACCGTGAGGGTCAGTGGGCCTAAAGCGGACAATATTATGTCATGTAGAGGATGGGGTGTTACAAAATGGTATTAGAGCCGACTCTCACCTAGACCGAGTATGGGGCCCTGTCGTGCTCGCGTGTAATGGGCGGGCAGGTAGCTGACAAGCTACTGCACGTTGACGTGCATCCCTAAGGGGGGTGGATTGTGATATCCTGGTATCCCACATCCGTTAGGGAGAGGAAAGTTGTTGGGTTTATAAGTAAGTCATTTACCTTACATGACATAAAGCCTTTTCCCAGGGGTACTGGGAAGAACAAAACCGTGAAGGTCAGTGGGCCCAAAGCGGACAATATTATGTCATGTGGAGGGTGGGGTGTTACAAGTGGGTCCTAATAAAAAAAATTGATGGGACCCACTCATCTAATGATTCCCATTGATTTGAGATTCATATTTGGGATACAAATTTGGGATATATAATATTACTCTTTATAAAATAAACATGGTAGTGGATTTGATAGGATATGGATATAATAATCAATGAAAGTAAATTATATCACTCTTATCTATGAGTCACACAAAAAAATATAATCTACCCAAATAAGAGAAATGGCCGGATATACCATTTTATATCATATCCAGATAACAGTTGAGTGTGTTTGGATTTGATATCTATATAATAAATTAGTTAGAACAGTTTGTCTCGAGTTTTTCGCGACTCAGATCGCTCGATGATTATTGATTCGGCGATTCTAATTGAACTTTTATTTTTTTTACAACTTTGTGACTCACATCTCTCATATAAGTTTCTCTTTATCTCTATCTCATAGGCCTAATTATCATATATATCTCTCATAGTCTCTCTCACTTATCATTATTTGTTTTGATGGTCTTAATTAAACTTTCATTCGATCTTTATCTCATACTCTTTCATTGCTTGTTTTGACAATCTTAATTGGACTTCTTTTCTCTAAACATACATTTGTATGATTTTATAGTTGAGAACATATTTAAATGTTAAAAAAATTACTAAGTTGTAGACATTCAAAGCCAAATTAATTACCAATAAAAAAATAACAAGTGATTTCAATTGCACTAAAAAAAGAGTCAAAGTTAAGCTAATCACCAATAAAAAATAACAAGTAATACCAATTGCACAAAAAAAAATTCCAAACCAACTATAATTTTTTTTCTTCCTTGTTTGCATCAGTTTTCCCTTGCTAATGTTCATATTTTTTTGAATACTTGAATAGTGAAGAATAGACACCGAAAATAACAAAAAAGTCAGTTAAATCAATTTTTTTTTGAAGTGGTGAAATTTTGATTTTGTTTAATTGCAGCATAAGAATATTTCTGTAGCATTCGAAAGTCACAGCAACAGAGAATTTAAATCAATTGTCCTCACAGCTACAAAGCAAATTCGTTGGGCAATATTAGTTTAGTTGAAGTTTTTTCTATTTTTTAAAAATTTGATTTGTAGTTGAATGTCACTGATTCATTAAATTTGATTCAGTGATTTAATTGTGTGTTCTTAATGATATTCTTAATTAAAATTAGACAATATATTCATCAGATTTAGTCAGAGGTTAAAAAAATGAACACTCATTTGGCCAAAAAAAAAACGGCTACAAAAAAATGTATGGCAAGATAATTTTATAATGATGTTAGTTTAAGTTCATAAGAAATCTCGAATTGTATTAATGCGATGTGATTTTTCTTCATTTCAACCCTTGCGCTTCTTTTATTTAAGACATTTTTTGATGCCTTATTTGTTTGGTGATTTTTTTTGTGTTAAAAGTGTCCTCAAATATGAGTAATGACTAGTTTAATTATATCTTATCCAGATGACAACTAAGTGTGTTTAAATTGGATAAAAAAATGATATATTTTTAGATATTCAATTCACTTTTATCCTTTCATCCAAATATACCCTCAATTTTTCTTTGTACCAAACAAAAATCGATATTTCTCCAATCCGTGTCAGTGGTCGATTCTTGATTGCACTCCAAGTTTGCTTTCTTCTTGGGGTTCCACTTCCACTTCCACTTGTAAGATGTGAGTCGTTCATAGGCCGGCATGTGGGGGGTCCCACCTCATTTCACCAACCGCAACTCATCCAATTTCTTTGGCGTGAACACTTATTACAAGGGAAAGGTTCAATTTTATTTTGACACATTATTTCAAATATAAATTTTAATAAATAAATGTAGACGGTATAGTTTTATCCTTTGTGGTTGGTGGTACTGAGGTAGGTTAGCTTGGACTTGGCCAATTATCCTGTCCGGTGGGGTCACCTAACCCAAATGCAACCTACCTAACATACTTGAAATTTTAGTATTAACACATCAATTTAGGGTGTGACAACAAATACACACATTTTATATTTCGATTACGATTAAAAAGTTCTGTAATGAATGCGTACAACTGTATAGGCGGAACTACACTGGAGCCTAAGGGCATCTCCAACCCATTAGCTAAAAATAAAATTTCATTTTTAGCTAATTTGACGAGGTTTGCTCAAAAAAATTGCTCGAATCGGCTTGTCATCTTGCTAGCTAAACCTAGGAGATCCATGTTGCTCGCCAAATCTGGAGAGGAGAAAAAGCTTGCCAGACTGCTCGGCTATGTCTTTATTGTCTTCTCCAAGGGTTGGTCCAAATAATCTTCTTTATCTCTCACTCCCAAGCTGCAAATCCCCTTCCCCAATTTCGAAACTCACCTCCCCCTGCCTCTCCCAAAACCCCCGCCT
>CM042192.1:2807763-2858074 GCA_023539305.1 Ilex asprella
ATGAAATATTAATACAAATATTTGCGAAAATTTTAAATTATAATATTAGGCTACGTGATATTTTTAAATTATATTATTAAAAATTAATTAAAGTAGTTAGCTAAAATATAGAGCGTGATTGTAATGAATTTTAAAAATTGACTAATTAAAGTAGAGAATACAATATTTAAATATATTTTAACTAGTCATTTTACTGAGTAGAGTTGGAGTTACTCTAAGAAGCCTCAACTTTTTAAAAATATCTTATGTTCCCGTAGATTTTTTAAAATTGTATACCTTTTCTTAAGGTTTCAAATTTTTTTGTGTAAGATAATTGAATTAGTATATTTAAAAACTCTAACGGTTTGATATTTAATAGAAAAATTGGGATATTAGTGACATGAATTAGTATATCTTTTATAGGCTAAGACACATATTTGAATGAGTCTTATGACTTGAGAGAAAAAGAAGAAGAAGAAGAAAAATACTTTGATTACTTATGTAACATACAACATAATAAGTATTGATTATAATACTTATAATATTTACGACAATAATTTATTCATAGTCATTGTATCATTTAATGAATAAAAGAATAAGTAGACCACAACACTATCATAAGTTAAGTTTACAACGATAAATAAGAATCAATTTTTAGATTTTTAAATTTTATGTCTCAAATTAATTTTTGCAATTCATTTCATATAAAAGTTGATTTTATGAGCTTTATAAAAATAAATTTTTTAACTAGGTGATTATTTTTGTTTCCCCTCCATGATAAGATCTTAGTTTCGTCCTTGCGTACAAGTATATGCTTATGTTTAATTAGTGAGTTGGCCAGTGGCCACCAAGAAGCAAGACAAGAAGATTCAAATCTCGTTATGAGCGTTTTGGATAGTGAACCGTGAAAAAAGGCCCAATACAAAACTCTCTCAGAATGTGCTTACTTTAGGTATTAAGAAAGAATGATCCAAAAAAATATTTTTAGACCCACTTTATGCTCATATTTGAATATATACTTTAGGCTTGATATTATTATCTAAAAATTAAACTAGGCCATTTATAGTTACATACACCTTAAATAAATCCACCTATTTGATGGGTTTAAATAGTCCAATTGAGATATAATTTCACAAAAAACTATTTTTACCCTAAAAAATCTCTAGAATATAATTATTTGAAATTTTTTTTAGTAATTTAATGTTTATACCATCATTCAATATTTTATCCAAATAAAGTATTAGGTGAGATAAATGTGAAACCCATTATTTTTTAATACTTGAACCAAACATGAAATGACAAGATAAAAAAATGTTATTTTTACCTAAAAATCTGGCATAATTTGCTGACCTAATGATATGACTTCATTGAAACCATTAAATTAAAACCAAATTCTAATGTTTGATTGAACCCATAGTCAATCCAACGGTTATAGTGAATTAGGTCAACATATTCGGTCAATAAATTAAGTCCTGATAACACTGCTTGACAAGATATTATCAATATAATTAATCCAAGGTCCGAATGAATAGGTATGAGATAAATGAGTTATATAAAGTTTTTTTTGGGTAGCGCAAGATAGATATTATAAAGTTGGTCCTCTTTAAGTAGTAATTTTTTTAATCTTTCGAATGAGCACCGGCAGAATATACCTGTTTGGATTGAAGGGAGGACTAAATCTGGTCCGGAAATTGAATTTAAATCTCCATGTCCCCAGAGCCCACAAGGCCCGTATAATCCCGATATTCCGCGTGACCCTTGGCAGCACAACCGTAAGCTTGCCACCAACATTAACATCATCCTACCAAAGCACACGAGCTCGTATCAAAGTTAGACCATGGTGATCAAATAATTATACATGCATCTCAGATTCAAACCTACAAATTAACAAGCCAACAGACTAAAAGATTGTCGTTCAATCTTTGGAAGATTTATTGATGAGTGACTTGTGAATGTGAGGGATGACTCCACCACCAGCTATGGTTCCTTTGATGAGGGTGTCAAGTTCTTCGTCCCCTCGGATGGCAAGCTGCAAATGCCTCGGTGTTATGCGCTTTACCTTCAGATCCTTGCTTGCATTGCCAGCCAACTCTAGCACTTCAGCGGTCAGATACTCCAATATGGCTGCTGTATAAACAGCAGCTGTTGCTCCAACCCTTCCATTAGCTGCAACCCTTGTCTTCAGTTGACGGTGAACCCTACCCACTGGGAACTGCAACAATTATGTAACAAAACAGCTGTGCTGACATAAGAATACTATGGTCTGTAATATACCGGAAACACAACGACTGTTATTTTTTTCCCAGCACAAATCAGCATAACAATAGAATAAACTTGTCAGCCTTGTTTGGGTAAGTAAAAAACACCAAGGTTTCCAAACACTCATTAGCCAAACTTTAACTGTTCAGAAAGTTTAATTACAAACATACTCAACTCAACTTAGCAAAACCTTCTCCTAATATATTTGGGGTCGGCTTCATGAATTACTAGCATCTCGATCATTTTTACACAATCACTACTTTCAAGGTGATACAGTCTCCAGAGATCACAAAATCATTGCAAACAACGGCCACATTGATGACATGTGACTTGTAGGACCTAGAGGTTACAAAATGGACTAACTGACGATTTAAGTCCCTTGAAGAGCTATGTTTACAAAGCAAAGGTGCAACCAAACATATGCAGCTTTTAACCCCAAAGGGCATCCGCGGCTACCCCTCTATTGGGGTGATACACCCTTAACTCTAATGGGTGTGAGTATGAGAAACATGGTCCATTAACTACAATTAGATGACTAATCGAAAATTTCCTTGCTCAAGAATTGTCAATGTTAGCCTCATGTGGTAGATAGCATGTTTTTTGGATAGTTTTTTTTTCACTGTTTTTCTTTTATGCATACGGCTGGACGGCTTGCCCACCTTCATACGATATTGTAATATCTCTCTCTTTTTTATTAATAAAAGTTTATTTCCTATAAAAAAAACACTACAAATATATTTAAATTAGAAACTATCGAATTGAAGTTTTCACGTGAATACAAGGTCTTAGCTGACACTCTCCACAAGACCAACATAACTCCTTTAGATTTAAAAGTCACCACATTTTGCAACATCAAGGCATACGCAGGGACAAAATAAATGCGTAGTGGTAATTTACAAATTTTTGGAGCAGAATTTGTGCGAAACCCGTTGAACAAACCAAACATCTGCTATGATGAAAAGTACGTGAAATCAGTCAAGCAAACCAAGCACTCAGAACATTTTCCAGACAGCTCACGAGCAACCTCAAAGTTTCTTAAACCATTTTGAAATAAGAACATGGCTAGAATGTGTCTTGTAGATTTACCCATTATTAAGTTAGCTCAATGGTACTTGCCTCTAAGCACAAGAAAAGATTACATAAAATGAATGTATGTCATAGTTGCCAATGCATAAAATGATCTCAAAGACCATCGAGCACATGCTGCAGTGGAGAGACCGGATAATGCCTCACATAAATTTCTATTTTTCTTTATCTTTTTTTCCTTAAAAGCACAAAAATCCTGAAACTGCACAACATCATTGAGGTGTTTCAAGAATAACAACATTTAAGAGTTCGAATGCAAATGAAAGACATAAGCACTAAGATTATATATAAAAGAAAGCTCTGTGTGGTCCATCAGAAGATATTTTTGCAACAAGCTGAACTCAAGTACCATAATGCCAGTATCTTATAAACAGAGACAGAGAAAAAATGTGCAGTACATGATGGCTTAACAGTAACATAACTCTCCCAATAACTTCACACACCGGGCCATCAAATTTGCTTACCAAAGCAACTAACAAGTTTCAACACTCCATACCTCAAGGCTCAAGAGTAACTTCAAAATTGCACACTATAACATGAAAACTTAACCGTAATGATGCTATATGACATCCCTATTTTCTGCTTGTGCCATTTGCAAACCAAGTACTCAACCATGGAAAAATCCCACGTTGACATTGAAATCATCCCTCTTGACAAAGCTGAATAACAAGAAACTTCCTTAAACCTAAAGACCAACATGCTTATACATGAAAACTTTCAAACAATCCATAGGAAGCATAGTAGTTAATGATTGTGTTATCCACCTACCTAACAGAATTCAAAAAGAGACCCAATGAAAGTTTTTTTTTATGTTTTATTGAACAACCTCCCGTTAATTATCAAAGGGCAGCCTAACATTGGGCCTTTCTTTTCACTTAGATACTTCCACATTTGACTGACAACCTCAAGGCATGATTGCGTATTGCAACCAAAGTCAGTGGTGGAGCTATAGTGCGGGCAGTTACCCCCACGACAATTTAAAAAAAAAAATTGGATGTATTTAGGATTTTGAAAATTTTAGGATATTGCCCCCATTAAAATATTTTAAAAGATTTAGGGGTACTTATGTATTTTAAATGTGGGGTTACTGGGGTAGTCTCCATCTTTGTATATTTGCAGCCTTGCAAGTTTAGTGGGGCCAATTTTTTGGCCACTAATGTATTTGGGACTAGAGAGCTGAAGTATTAACTCCCCAACAAAAATATAAAGCAATCCTAGCCGTATATATCTTCACTCTTAGATCCAACTTCCAAGGATATCAAATGAAACAAAAATTTGATTAAATTCCAAAAAAATATGCATGGATGGCTTAGATTAAGGTATCCACCAAAAGGGTTAGATTTGGATCATATTGGATCTCTTTACGCCAATGGCATCCATTTTAACTATTCGTGGTGCTCACAATTTTAGATATGGCGGGGAGAATTTAGGAGGCTTAACAGATTTGGGTGGATGAGTTGACCCTTTAGATCTTCCAAATAACTAATTTGATATTAACATGGATAAATGCAACACAAACTTGATAAGCATAGCTTATACGCAATACAAACCCAATAAGATATGAACATGACTATACACGATTATAAAATTGCTTCCTACGGATTTTTCTCTCTTGGTATTCCTATACTTTTTGTTCTTTGTCTTTTATCTTTCCTCTCTTTAGTCTTTCCTCAATTTGCTTTTGAATTCTATCAGCATTTATCCAGTAGATTGAGTGAATAAAGGAAATGATAGCTTACGAGATTTTGTTAGAGTTATTGAGAGAGATAACACATAAACCATTTCTTTAATTTCGGTAGCTTTTGTGACATTTTTTATTTTTTTAGCACCACAATGTGGATTTTTATTATTACTACCTTTTTTTGGCTAACAGCAGGCAATAGAGCTTTGACCATTTGAATTTGAATGGAAATATGACGATTGCGTATTAATCTCTTTGGAATATTATGTACTATGATCGATCTCTTAGAAAATTGGATAATGAGGAGGGCATAAAGAAATTCAATTCCAGTTGAGTTTAAATTGGGGTTAGAAAATAATGTGCAGCCGAGGAACTGTGTTGGCATGGTAAATGGGAAGTGAACTAGAATAAGTTGTGATACATTATAGAGTTTGAAAACTTCCATGTTGACGCGGCAAGATCACAGACTGCACTACAGTGGACAACAATTTGATAGTAAGCTCCAAAATTGAAAAACAATTAAAAAAACGATAAGCTTCAAAAACTAACTATTTCAACGCAAGCAATTCATAAATTTCTCAGGAAGTTCCCGATATATACCACTATAAATCTGACAAAAATTAACTCAAAACCCTGATCATCAGAGCGAACAACAACTAATCACATAAATCGAAATCAACGGCTGCAAATAGATAGAGTGATGTACGTCGAGAGAGAGAGAACCTGAAGACCAGCGCGAGAGGATCGAGAGACGGGCTTCTTTTTGTCCTTGTCCTTGTTTGCCCCGTTCAGGGATGAGGAGGATTTCCCCATTATCAGACCTTTCGCTCCTTTTCCCGACATTTTTCCTTCTAAAAACAAGATAACCTCTACGAATTAGGGTTCCCGATGGTTCGATACAGAGACGGTCGAGAAATCTATTGCAGAGGTCGAGGTCGAGGTCGAGGTCGAGGTCGAGATGGAAAGAGACTTCGTCGCGACCGATGGACGAAGCTATTTAATCCATATGACGAACTTACCCCTCCCTGAAACCCTTTCTTTAGCTGAAAGCATAATAAATACTGTTGGACCCTGAATTTAATCTGTAATTTTAATTATACCCCCAAACTTTTTATTGTGTTAATTTAACCCATTTAGTTCTTGGGTAGTTTATCAATAGTATGTGTTTTGTGATTTGATAATGGGAGAAAGAATTTGACAACAACCAAAGTTTGAGTCACATTGAATCGAAGAGAGGTGAGAACAAAAATATTAAGAAAACATAGATGACAGAGATCATTGAACCGAAGAGAGGTGAGAACAATAATATTAAGAGAATATAGATGATCGAGATAAATCTTGGATCCAGGTGAATAGTTCAGAATCTTCAGATTGAAAGAATGGAAACACGACTAGAATTACAAAAGAGGCATGATTTCAATTCAACTGAATAGGAAGAAGAGGTGAATTGGGCAATAAAGGGACATCGAAAATTTTGATGGTTTGCAATGTAATCATAAATTAAACTTATGGGGCTATAGCGTAGGGTTCTCTTCTCTCCTCATGGACTTTGTTTGAGAATATCAATGTTAGCAAGGGTAAATGAATCACTTCTCCAACAAACTTTGCGAACATGAATTTTAGCTTCAACGGGACAAACTTATTTTTCTAAACAAAATTAAAAATTATTTAAGTTTAACTCGTTCAAAATTCGAATCGAGTCTGAACCTAACACTTGACTATTTTACTTATAAACGAGATGAACTATTTAAGCTCGTTTTTTTAAATGAGTTTAAAAAATTGTTTAAACTCAACTCGTTAACAACACGAGTCAAGTTCGAACTGAATCCGAATAACTCTTACTTAAGACTCTTACTTAAGAGCAAACATGGACCTTATTTGCTAACCTTTTTATTTTCTGCCATTACCAGTGCACCTACTATTAGTTGAGACCCCGACGGCTATGATCTATCATATCACCAAATAAAGTCACTAAATTAAGTACAAATAACATTTTCTAACACTAAAATTGGTTCTGCTGCTTTGTAAGCAGCAAAAAGAAGAAATGCGAAAACAAAAGAGAAGTGCATCTTTAGAAGTTGTTTCCATTTCAAAGAAGGATAATTCCATTGAAGACGCATTCTTACAACTCCATAAACAGGCCAAGAAAAAAAGCATAATATCCCCAGTCAAACATCTGCTGCCTTTTCCTTGTCGCCTGCCTTGCCTTCTTTGGCTAGATGAAAGCCCTCAATCTTTTGTGTGACCACATCAGCTGCAACCTTCACATTATCAGTTGGTCCATTTGCAGGAGATGTATCATGCTCATTATGATTCAAAGGCGTCTGCCATATTCTGATGGTTCCATCTTCAGATCCTGAGGCATAAGATTCACCTCCGGGAGAAAATCGCAAGCAATGGACTGGACCATGGTGACCCTTGTTACATCCTACAACAATGTGTTTGAGGAATCACAATTAGGTTAGGGCACAGCAAACTGACGATAAGTCAGAAGCACCACGCTAAAAACACTAAAATCAGGATTTTTCAACAAAACAACTAAATAAGAATTTTGGCAGGTTTCCTAAATTTGTGCCAAATAGAAATGTGGGAAGCGTCAGTTTGTGGGTCAAAATAGAATCCTCACACCCCAATCAATTGATCTATCAAACACCTACATCCAATTATCAACAGATGAAGTGCTAGGCAAGGGAAATGAAGGCCTTTGTTCAGGTCACATACCGATCTCTTCTCCTGTATGGAAATCAAAAACATGAACCCACATGTCTTCTCCTCCAGCAATGAACTTATTACCAAGCTTTGGTTCCAGTGAAGCCGATTCTATATTGCAGGGCATGCTGTAGCTCTTCACCAGACCAAAACTGAGAAGAGAAGTGACAATAGATAATTACATACAAGGTATTGAGGCATTCATGCAGATCCACTGCCTGGAGCAACAAGTTATATAGATTGATACTTACTGATTTGCATCCCAAAACCTGACGGTGGACCCATCAGCAGTAGTTATATATCGGCCATCCTCGCTGACTTCAGCACTTGTTACAGGTAACTTGGTCTCAAGTGTCTGGACGATTTTGCCACTTCTCACGTCCCATAACCTGGAGAATCACCAGTATGTTTTCAAATTGAAGTGGACAGTGGGAGAAGAATAATCAATAGAAGATAAAATGTTCAAGCATTGCAGTCTGAATAACCACCCATGCAGTGCAAATGCAACAGGAGTTATCATAAATCAAGAGCAACCTCTATACTACGGAAGACAACAAAAACAGGGTTTATATGGTTGCTGCTGTGGCTGAACAAATAGGGACATTTTGACACATACAAGAGAGGGCAAGGCTGCATATCACCCAATGTTTTTCACAATCTAAGGCCCATAGAGAGGATTGTTTAGGCTGCCTTTAGATGAAGTACAGCTGAATTCCACACAACATCAACACTGAACAGAGATGTAAATGCATCAAGGACATTGCATTAAAAAGTTAATGTGTTCTGGGACATTCTGTAAACAGGTTTAATTGACAAGTGACTTTAGTAACAATAAATTTATAATTTTCAATCCAGCTCAAGACATTAGATTGATGTATTTATGTACTCTAATACCGCTCCATGTAAATGTTACCCTTTCAAATAGAGGTTGTAAAGCCCATGTAGAAGTGGCACTGTTCTATGGACCCTAAAACAGGAAACTAGATTTTCGGCAAATCATATCAAAATCTGCTTGGACTAGAACCATCATCTTATTGTGCACCTAAACAAATCACCATTAAGTGGAACATCACAAGCCAAGTGTCTGACAGTTTAAGAAGTGTGTGGCTTGATAATCAATAATTTACCTTTTCATGTTTAAGTAGGCCAGATATTACAAAAGACAGTATCATCTACAATTTAGGATTCCTTCAGACAGCCAGCACAGGTGCACTCCAGCCAACCACGAGTGCAAACTTTTGTTTTTAAACAATTCCTCCACATAATTATTGCTATCTATCTGCATGTACCTTTCTGCCAATCTAATGTCCACCTCAATGTTCTGAACAAAGAATGAAAACAAGTACAACATCAATTTTTTCTTAACACCAGAGATTTATAGTTCAATAGATAAAGTTAAAACTCACATTTGACCGTGCTACAACCCCTCCCATAGTCCATTAATTTAAAAACTAAGGATATTTACCAGCTCATAAAATAACCAAATAAGAAGACTCCAAGGAGTAGACAATCAAGAATCAAGATGGCCGGGAGTCCACTTCAAAAGCTGGAGGCCGTTTTGAGTGGCCCCCCTTTATATACTAACTTCCCAATGTATGTGGGGATTGTGAAAATTGCCTAATGTATTCCCATGGACATTGCCAGCGTCAGGAATTAACATAAGCCACTTAATACAAACCAAACTTTGCGGTGTACATATCAGTTCAAATTAAATCAACATATACCAGCCATAAGCTCCAATTCATATAATCAAATAAGAAAACACCAAATTAGAACGAATAGAAATAAAAACATAAATGAACATCGCCTACCTCACCCCCCCAATATCGGAGCAAGAACTTAAAATGGTCTGGTCACTGTGAAGCCATGCAGCAGCTCTAACTGAACCGGGAGAATCATCAACTTCTCTTGGAGGTGCATCTGGTCGATTTAAATCAAATACGCGAAGTATTTTCTCAACACCACCAGTGAGTAGAAGGTGTGTATCCTGTACAATGATACACAACCAATTTAAAATAACTTAAAACCAATTTAAAACAACCAATTTTATAAATTAATATCTAGAGAAACCAATTTAAAATAACTTAAAACTTGAAAGAAACTGCATGATATTTTGTGGACTTGGAACTTGGAAGGAGTGCAAAAGCTTGATCACTTTGGAGACATTTGGTGTTGGCTATGTTTTGGGTTAGATGGATTGAAAGGAATGCAAGATTTTTTTAACACAAGTGGACGTGGATCGATTATGGGAAAGAATCTATTTTTTGGCTTTTTGCTGGGTTTCAGTGTGTCTCATTTGGATTGGACATCTCTCTATGACGAGTAAAATTATATATATTTCCTGTTTCAATATTGTCTTTTTCTTTGATGGAGTTGTTGTCCCACACGGAACACGCTGTTCATGTTTCATGAAAAGTTTTCATTGATGATTGGAAAAAGGAAAGCAACTGTGGAGCACATGCAAGTACTAAGCTGTGCCCCTTCATTGTGTAAGACAGATTATCATAGCTATGTTTTCAAGCTAATATAATAAATGGGAAAATTAAACTCAAGCAGCCTCATACTCGACTTGGCTAAACTACCTCTGAAAAGGCACATGCCCGAACTATGTGCTTGTGCTCAAATGAGTGCAATTCATCGCCCATCAATGCATCCCATATTTTTCTGCAAACAATGAGGATGAATTAGAAAACAAATCAACAATCAACATTTATGCATACATAAAGTCAGGTACCTAGAAAAGGCAAAATTCAAAATGCGACTAGTACTCTAATAGAAGTACTCACGCATATGTGGGGAATAACAACTTTAAAACTATCACATAATGACAATGTTACACTAAATGTAACTAAAAAAAGGAAAAGCATGACCCCATACGAAGTAAAATCAGCAGACGCAGATGCAGCACGCAGAGCATTTCTATCCAGGCAACAACTCCACACAGCACCTTTATGCCCTTCGAAGCTTCCAATCCAATCTCCAGTCTCACCGTTTCTCAGCATTGGGGTGGAATCTGAATAACAGAAAATAAACCATGTTTTGTAAACAGAAAATAAGCAAACAAATCAAATCCTACAAATAATATCAATCACAGCGAGCTTTAATCTTATCTCACAATGCAACATCAATTCTTTTATTAAGAATTCAATGGGGGGCCTGAGCATATATTAAGCTTGTCCAGATGTTGTATATGAATACGACCAGAGTCGTTTAATCCAAAGATATATTGGTCAAAAAGAATTAGAAGTCCGTAAATAACTACAGAGGCATTGAAGTTGAAGACTACTTTCACAAAACCCGCAACTGAAAATGACAATTGGGATTTTACCACATAAATTATCCCGTGATCATACAAACCCTGTACTTATTCTTCCTTCCAGTTTCTAGATCAAGTTCAGATGATTAAAATTCATAACTAATGAAGATCAACACAGAGAAGACAGCTAAGAAGGAAAACCAGTCAATATTCCTCAAAATTAAAGGCGATAAACTACAAGTAATTATCAGCAACTAGATAGACCACATGTATCGATAAAAAATAAAAATCAAATAATTTCTAGTAAAATTGACATTTACCCTTGCTGGCACTGATGAGGAAAAACCCATCGGAAGTGATTGGGCTGTAGAACAAATCGACGACAGGGCGAGAATGCCCATGACAGACCAGTGGAACTGCGATCTTTTTCTTCTCCATCCTTCACTAACTCGAATCTTCCAAAACTCTAGCTAGAGATGATCTTTGTCGATCAAATTGACAAACAACTTTTACTAATGTATCAAGCAACATAAAACACCACAGACCTTGATCCTAAGTGCCAATAATGCACGGACCAAACCCCTAAAAACTGACAATTGACCCAACAAAAAAATACGCATAATTGCCTGAGGAAAGAAGACGCGTTTATAGAGGTAGAGAGTTTGATTTTTCTGATTAATTGTATGAGAATATACACAACATTAACAAGAAGTTTTTTATAAATACATTATGTAAGTTAAACTTCAGATGGTAATGACTGCAATCAATACACGTGAGAAGCCCTAATTTCGCACTCTGATCGTTCTGAAATCTGTATGAATCAAAACTTCCAAAACCTATCAAATCAAAGATCTCTAAAGTATAGATCAATTGAGTTCTGAAGGTTTAGATCAATTTATAAGTTGTTAGAAAGGCCAAAAAAAAAAAATGAAAAAGAAAAGAAGTACAAACTACAGACTACTGAGTGACATGCATAGGGCTAGGCGAATGGAAGCATATTAACTAGCTTAGATAATAATGGGACGAGAAGTGAATTCAGATCTCGTAACTTTATACTTTGATAATTTTTTTGGAGTAATATTATATAATTTAAATTTACAACTTAAATGAAATGAATTATTGCACCAGTAAATTCTATTTAAAAAAATTAATGAGACTCACTCATCTAATGATTTTTTTATTTGGGAGTTATATAATATTTCCATTTTTTTTAGCAAAGCGATGAGAGTTTATTTCATGAATATCTTATCTTGATGTGTTGGTCTAATTTTTATTTGATTAAATAGGGGATTAGTTGAAATATGCATTGGGGCTAGACCATGAAAATTTATCTCATGAATTTCTTAATTCTAACATGAATGGTCTGCATTTGACCGGATTGGAGAGGGAGTTAATTGAGATGCGTATAAATTTGTTCAAACACTCCTAACAATTGAACAAAAAAAAAGGAAACAGATAGAAATTTTAGTCAAAAATAAAATTTTGTTATTGTACCAATTTTTATTATATTTATGATATTTTTATCACTATTGTATTACCTAACAAAATAATAAAAATAGTTATAACAACAAACATAAAAAGATTTGTAAAAAGTGGTATTTATTTATTGAATAAAAAAGGGTAAAAATAGTTATTATAACACCGACAAAAAATACCTATAAAAATAATATTTTTTTAATTATAAAATAATCAACAAAAATTATAAAAACATATGGTAATTAATTTTTTTTGTCGGTACCGATTTCAAGTCCAAACTGTTTATACCCTAAATTTTTTGTTTTTGTTTTTTAATTTTTTTTAAATTATAGTAACACCTCGATAGATTTTGAATTACTTTAGTAAATACCATCTATTTAATATTATTTGAATTCTATATTTTTAAAAACACCAAAATGATTAAGATTTATCTAATTTTATCTAACAGTATCAAATTCATTCCAAACAATTTTTTTAATGTTTGAAAAATATATTTTCATGATCCCAATGTTCGACAATTTAACCAATACATTCCTTCATATCAAACAATTCCACTAATCTACACTTATAAAGAATATCATTAGACCAAATTTCATTCGTAAAATTATTTTTTCTCTATCTACTTTAATTTTAAATTATGTAATTAAAAAATTATAATTATAATTATAATTTAAAATATAATTAGTGCAAGATCAATATTATATATGTAATATTACAAAATATCTTCAGACAAGAGATTAGTGTTAGTCTGTGTTGTGTCAATTGAGTTGTTTTATTTGTCTCTGTTGTTATGTTTTAGATCACGTTGTTATGTTTGTATATGATAAAGAATATAATTTTGAATTTAAAAATCCTTCAAAATGTAAAAATATTAGGATTTTGTACACTTTGTACCCTAAAAAAATTCAAGTTTCTCAATTTATAACATCAAAATTCCATTATTTTTTTTTTATCAAAATTCAACTCATTGAAAAAATTAACAGAAAGATTATATTGCAATACCTGAAATCTTTGGGGGTACAAAGTATAATTCGCCCACAATACTAATTCCCCCTTTAATTTAAAAACATATCTACAAAATACAATTTTAAGAGGAAGGTTAAAGGGGCTACACCACATAGGGGTAGGCGGCGACTGAGTGGACAGACCAAAAAAGGGGAGAAACGGAGAATAGAAGTGATAACTTGATCCAAAAGAAAAGCTTCTTCTCCCACATCCGTATCTGAGTATCAAATCAATCGAGGAAGAAAGAGGAGTCAGTTTACATTTCGGTGGGCTTATAATGGCGACGGTGGCGATAGAGATCAGGCAAGCGGAGGAGGCGAAGAGCCCGATGAAGCATCAACAACAACAACAACAAGGCGGTGGAGAAGGGCTAAGGCAGTACTATCTCCAACACATCCACGATCTTCAGCTCCAAGTCCGCCAGAAAACCCACAATCTCCAGCGACTCGAAGCTCAGCGTAACGATCTCAATTCCCGAGGTAACTATCGAATACACCCCTCACGAACCCTAATTTCGCATATGTTTTGTTGGATCTATGTAACGATTGATTTCGTCTTGTTTTTCTTTTCAAAGTTGAATATTTAGGGTTTTAATTTCGTCCTTGAATTGGAAGTAATTGGATTGGAAACTGCCTTCTGATTTGGGAATTTTTTTTTGTGCTATTAGTTTGCTTATTGAATTTGGCTGTATTCTTTTCTTTAGGATCAATTTAATTTAGATTTTCATATTTCCTTGAGCCAAATCAGTGGAGTTTGACTGTTTTTCTATTCTCCTTCCATTATATATACCATTTTTTTCAGGAACATTTGACTTCATATTGGGGAGAAAGGGTATCTAGCTAGATTGTGTGTAACTTCATATTTCTTTACAAATGTAATCTAAGTGGTCTTTTATTTGTTATTCACGCCTAAATAACGCAGCACTACATATCTACGTTAAAAATCTATGGTTTAATGTCTCATTTTTACTACAACTATGGTCGATAGACACTGTGTCGTAGTTATATGAGAGAAACCTTTGTTATTGATTGCTATCTGGGTTTTTATTGGTTGACTTTCTTTTGGAATCTAATTATGTTCCTGTTTTGCCTAATGATGTTTTGCATGTGTTTAACCTAAAAGTGAGGATGCTTAAAGAAGAGCTGCAACTTCTTCAGGAGCCTGGGTCATATGTTGGTGAAGTTGTCAAAGTCATGGGGAAATCGAAGGTCTTAGTTAAGGTCGGTGGAATCTGCCCATTTTTCCCCAGCGTTGTATATTTATCTAGTTCAGAGTTTTATACTTTTTGAGTACCCCTACCCTCCCTAGTCCCTCCAAAAGATTGCCTATGTTAATGATGCTGAGCATTTTGTGGGCTTACACATTGTACGTATATTTGTGGTTCTCAGAGTTGAAGAATGCTGCTTGTCATTTTAATTTTGTTATTCTATGCTTGTCTTTTTGTTGTGATAAATTGACTGCTGTGTCCTAAAATTGAAATAAAGGAGTCCAATTATTTGAACCATCTCCCAAGGCAACTGATTGGCATGGTAAATCTTTGACTTTTGATATTACCAGGTCCCCGGTGCAAGCACTGTTGCATTGTTATTTAATGCCAATTGAGGGTACAATCGCCAAGAAGTACAAGTTCAAGTATATATTGCACACTAAGTAAAGGGATCCATTTAGTTTCCATGTCCCTCAACCCATCAAAATTTGATGATATGGATACTCTTTGAACATGTCAAAAGACATAGAAAGGAGACTCAAAAAATGAAAACTTAGCCCATAGCTTTTGAATGGCGAATTCATTGGCCCACAAAGTGTTGGACATCTTTGGTACACCCCAACTGTAGAGATGTAGTATATATTAGCCATAGCAGGACTTTAGGGAGGTTGATTGTTTGTGCATGTATGCATGATCTCTTTGTTGAGTCTACAATATATGTGTGTGTCAGTGTGCTTTTTAAGAGCATGAATCTTATGGTATCACTTGTATAATATGCTAAAGCTCTTGTCTTTTCTTTTCTTGTAATTATTTCATACCAAAAAATTGTTTTTTGAAATGATTTGCTTTTTCACGGACAAGGTTCTTATTTTGTTTAACTGTCAATGTTGTGGTTGTCATCATATGTTATTACCATCATTCATAACCTAATTGCAAAGTTGATTTTCCTGTGTTGGTAGGTACAAAATTCTCTTTTATAATATTTTTGAGCTTTCTTCCATTTAGGTTCATCCTGAAGGGAAGTATGTGGTGGATATTGACAAGAGTATTGATATTACAAAGATCACTCCATCAACACGAGTTGCTTTACGTAATGATAGCTATGTGCTTCACTTGGTATTGCCTAGCAAAGTCGATCCCCTTGTGAACCTTATGAAAGTTGAGAAAGTTCCTGATTCGACCTATGACATGATTGGTGGTCTTGACCAGCAAATCAAAGAGATAAAGGAGGTGTGTCTCACCTCAGATCAATATTGGTTGTTTTTCTTCATAATCACAGAAATTATCCTATTTGATTATTTTCAACTTAAAATTGTACAAGGACCCTATTTTTTAGTTCCTATTATTTATACTTGTTGAATATGTTACAATTTTCATTCCATTACTTTTTTTTTGTTGTCTTACTTTTTATAGGTCATAGAACTTCCGATCAAACATCCTGAGTTGTTTGAGAGTCTTGGAATAGCTCAACCAAAGGTAATTACTGGTTTTAAGAGCTATATGTGTTTTCCTTCCTGAAGCTTTGCTAATCTCTTTACTTCATGAATTCAGGGAGTGTTGCTCTATGGACCACCTGGGACTGGGAAAACATTGCTTGCAAGAGCAGTGGCTCATCACACTGACTGCACCTTCATTAGGGTATCTGGTTCCGAATTAGTTCAGAAATACATTGGAGAAGGATCTAGGATGGTTAGAGAACTTTTTGTGATGGCCAGGTTCGTTCAGTATCTTTAAGCAACATCTTTGATTGTCCTTGAATCTTGGTGTCGGCTCTTTACTTGTGTAAATGCTTTCATTGTGAATGGTATTTTAATTTAATGTGATCTTCTGGATTGGTGAATGGGTTTTTGATTTGAAGTTTTCATGCCCCATAGATTTTCTTATGGGTTTGTCTATTTTATTGCTTAACAGAGAGCATGCTCCATCAATCATCTTTATGGATGAAATTGATAGTATTGGATCTGCTCGCATGGAATCAGGGTCTGGTAATGGTGATAGCGAAGTACAGCGGACTATGCTGGAGCTTCTGAATCAATTGGATGGCTTTGAAGCATCCAACAAAATAAAAGTATTTTTCTAATTATTTTTGTCTTCTCGAACTGGTTATTATTTTGTTGTGGTTATGGTTATCTTGTTTTCGGTGAACTAGGCAAATAATTCATAAATCATCAAAGGTAGATAGATAATCTTATGCATGCAACTGATCTACTCAGGTTTTAATGGCTACAAATCGTATAGACATTCTGGACCAAGCACTCCTGAGACCTGGAAGAATCGACAGAAAAATTGAGTTTCCAAATCCCAATGAAGAGGTATGTCACATTTTGGCAATTGGCCATCCTTAGGTGCTAATGTCCGATAAATTGATGTGACAACTCTTCTGTAATTTAATGGTTTTATGTACATTTTAATTCAGCATTAATTATGTGAATGGATCCACTTCTTGAAGCATTTTTGTCCTTTCCCCAGTTTTGATATTTTCTATTATACATATCTCTAAGAAATGCAATGTAGTAATATTGAACAGAATATGTTCTTGACGGCCAAGGTTAGAAAAATTATTTTGGACTTTTTACAGTATTTGAAAGGGTCGTGTAATCTGATGCGAGTATTTTGTTGATGTGAAGTATTTTTTGCTGGTTCTTATGTTCAACATTACTTTCAGTCTCGTTTGGATATCTTGAAGATTCACTCAAGGAAAATGAATTTGATGCGGGGCATTGATCTGAAGAAAATTGCTGAGAAAATGAATGGTGCATCTGGTGCAGAACTCAAGGCGAGTTTCTCACACTTATTGCTTTATTTAATATGAAAGAAACTAATTGTAATCCATATATTTATAGTTGGTTGTTTGGTGTGAAATAGTGAGATTTGTTTGAATTGGCAGGTAATGACATTCTAACATTCTGTGTCTGTGCCAACCACTTCTCTCCTCGCCCTTCCACACTGTATATGGAGCGAAGAGATTGTGTGGAAACTTAAACCATGCCTCTGATGAAAAGAAATTTTTATATTTGAATACACCCTTCGTTGTGGAATGAATGGGCTTGCTGTAGTAGTTCTTCTGTATGTGTTAGTCTTGTCAGGATATATCGCATATGATCTGACCTGGCGTACCCAATCATTATACGGAAGGGTGGGATCCTTTCATGAGAGTAATCATTTTATTGGTGTTGCACCATAACTTGCGTTGCACGTAGATCTCTGTACTTGAAACCTTGATGATGTGTACTTATTTGCAGGCCGTGTGCACTGAAGCGGGCATGTTTGCCTTAAGGGAGAGGAGGGTTCATGTTACCCAGGAAGATTTTGAGATGGCAGTTGCAAAAGTGATGAAGAAAGAGACAGAGAAAAACATGTCTTTGAGAAAACTCTGGAAGTAGTTTTCCTTACTCCCTGCTTTTTTCCCTGCTGAAAATGGATGAATGTTGAATGTAATAACTTTTCAATCATATGTTTAACTGGAAGCTGGAACGATATACTTGGTTTTCAGTGTCCATGTGGCTCTTGAAATTGATACTTGCAAGTTGTACTGTTATCCCGTAATTTCAGCTACTTTTGGTCTGAGGTAAATTGTATGATATATCTGTCGATCTAAATTCATTGCTGTATGCTCACGGGGCCGCACATGGAGATACTGTGCTGAGTATGGATTGCCAGGTTGATAATATTGGGTGCAAATCTGAAAAGAATAACTGCATGCTGAATGGTGAGGTTTGAGGGGAACGGAGGTCGTACTTGTTGTGCTAGACCCAATACCCTAGTATTGCTTGTACGGGGAATCCACCTAGAATCAGGGGGGTCACCCACAAAAAACAACATTGATTAGGGTCGTACTTGTCATGCTAGACTCAATACTTTGAACTAGGAATCCACCTAGAATCAGGGGGGGTAGCACACAAAAAACAACATTGATTCCGTGGGGCATCGGGAAATTATGGAGGGAGAGAGAGACAGAAGTGAATCTGTACAGGTTCAATGCAGTGAAGGTTGATTGTGTAGCATCTTCCAATGCAGTATGCCATATGGTTCACCCAAATGTACATTACATACAATCTATTGCCATCAGATATTTTTTGTCAGATCATCCGGTATCCGAAAATTATTTTGAGTTCCGACTAATCCGGATTCGAGTCGGGTAGGATCACAAGGGCGACAAAGCTCTTCTTACCTAATACAACTGCGTTCCCAAGACTCGAACTCGAGACCTTGGTTAAACTAAAACAGCCTCTCAGCAACTGATCTAACACTCGGTGGTATTGCCATCAGATGTTATCTACAACATCCCCATCAACAAGAGGCCAGTTATAGTCCAGCCGCCTCTTGGACCCGAAGATCTTCCTGCAATTTGATCAAGTCTCTTTCCCCACTTGAGTCATGGCCAAAACTGTCACATTGAGCAATATGTTTCAAAGAATGAAAACGAAGTCCTAGGTACTTCCATTTCGATCAATATTTCTTGACTTACAAATTCATCACCGCATATCCACAGCATCTTTGATTTTGGTTACTTCATTCATTCTTCCAAGGATATGCAACCACATAGTCTATATTATCGGTATATCCTCTTCTTTCTTTCCTTTTTTCTCCTGTAACATGATGGTCTCAACCACATGCGTATTCCAGTCTCAAATACATGTAATTACCTGCAAATCACGCGCATCAATTGAACTCAGATTTTAAACTGACTCAGACTCTTGGATAAACAAATTTACATCTCATTCATTATTCGACCACTGAATCAACCACCCATGTGGGTTGTGTGATCTGCTAAACTCTTAGACTATTTGGCCATCTACCATTGTGTTACTAGTGGCATGTCTGCCAGGGAAATATAAGAGGAGAATTCGAAGTGTCTGAAAACGACTTGGAGAAAAATTATTCCAAAACGAAAAAATCTAAGGAAGAGCATAAACCTTCGGATTGTGACAGAGTTTTGTTAGTTTTTCCTTCTTGTATTTCATTTTTGTCTAAGATGTGATTTTCATAATCATACCCATTGGGCTGTTTTAGTCCATGGTGTCCTCCTTGCATTATCTCTCTTGTTAGTTGAGAGTTGCTAAAGGTGTAAATTGCAACAATACTACCGTCTATGTTACGCATGATGAATAATGACCAATTAAGAATTGACAGAAAACACGGGTGAATATTGAATTTAAATACAAAATAAGAGTTTTGTTCAAGCGCCACACATGAAATTGTGATAAATTACGTATATCTAATATTATTGACCTCGTAATAACGAGAATCTCGTGTACTTGATATGTCCTTTATATTAGTAGGGTTCAATGAGTGAACACAAAACCCTTCTCTTCCTTTATTGATAGTAATCGTTGTGCATGCTAATTGAGTCTCTACCCAATTCAAGAAATCTATTCATTTCTATAAGCAAAAAAATATATTTGGACCATAAATGTATTATATCATGTCCCTGAAATAGTACTAAGACAGTTAATTTGTTTTTTTTAAAGAGTTTTGTTTGGCATTCCTATTTGAGAGCACATACTTCATTTCTTTTTTAAGGAAAATGTTATTTAGACTTAAAATACTGACTTTATTTATTGATTTAATCAATCATAACTTTTAAATAGGTAGTGGATCCCAATAAATACCGAGACTCACAGCTAAATTAATGATAATAATTGATCAAGTCAACAAATCAAGTCAGCATTTTAAGTCCATTTAACATTGCTTTTCTTTTAATAAAAAAAAGATTAGTAATGCTACACAACATAAATGCAACTCAAAAAATTACAACTCAAATGCATATCATCCTAATTTATATTTTCCTAATGAATACTAATGTTTCCCGTTCAAAATAAATAAATAAATGCATATCATCCCTTGAATGAGTGGGTCCCATTAATTCTTTCAATATGACCCACTCATTGAATGGATTACAATTTTTTGGGTTGCATTTTTCATTCTTTTATTTGTTAAAGTTGTGTGGCATAAGGACACTAAGATGAACTTATAGGGAAGTGCATAATTGCAAATACTAACATGCAGTCTGCCCAATTCTTGCAGCAAAATGAATGGCTTCGGTTGTGCTCATTTGAGAGTAGACACAAGCAATTTGTAATAAAAGGAAAGATTAGTTGAACAACCATGACGAAGAAGCAACGATTTATCTGATTTTTAGAAAAGGATTGGATGATGATATCAAAATAAGAAAATATTCTAGCGTTTTAGAGTACCTACTGAACTACATCATCATGTATCCAAATTCAGATCAAGATCCCCTGTAATACACTTTCTCGTTTTATTCCCCTCATCCCATTAAGAAAGAACTCTCCATTGATATCTTAGCCTAAAGGCCTATATTTATATCAAGACAACAATTTTAGTAAGACTAATAAAATAAAGCTCAATCGCAACTACTCAAAAAAAGGTGTGAACAACCTAATAGCAATAGTCTATTACGTGAGCCTGACATTTCTATACCGAGTTGTATGCATGTGAAAAGGATGAACGACCTAATAGCAATAGTCTGTTACGTGAATGGAGAGGCACCACACACATTAGTGCCCAAAAGGGAAAGAAGCACACTTTTTTCTTTATTTTACCCTAAGCTAAGACATGTACTTCTCATTGTCTAGGCGTATGATTCACTTCATGCTCCCTAACTCTAAGGGAGAGAATAAATGTACTATTTCTCGGTGCACTTTTAGGAGAAGAATATAATTTTTCGGCGGATCATCTATCATTAACGACTCAAAAAAATATATTTGTATACAATAAAACCTACTCGAATGAATGATATGTGATCCACTAAAAAAAGGAATTGACATGAAATATATTGGAGGAGATCTCACTCCTCCAATTTTAAGGATAAAGTAAAAGCCTAGGAAGCTAAATGCATGCATATTACAATGAATAATAAAATGAAAAGAATCTAAGCATGCTACCTCTAAGAAAAATAAGGACAATTGAGCTAGGAGCGTAGCTGGGAGAGAGTTATAGATTGCATCGAGGGTTAAGGTACATACGTCTCCCCTAATTAAGTATAATTTATTTTTTTAATCAATAAAATTCTCTCACACTGTCGAGGTTCACGAAAAAAAAAAAAATTAGATGTAAACAGGATTCTATGCCCTAACAAGACTTTATGTTTTGAATTTTCAAGGGTTCCTAAGGTTAATAGTCATGCCTCACGAGCCAAGTAGTTAGTCAAATTAATTTCTGTTTCCCACTACTGGGGAGGAAAATTCTCATACCGTGTGCATGCATGTAAGAGACGTGTCTTACTCAAATAGAATTGTTGTTTAGGTTGTCTTACATGTAAGTTTGAAGAAAACATAACTACTCACCAACTGCTGTCGTATCCTATCCTATCCTTAAACCAGGGAGCTGTCATCGCTGTTGTGCTTCTTAATATGTCGGAATTAATTAATATCTAAACTCGTTTAATCGGGTATGAATTAATATTTTAACTTCGGCTTTAATATCGAACCATTATATCAAATCTCATAATTTCGGACGTAGATGTATCAAAACCCGATCAAATTGTGATGTGATCTGATCTGTGTTAGAATTATATCTGCATAAAGATCATGGAATTGAGGGTCTACTTGATAACTTGGGTTTGAATTTCTTATGTAATTTTTCTCAAATGCTTTGTAATTGAGTTAATCAAATGGTATCAAGTTTTTCGATCAGATTTTAATTTGTTAGTGGACTCGGGTGTGAATTATGAACATCAAATTCGCGACAAGATTCAAATAGAATATTCTAAATCCGTTTTAAAATTTGGATGAACCGAAATCTTATTCATTGATAGACCTTATCTCCAGAAGTTGTATTACAAGAAACTAAATTTCATTTCATTTCCACCGATAGTTGGAAGTTTAAGGTGTTTCGTAATGTTTCGACGTGTTTTGGTATGCTTTGACTAAAGTTTGAAAGATAAAAAATCAAAAAAAAAAAAAAAATTGTAAGGTGGGGACAGTTTGGACTTGCGCGGGTGTTTTTAAGTAGAGGATATTTTGCCTCTTCCATTTACAACTTCAAACAGAGCTTCTTCATAGTGAACCAAACCCAACAACAAAGGTGTTCAAAAAAATTTCCTGGGAAACTGAAAGAAACTACGGTTTGATTTCAAAGGTTATTATTCCTCTCATCCTGGATAAACCCAGAACTATATCATACATGAAGGTGTTGAGAGTGATGTTTTTCTTGGTTGGAATTGAACAAAAATGAGTTTTTTCGCCTGACGATTGACATGCATGGATGAATGAGTTTTGGAGAGGATGACTTTCTTGGAAGGCTATTAATTTCTTGATACTTTTGTCATTGACATTAAACGGTTTTCAAGAATCCAAGATACAATAAGATCTGATTCCGTCTCTTCATTTTCCACGCCTATAATTACTGCCCTTATATTTTCTTTCTTGCTTTCAATCTTTTCCTTCCCGGCCCTTTGGATTCATGTCATCTCTCTCTCTCTCTCTCTACTTGTTTGTGTGTGTTTATAAATCTCTACTTAACTGCTTAATCTTTAACTGCAGTCTCTCTCTCTCTCTCTCTCTGTACATGTGTGTGTGTGTGTGTTTATAAATCTCTACTTAACTGCTCAATCTTCAACTGCAGGGTCTCTGTGTGTATGTAAATAAATGTTACAAGTGTTTGAATTTTGCTTGTCTTATTATTCTAAGCAGAAGTAAATTTTTGTGGGAATGTCTCTCAGGAAGTTTTACAGGACTCATTGAAGATTTTCCAAACCTATATAGAGTTTTCGAAAGATGTATCTGAATGTTTGAGTTTCTTGTATCAGAAATGGAAAACTTGAAAGCTCCACTGAAGGGCGTTGCAGAGGACGTCAGAGGTCGACTATCGTGTTATAAACAAGATTGGGTTGTCGGAATTCGTTCAGGATTTGGGTACTTTCTTGATTGATGATTGATCATTTTTTTGCAATCAATTGTATCATCAATCATGGCATTTTCCAAATCCAAACTAATATGTTTTTTTGATCTGCCCAAGGATATTGGCTCCAACTACATACATCTTCTTTGCCTCTGCACTTCCTGTCATTGCCTTTGGAGAGCAACTTAGCAGAGATACAGGTACGCCACTCCTATTCATTACTTATTAGAAAGCATGAAATCCATAACAACAATTTTCTTTCATTTTCCGAGAAAATGGAGGAAATAATATAAGAATTTTTAATTCCTAAAGGCAGCTAAATGGAGACATTGTCCTTGTTTTTTCATCAATGAGATAGTGATTTAACGGGAGTCTCGTGCATTAGGCTGCATTTTTTTCGATAATTATCTTATAACGGGAGGGTTTGAGCATTTTTTCCCCTGGTATGTAGATGGAAGTTTAAGCACAGTCGAGGCATTAGCTTCGACTGCTATATGTGGTATCATACACTCCATACTCGGTGGACAACCTCTTCTCATAGTAGGAGTTGCAGAACCAACAATTATAATGTACACCTATTTGTACAAATTTGCCAAAGGGAGAGAAGATTTGGGGCAAGCGCTGTTCTTGGCTTGGTCTGGATGGTAATAAGAGTTTCTTTCAAATTTCTCGTATTTGAATTTTTCAGAGAGGTTGCTGGAATGATCTTGATATTGTTGACAAAACCTCTGGCAGGGTTTGTGTTTGGACAGCTCTCTTGTTGTTTCTCCTTGCAATATTCAATGCTTGCAACATTATCAGTAGATTCACTAGGATTGCCGGGGAGACTTTTGGCCTGTTGATTGCTGTTCTTTTCATTCAAGAGGCTATCAAGGTATGGACAGTGTCGAATACAAAAAGATATAGATTATCTACATCTGGTGAAAGAATGCTTAAATATCTGGTGGATTCTGTTGCTTAGGGAGCGATAAGTGAGTTCAGAATTCCGAAAGCTGAGGACCCCAAATCAGAGAAGTATCAATTCCAGTGGCTTTACACAAACGGTTTACTGGGAATCATATTTTCATTTGGCCTCCTCTATACTGCATTAAGGAGTAGAAGGGCAAGATCATGGTGGGATGGCACAGGTATGTAAAGCAAATATCAATGACTTTATTATGATAATTATAGTTGCTTGAAAGAAATCTCAAAACTTTGTTACTGTGTTCAATAGGTTGGCTGCGAAGTTTCGTTGCAGACTATGGGGTTCCTTTGATGGTCTTAATGTGGACACTATTATCATTCAGCGTGCCAAGTAAACTTCCATCTGGGGTTCCCAGACGACTCTTTGGTCCTCTTCCTTGGGAATCTGCATCGTTAAATCATTGGACTGTAATCAAGGTACGACATACTGTGAATTGCAACTTTCTTTAGCAGAGCTTCTCTGCTTCTACACCAGTGATAAATCTGGTGACAGAGAAAACCAAGTTGCTCCTTACTAATTTTTTGGAACCACGGCTTGAATCTTCAAAGAAAAATGTTTCAACTGAAACAGAATGCCAACAATCAGCATCAATCCATGACAAAAAATGACATCTTGATAGCAAACTCATCTCTGTGTGGGTCATAGTAGGCTCTGAAAACACATCTTGATGCACCCCTCACAAGTTCAGGAATAATTTACTTCCAAAATAGGGGCTTAGACTGCTTTATACACAAAACTGCAGGATATGGGAAAGGTTCCTCCAGTGTACATCTTTGCTGCCTTCATCCCGGCTGTAATGATAGCAGGACTTTACTTCTTCGATCACAGTGTTGCTTCTCAGATGGCACAACAAAAGGAGTTCAATCTCAAAAACCCTCCTGCCTACCACTATGATATCTTGTTGCTGGGATTTATGGTATCAATAACTAGCTTCATGTACGGTTAGCCTTTATTGCCACCTATAATTATTAAATATAATGTTATACATTGATATGCATGTCTTCAGACTTTGCTCTGCGGATTGGCTGGTTTACCGCCTTCAAATGGAGTACTGCCACAGTCTCCCATGCATACAAAGAGCTTAGCAGTTCTCAAAAGGCAGGTAAGTAATGAAAATAGTTGTGGAATTTTTCTTTGAACTGTTGGTAATTGAATTGGTTTGGTTGCTCAAACAATCTACTTCATAATGTCCAGTTCATTCGAAAGAAGATGGTGCATAGTGCCAAGGAAAGCATAAAGCAGCAAGCTAGCAACTCTGAAATCTATGGCAAGATGCAATCTGTGTTCGCAGAAATTGACAAATCTTCAACTGTACGGCCATTATTCACTACAACTCATTGCCTTCTGACCACCCCTTCAATAGCATCGAATCAACTAATTGGGTCTAGTACCCTCTATGCATAGATTACAATAGCAGACTAATTATTATCTCCTGTTGCATATTTCTTGTTTTGAGCATGAGAATATTCCTATTTCCTAATTTGATCAACATGTTATATTGGAATGATTCTATGAATTGTTGCAGGCTACATCGGTAGTTAAAGAGCTAGAAGATTTGAAGGTGGCAGTTATGCAAGGCGAAAACAATGAAGAAAATACAAAGGGCTCCTTTGATCCTGAGATACACATTGATGCCTACTTGCCTGTACGAGTTAACGAACAAAGATTGAGCAACCTGTTGCAATCACTCCTTGTAGCTGCATCAGCATGCGCTATGCCTGTGATAAAGAAGATACCAACATCAGTTCTCTGGGGATATTTTGCCTACATGGCCATTGACAGCCTTCCTGGAAACCAGTTCTGGGAAAGGATACTGCTTCTCTTCATTGCACCTGGCCGACACTACAAGTAAGTTTGCTTACATTTTAATTAATTTTTTTCGTTGAAAGTTCAAAAAACTAAAAATGTTTGGAAAATTGGATCAACAACCTGTGGAACAATGTTGTCAGGGTCCTCGAAAGGGTTCATGCTTCCTTTGTCGAGTCGGTACCATTCAGATACACCATCACATTTACTCTCTTCCAGTTTGTATATTTTCTGGTGTGCTTTGGAATGACATGGATACCTATAGCTGGGATACTCTTCCCCGTGCCATTCTTCCTTCTTATAAGCATAAGACAGCATATTCTTCCAAAACTGTTTCAACAACATCATCTGCGCGAACTGGATGCTGCTGAATATGAAGAAGTTGTCCCCGCCCCACAACGCTCTCTCAGCCTGTCATTCAAAGTATGCGTTTTTCATCTTCTTCATGGTTTGCCTGATTATGTCCTTAGATCATAAACAATTGACATTACATCTTGTGAAAATTGTCATCAGGATGAGGAACCACTTCATCCTGAAAGTGAGGAAGGCCAACCGGAAATTTGTGATGCTGAGATATTAGATGAACTGACAACCAGTAGAGGGGAGTTGAAGCTCAGAACAGTAAGCTTCAGGGAAGAAAGGGGTCTTCAGGTAAAATTAGAACTATTTTCACTCTGAACTAAAAACATAAATTGACTGATTCCATCTAATTACATAACTGACCAAATATAATGTAGTTTTGTCTTAGATGGGGTGTATTATATGCATTTTGTCTGTGGGTATGCATAAATGTGTATGTTCACGACGAAAATCTTGATATTAAGGGTGGTGTTTTTGCAGGTTCATCCTGGGGATGTTGTACAAAGAGAGTGATAGAGTTTGATTATCTGTTTATCAAGGATAATAGGATGGTGACGATAGTGGCATTCATTTTGGTATCAACAAAAGGGTCGCTTTAGGATGGAGAACTCAGTTCAATTTTATTGTAACTGTGAGGAGAATGGAGTACACAATTGAAGAAGAACGTAGAAATGGTAGATTGGGGCAGCAGGAAGATGTGCGAGTGTAAGATCATGAGGGTTGATCCATTACTGATACTTGAGATGCTAATTTTGAAATACAACTAATATCAGTGTCAAATTTCAATGGAATTGTCTGGAGTTCTTTATTTTTCTTCTCTCTTTTTTTTTTTTTTGGTTCAAACAGTCTCCGCCCAACTTACGTTCATCTCGACTAATCTCTCCCTTAGTCCGGTCAAATGCAGGTCATCCACAGGAACCAAGTTTTCATGTGTTTTGTACAGAAATCTCCAAGCGAATGATTAGAATACCAATACCTTCCACTGTAACATTGAGAAATTCAGTACCACAAACAGTGTATATGCAAGTACTAAACCACAAGACAAGGAGATAATCACACCAAGTATGATGGGATTTTAATACCACTCAGTATCCTATGCATTGGTGGAAGACCTGCTTGATTTATTGGATCCCAACTAGAATTCGTATTTGGGGTTATAGTATTAAGAGGACAAGTAACAAAATGGGATCCAAATTTTGGGTAGACAAATGTGTAGGAATCCATAGATGATCGGGTGTAGTTAGAAAAAGTGTTAAAAGATAGAGTTTAGTGATACACAATACATGTCTAAAACTCATAATTATTTAAAAAGCTTAAACATATAGATGATGAGTATATCATACACATGTAATACTTAACAAAAAGTTAACGAGAGTCATTGTTCCAAATGTCCCTGCGTATTCGGAATTTCATTTGAGATCCCTCCTCTTGAGAAAATCATAAGAATTTTTTCTTGGTGGATTTGAATTCCAAAGTAAGAATAATGGGAGAGAATTTTGTATGAATTTAATACAAAATATGACACAGTATATTGTGTGCACACTTAACGAGAGTCAGCATGTGAAACAAACAAGTCATAGTTTTACTATTGAGTGATTGGTCTAGGGAGAAAAAAATCGGATTTTCTCACTAGTTCAAATTGTCGTAGTTATGAAAAATTGATAGGGCTAAAATTATTCTTGAGCACCTAAAGCACACGGTTGGACCTTAGCTTTCCCTCAATGTAGGTGTGGTATGGTTTCTTAAATAGCTATATAATGTTGAGGGGCAATGTTCCATGAAGGATATGTGGAGTACTTTATGTGGGTCTCCATTTTATGTACAAAAAAATTAGTTGACTTTTTAAAAAAATATATATATATATGACAAAATGATTGGTGACAACTATTAATTTGGCATTTATAATTTTTTCTTGGTAACGTACATAACACTACAATGGGCTAGATTACCATAGGTTCTGTTATTCGGCCAAAAAAAAAAAAGTTTGAAATTTAATAAGCTCGATAGTTAGCCCGCCAAAACTCTAGCCTAATATCTTTAAAAAAAGAGCTTGAATTTACACCAAACTCATTACCCAACAAGAAGACTGGCCCAATAGCCCGCCCAAAAAACCTCTTCTTGCCAAGTCCAACTAACTCACATAGCCCGCCCACCCTTTATTTGAAAATAAATTATACTTTTAGACCATTAAATTTAAAATTTTAAAATAAATCTCCTAATGTCGAAATTTGAAGTTTTAAAATTTTAGATTTTATAAATAATGTATTATTTTCTTTTCCATGTATTAAGAATACAAATTTTAAAGGGTAAAGTAATACAAATGATAGATAAGTAAGTAAGTGTCAACCTAGTTTGGATATAGTTCATTTCCTAATCAAAAATAAAATTATTCATTATTTTTTTTTATCCATTTTGACTCTACTTTGGATTCCAAAATATAATTTACACAAATATTTATTATTTTTAAATGAAGTTGTATATAAAAAAATTCACGAGTATGCTTGCCCAGAAGGCTTACCCTCAAGTCAACCTAACACGTTCATGGGTTAGGTTGTGGGTAGTCTATCCCTACCTAAAGCTCTATTCGGTTTACCCAACAACTCACTTGGGTAAGAGCTTGGACCTACACTATCCAGGTTCGATAAAGAAAAAGGGTTTTTTTTGGTGTGAATATAATTTTTTAGACTTATTTGAACAAAAGTGTATCGATAAGTTATTTACACTATTAAGTACAAATTTTATAAAACAAATTGTGTTTAGGTACACAATTCAAATGAATTAAAATTTTTTTTACCTAAACACCTCCCTTAAATTGTGTCATTATCATTGACAATTATTTGAGGAAATAAATATGTAAAAATTAATAGTAGTAATGAGAGGTAAATTAGAGGCATTAATGATCAAAACACTTTTTCTTTGGTAATATGATTCTGTGGCAATGAGATTTAATTAGAATGCCGCAAATTATGTGTGAATAAACATTGAATTTTTCCACAAAAAAAAAAATAGAATTGACCAAAATTTTTTATTAGATATTATGTATTGTTCGTTATTGGGATGTAGGAAAAAAAGAACTTTATTTTTTTAAAAAAGTGTAACTATTTTTTAATGGATGTAACTATTTTTTTAATGAGTAACTATTTTTTAATGAATATACCTATTTTTTAATTGGTGTAACTATTTTTTTAATGAGTGTAAATATTTTTTTAATGAGTGTAAATTTTTTTTATAGGTGTAACAATCACATTCTCATGCAATTGTTAAGACATGATGGTATAACAATGTCGCGATTATAAATGATGCAAATATTTAGTTTATGTAAACAATTGAATGACAAATTGAGTTGGTGTTATAATTTTGTGTAATTATTTTACGTATTATATGATAATTGTAATTGATTAGTGTAATTGTGTTGTTGTAATATTATTGTAAATAGAATAAGAGAGAGAGAGAGAGAGAAATTATTAAAGAAAATATGCCCCTATTTTATCTCTCATTGCTTGATTATAGTCAAAATATATGGAAAGAATACAAAGGGTTTTAACTAGGGTTGTTAATCAAACTGAGCAACTCAAGTTCAACTCGCGTTCTGCTCACTTTGGGCTCGTTCGAATATAGTAAACAAGCCAAGTATAAATATTATTTTAGACTTGTTTATAAACGGGCCGAGCTCGAGCTCAAGCAACTTGAATGGCTTGATTGAGCTTAATAATTTTTACCTAATTTTACTATTATTTTTAGTAGTCCAATTATAGCCTTTCATTTTAAACAGATCTAACGGTGAGAACAAATAATATATTATCCTGTCTAACCTTAAATCCCAAATACACCCAAACCCAACTCCATCTTTCGTCTGAAGAGGCGCCGTCTCCACCCAACTCCATCTTTTGTGGCCAGTTTCATCATGTGGCTGGTTGTTTAATTTGGTTGTTTTATGGACAATTTTTCTAGTTGGTGATGTGCATGTTCTGTGTTAGGTTATGTCCATAGAGAAGTTGATTATGAATTTGTTATGTTGTACTAAGTGGTGTTGAATTTTGTTAAAATTTAAGCATGTTCGTAAGCCTGAATTCGATTTCTTATGTCAAGCTTTATACGAGTTTGAGCTCGGATTCGAGCTTGTTCACAGAAAACGAGCTTAATCAAGTCGAGCTTGAACTTTTCATTTTTTAGTCAAGCCGAGCTCGAGCTAAAAAAAATGCTTGATGTTCAAGCTCAAGCCGAGCTTGAACATCTTCCTAAACTGTCAAGCCGAGCTTGAGCATGGTGATACTCGTCGAGCTTGACTCGATTATCACCCCTAGTTTTAACTCATCAACTGTTTAATAAATAACAATAAACATATATACTTTAGACCAAATAAGATTTTATGTTATATTTTTACTTAAATAAATCTAAAAAATTATAACGACTTCTAAATTATCAAAAAATAAAAAATTCGCTTGCCTAGCCTGTCCCAATCCCATGAAAACCCCTAACTAGAACAATGGGAGGTTGTTTAATACCCACAGTATGGAGAAAATATTCATTACAATGGTGATACCACATGACAAAGTAACGTGATATTACCAACTAATAATATTAAAACAAATAAATACATGGATCCCACAAAAATTAGTAACTAACCTATCATATAAGCAAATAACTTTCCACACTCTAGTCATGTAAGCCCAAATAGGGTTTACAGTTTTTATTTGAAGTTTTATTATTAATTAGTGATACCATGTCATCAATGGTGACATAGTATCACCGTTATATTTAATATTTACTCCACATTACGAGGCCTTGGGCCAAGAGAGGACAACATGGCACGTGATCAGCGGCAATTCTCCATCCATTAGGGGTTGGGCCAGGGCGGAGCCCAGCTTGGCTTCTGATTGAAGTTTGACCAATTTGAACTTGAATTTATTTTTTTGATAAAAAAAAAAAACTTGAATTTAATTTAGAATTCCAATAACGAAATTGATACAATTATTCTACTAATTTTTTTTATCCATATCCAAATTCATCAGAAATCAAAAACATTTTTCTAAAATCCGACCAAAATAACTTATTAAAATTATATTACAAATTTTATTATTGTGTGCACAAATATATATAGTTATTACAGAAACATAAATTTATAAATATAAATTAACGAATTTAAATCACTAGGAAATAATTCAATCTCTATCCCACAAAATTGACGCACCCAGATTACACTGGGATGAACCTGAAAGACAGTGTAAATGATAATAAGAACGGCTTATGAATTCAAACAACTTAAGTTTAAATCGTAGTAACGTGTTGGGATCAAATTATGAGATATCATGAATATTTTACTCTAATGACTTGTCTTTAGTTAAACTAAAAAGAGAATTAGTTGAGTTGCACAAAAACTGACATGAATACTGTAATCGTTGAACTATATATATATATATATATATATATACTAGTCATTGTCCGTGTCTGAAAACACTATATAACAAACAAAAATATCTTAAACAATTATCCAAATTCAAAAGGAATGACATAAAAATATTCATATCAATTCTTCTTTTAAATTGACTCAAAATATATCGCCGACCATGTCCTACATATTAATAGAACTGTCTTAAAAATATATAAAAACTTTCAAAACAACATCATGTATACAAATGCCTCCAAAAATAAAAATAAAATATATTAACATAACCCATTAAAAGTTACAATTTTTAAGTAATAAAAATCTATCTTATTTATATGACTCACGAATTTATCACATTAACATAACATAACATAATTATAAACTAAACTACCATATTTCCAATCCACCATATTCCCCATGTAATATATACCTCAAGCAAAAAAAAAATACTAATAGAACACAATTTATAAAACTCACGAATTTATCACCATTATCACTATTCAACCTCAAATGACACAATATAATTATAAATTTAATTATCAAATATCCAAACCTCCACATATTAATATACACAAAAACACACTCTCACACTTTTTTTTGGCTATCAACAAACATTCTTAACCAACAACTGTTTTTATTAAAAATACAGTAATTCAAAATTTTAAGATAAAATAATAATAAATTAGTATCTAATTAAAAAATAGGGTAAGAAAATGTACATACCTGAGTTTTGATAATATTATGCGAACGCTCCCTAACATTTTATAAATAATATGGAGGACCCCTAAGGTTTGAAATTTATTGCACATAGACCTCTCTGTCTCCCTTCCATCAGTGTTCCGAATAAAAAGTGACGATTTTATCCCAAATTTTTTTATTATTTTAACAGTTGTCTTTCTCCAACTTTAGTACACAATAAAATTAAAAAATTAATAAAAAAAATTCGTACCCAGAAATTTGATTTAATTTAGTACCCCCAAAAAATTAATTAACTGAATTTTAATAATAATTTGATAACAATAAAAATTAATTTGATATTAATTCGAAAATATTGAATATAAATTGGACAAAATTAAATGTCAATTTTTTGATAAAATTATATATTAATTTACAATCTAAGGTTTATTTTGTGTTGAGTATTATTTATTGTTGATTAAACCAACATGAAACTGACCATAATTATAAATTTTTTTGTTGAATACAAACTTAAAAATTTATAGTTTAACTTATAAAATTTAAATACATATATTTTTTATAGCATAGCGTCTTCTCTCTTACTATATCATTTGATAAATTTTCTTTTGGTCAAGATTCAACCACACATACTTAAATAAAACCAATTGTTCACCCCTACTTTTTTTTTTAAGAGAATCGCTCACCTCCACTTGATAAACTCAAAAATCTTTGGTTCACATGAAATACGTGACAATAAATTAAAAAGTTGACAAAAAAAATAGAAAAATTGATAGTTCAGAAAAATTTTAAAAATTTAGAAAAAAAAATTGATAATATTGTCAAAAATTTAATCTAAGGTCAATTTCGTGTTTATTTGATCAATAATAAATAATATTTAATTTTTTCAAATTCATATTCAATTATGTTAAAATTAATTTTAAATAAATTTTTATTGTTATTGAATTAATATTGAAATTTATTTAATCAATTTTTTTGGTACTAAATCAAATTCTATTTGATTTTCTTAAAATTTTAATTTTTTTGATACTAAATTTGGAGAAGAACAATTATGAAAATAATAATTATTTTGGGGATAAAATCATTACTTTTCGTTAGCAACATTGATGGAAGGAAGATGAAGGAGATCTTCGTATAATGAGTTTCAAACCTTAGAAGTTTTCCATATTATTTGTAAAATGTCAAAGAGTATCCGTGTAGTATTGTCAAAACTCAAGGGATGTCCGTGTTTTTTATCTTAAATAATAATGTGAGAAAATCGTCTAAATAACTTAAAAATATTGTCTGGTAAAACTTCTAGAATGATGACAACCCACCCTCACAATTCTAAAAGACAATAAAAAAATATCAAATTTCACAGCATAATCATCGCTCATTCACACCCACCCCTACACCCACAAAAAAAAGAAGAATAAAAACACATAAAAAAAACAAAAAGTGCAAACATTAAAAAAAATAACAATAATAATCTATATAAAACCCATTGTTAATTGAAATTCTAGAGGAATTTAGGCCCTGAATCATTTCAGACCTAATTTCAAGGAAAGATGTGAAACTCAGATAAAAAAATCGTGAAAAGTGTGTGCTATTTTTTATTTACATCAAGTGTTATTTATTTATAAATAAGAAGTAAGTGACAAAATACATGTCGTTAGATATATAAAAATTTAAAATTAGTTTCAAGGAATAAAAAATTACAAATGAAAATCTGAAGTAAATAATAAAAAGAATGACACAGGAAAAACAAAAAAAAAAGATAATGGTGTGTGTGTGTGTGTGTGTGTGTGTGTGTGAGAGAGAGAGAGAGAGAGAGATAAAAACTTATATGAGAGAGACGTTTTATAAAAAATTTCAATAAGAATTGTCGGATCAATAAGAGATAGGAGTGTTAGAGTTAAGTTCAATTACGATCATCCGATTAGCAATTTTAAAATAATCTGAACCGTCTTTTATGTTAGGATTACGTTGTCCGTTGTTCGTTGGATGTGTTTATGTATTGTCTCAAAACGATCTAGATCTCTCTTTGTCTCCGAAATTCAAACTCAACTCTACTTTATTATATAGATACATATTTATATGTTTAAGTAAGTTCATTCGATATTCTTAAATAGCCTAATCTAATAGTCATTAATATTTATCTTAAAATTATTTAAATTTATCATTTCTCACTTATATTTCACCGTATTTTTAAATACAGTTCACCCTATTGTGTATATATATAAACTAGGATAAGAAATCTGCCCATTGCAATGCTTAAATCCAAGAAAAAAAAAATGCTTAAATCCATCCAAGAAGTATCTCTTCGTCCTTTGACCTTACGGCAAGTTTCAGATCTGACGTCGTTTTCAGTAAACTATGTAGTACATACTCAAAAAGCAAAAGCGAAAAAGTGATTAAAAAAACAAATCCTTATCTCGCCACGTGGACAATCTTATCTACAACAGTTCATCTTTACCTACGAACAACCAAACCACGCCTCCTCCTGTTTCTCACGCTCTTCTCTAACATATCTCCACCGTCATCAATGGCAACCTCATTTTCATGTTTCCGTACCACCCCAATCCTCTGCTCTGCTTCTTCTAACCACCGGAATCCCGACCCGACCCGTGGAAAGCCTTCCTCATCTTCCAGCTGGTGGACCCCTCTCTTCGGCTGGTCCTCCGATCCCGACTACATTAACAACTCCATCACCACTGAAGACGTTGCGAAACGTTCTGGGTCCGAAACAGGACGGACCAGATCTCGGTTTACTCGGGGGTGTTTCACTGAGGAGAAGGCCAAAGAGCTTCGGAGGAAGACCTTAGAGACCTACTCCTTCCACGACATAATGTACCACTCGGCGATCGCTTCTCGGCTCGCTTCCGATGTCTCGGACCCAATCGATCGTTGACTTTAGTTTCGTTTCGCCGGAGTTCTAATAAGCCGTTTTGCTGGCCGGGTCAGTTTGTTGTCCTTTCCTTCGCAATCAATCTGTCGACTTGGAAATTTGGATCTGTGCTCACTTTTTCTGCATTGTTGTTTGGTAGTTATTGTTTTCTGATCTGTGAATCGATCCATGTTTTATTATTTGTGAATCGATTAGTCTTATGAATAGATCTATGTTTATATATGGATCCAAATGAGAAGAGCCTTCTCCGAAACAAGTAGGAATTAAAAATCCTCCACAAAAGGCCATTTTCAGGTAAGCTGGTTTGTCATTTTTCTAAATATTGATGGTGTAATGTAAGAAAATTAATATTTGAAAGTATAAATCTAAAATTTTAATTTTTTGAGGGGTATAAACTGTCATTCACCCTTATTAACGTCAAGTTTCCACGTCTGATGGTATTCATAGTCAATTTAATACTTATAATAATCTAAGTCAATAAATTACCTCTCAATAACATTAGTTAGGATAATAGCCACCTCGAAGTACATCTCCAATACACAGCGAGCCATTTCAAATTTTCAATACAAAAATCATATTTTCCATTATGATTAGAACATTACATATATAAATGACAGACCCATCTAAATATCGTTCGTCAGTAGATGATTTTCAATATTGAGAGAAGAATTTGACCCTCTGGTGCTCCTAACTTCTAGCTGTCCTCCTCTGTTGGGGGGGGGGGGGGAGTGTGGTGGTCTTACAGTTCACAAAAAATGAGCTTTTGTGGTACTTCGACTAGCGTAAGGAAAAAACTTCAAGGCCCATTGTGCTGGGCTAGTCATGCTGTGCAGCACGGTCCTGGAAGCCCACCTCAAAATTAGATCATTTAGCATGTTGGTTATTGGGTTTCATCAGCAAAGGTTAGATCATACTAAGCCCATCTGCGTGGGTTTTTGTGGAGTTGTTTCCCAGAGGGTAATAACTACCCCTCCCCCCACGGAACACTAACAGAATGCCTTGTTTCCCCACGAACGAGGGCCTTACGCCAGCTCTGTTCATCTCGGGGGGGTTATTAGGGGGGTTAGAGCTGGCGTAAGGTTCAATCAGTGACCCGAGCGAAGCGAGCAAAGAATATAATCTCTTGCTCTCTTCTCTCGTTGAAGCTAAAATCCTTCAGTTGCCCGAAGGCTTTTGAAGGAGTCTTGCTTTGTCTTGAGTGGACCATCATATTTCTAACTTATGAAATCACATGATTATATCAATAAATTAAGTCAATTTCTTAAATCCAAATAACATTACTCTATTAACTTACCATCTTTTTTTAGTTCAACGGTAAAAAATGTTCAGGCCAATTTATGCACAACTCGACTAATCTCTTTCCCTACCCAGTCAAAAATAGACCATCCACGACGAAACTAGGATATTGATGAAGAATAAATTTATTATAACCCGGCTCTAAAAAATTTTAAAGATTTAAACTTAATACACCTAAATTTGTAACTTGTCCATGTTAATACTTGAGTCAACATTGGAGTTTCTGTTACTCTACCATCAATTTTACCGGACACTGTTTAACATGCAACAAGTAATATGGGGCAAAATGAAAATTTGAATACATGGCCATTGCGTGGCCCAAACCTCTTTTAGTTCCTTACAATATGCATTTGTTATATTTTTGAGAAGTAAAATGATCGCTGGAATTGTCTCAATCTAACTCAACACATTATTTTTACTAGGGGTGGCAATCGAGTCGTGTTGTGTCGAGTTCGTGTCGTGTCGAAAATTAATCGTATCGAACATTAGTCAACCCTAACCCAACCCATTTAACTAATCATGTCGTGTTGAGTTGACCTATTTATTTTCGTGTCGTGTTCGTGTTTTTATTCGTGTTGACCCACATAAATTTTAAATAAAAAATTTAACTTTAAGATTTTATTTTTACTTAATTGAATCTCTCCGCATATTTTTTCTACAAACTAAAAATTAACCTAATAATAATAATGAGTAATAATATCTTTTTTTATACAATAATTATGTCGGTGCTTGATAAACAGTTACAAATAATTAATATTTTATTTCTATAATACTAATTAAATATGTTAATCGTACATTACGCAACCAAATTAAACATTAGAAGTAATTAAAAAAAAAGGTATCAAAACATGAAAACTCATACATGCAACGAAAAGGCCAGGATAATCTCTTTCGAGTTAAAAAATTCGTGTTGACGGGTTAAGCGGGTTGAACCCGAACACGACCCATTAAAATTTCGTGTTGACGGGTCATGTCATACACGGGTTCGTGTCAAAAAATAGTCAACCCAAACCCATTTATTCGTGTCGTGTTCGTATCGAGTTATCGTAACGTGTCAAAAATTGCCACCCCTAATTTTTACAAGGGAAAATTTCAGTCACACCCCCTCTAGTTTATCATATCTTCAAAAACACCCCTTCTAGTTTCTAAATCTTCAATGACACCCCTTCTAGTTTATATTTAAACATCACTAACACCCCCTACCATTAAACTATCATTTCTAACAAAAAAAATTAATCTAAAATACCAAAAACGCCCCTACATAAATCTCAAGTAATTTTTTTACATAAAATTTTATTAAAATTCGATACGATTAAAATTTATTTTTCTACGTATTAAAATTTGAACCAATTAAAATTCGATTGAAGTTGAATAAAATTTATTTTTTTAACGTATTAAAATTTGAACCTATTAAAATATATATTTTTTATATTAAAATTTGAGTCAATTTGAACTATACCCGAGTTGTTAGAGCCGATTAAAATTCGCTTTCGAGTCAATTAAAATTTATATTTTTATGTATTACAATTTGACTGATTAAAATTCAATATGAGTTGATTAAAATTTGACTTTAGTCGATTAAAAATAATTTTTAATTGGCTCAAATATAATTTTAATTAACTCAAATTTAATACGTAAAAAAATATAATTTTTAATTAGCTCAAATTTTAATATGTAAAAAAATAAATTTTAATTAACTTGAATCGAATTTTAATTCACTCAAAATTTTAATACTTAAAAAAATTAAAAAATATAGGGGTTCTCAATGAAGATATGTTTATTTAGAGGGGGTCTCATTGAAGATATATATATTTAGAGGGGGTGTGGTTGAAATTTATCCTCAAATATATAATGGGTAATTTAGTAAATTTGTATTTTAGTTAAAAATTTTAATCTGATAAGAGGTGTCATTGAAGATTCAGAAACTAGAGGGGATGTCTTTCAAGATATGACAAACTAGAAGGGGTGTGGTTGAAGTTTTCCCTTTTTACAATTACGTAGAATAACATACAGATTTTATTTCTCGGTTATACTCTCAATAACTTTATTTTTCCGATTACATCACACGTTATTATATCTTTTCAATTTAAACGGTATGCAGAAGCTCGTTTGAATTTCATTCAATAGCCTCAAGTAGGCGTTGCTACTCTCTTACCATATACTAAAATTAACCTAATAATACAAGTTGGGAGTATTAAAAACTTACATTTACAATGTACATATACTACTATAAGATCTCATACATAATATGTTTTTGATTTGAACAGATGAACGTAATGGAATAGACAAACTTTAGGCTATTTTTAATAATCACCTTAATATGCCAACCAAACGAATCTTGGTACTCAAGCACTTATTTCTTGAACTGCCACCTTATTTCCTGTCTATTCAGTTATTGCACATGCCTCTAAATTTTTGTAATAGAATTATTGCCGACCAAAAAGGAACAAAAGCAAAGAGAGAAAGAAGGAAACTAACCCCAAGGTAGCTCACCACCGAGTGGCGTGGTTAGTGAGGTATTTACCGAACTTCTCACTCTGAAATTAGAAGTTTGGGTCTTGGTGTTTACATGGGATTTGATGGTTGACTGTTATATTAACCTAATTAAGTTCGTTTTTCAAATAAGTAACGGACGCAGTCAGAAGTCTTATAATCCCACTAATAAGGACTTAGTGGGGTCATCTCTAAGCGTTTTTCTTTACCCCACTTTTTTGTTTCTCAACCAAAAAAAAATAAAAAATGAGGTAGCTCATTTGGCAAGAGAGAATAGCAATAAATCTAAACATCTTAATTTCGAATTTTGATAACTCTTTTGGGATTAGGTCACGAGAGATTTATCCTTCATAAATTCTCTAATCTCATTGTAGATGACCTGTTTTTTATTAGACCGGAAAAGAGATTAGTTAAAATACACGTAACCTGATCCAAATATTTTTCACCGTTGTAAAAAAAAAGAAGGAAATTATTTACTTAGGATTTAATTATGATAAAGTTTGAATGCATTCTCAATCACAATCCTCCACATGGTTGCTCAGAACAAGATCATGGTGTGTCTCTTTTCCCAATCCTCTGATTGGGGATTATGATACTCTTCTGTTGACACACTCCCCCAATCTATTGATAAAAATTGTTAAACATATGCATATTTTAATGAGGCTAACAGCTTCTGTGACTCCAATCACGTTACCAGAAGATCCGAACAATCTATATACATAGTTTATGTTGCCCAATACTGACCCATACTAAAATCCTGCGGATTGTTTGGTCATTACACTGACTATAGGTTGACGTATAAAATGGAGATTCGTCACAACCATGTTCTCAAACGTTATTAACCCCAAAATCACATGCATTAGAGAAACTAGCATTCTCCTACGACCAAATGCCCAAAATATTCAAAGGACTCTTCCGACCAAACGCCCGTTACTGTCTAAGCTATCATAGTGGTTATCTATCGAGCTTCAATATGAGGTCAAAGATTCAAATCTTTAACCTCAAAGAGAGAAGTTCAGCCAGTATTCCACTAAACCACCCCACTTAGTGGTGCCATAAAGCTTTCTTACACAAACTATTCTCATGAGTTTATTGACAATATTAGGCACATGAAATTTCGCATTTTTCCAAATACTAAAGATGGATTATTAGGTCCCAATAACATTCTTGTGTCTTGGTAATTGATTACTAAAATGTAGCATAACAAAAAAGTGACTAAAATATCGCCTAAATGACAAGGATGCACTTGGACCGACCATGCAACTACCTGTCGCGAAAGCCATGTGGGTTCAAGCGGCTTTGTCTTCTTCAACCTAACCTTAGGTTTTCTCTGGCATCCGAAGAGGAAGGATAATTTGGTCACTATAAGTTTACTTTGACAGAACAAATCACGGTATATTCTCGTTTGATTTAGTAATTCCTCCATTATTAAAAAGAAACTTCAAGTGGCACTTGCTGCAATTTCCTTAATACATAGGGGTTTTCTCATAATGTAAAACACATAAAAACCGTTGCACCCCCGTCATTTCGATTCAAACACCTCTCTCTCTCTCACTCTCGAAAATGCAGAGGCTCCCGGCTTTGTTTGTGCTACTTTGTGCCATCTTCCATGTTGCGTTATCCATCACTGACGGTAAGCCTTTTACGCAGTGTGACCTTTGTTCCTGTGGTGCTTTTGAAGCCTCTCTCTCTCTCTCTATATATATATATATATATATATACACTAATTACACACTCGCACAACGGATGTATATATTTAAAAGTTGGTCTCTGCACATTTTTGATAGGTAATGCGTTTTAATTCTCAGGATTGTTACCCAATGGCAACTTCGAGTATGGCCCAAAACCATCGCAAATGCAAGGCACAAAAGTGATAGATCCCAACGCAATTCCCAATTGGGAAATCTCAGGCTTCGTTGAATACATAAAATCAGGTCAAAAACAAGGAGACATGTTGCTAATAGTGCCGGAAGGAACCTCCGCCGTGAGGCTCGGGAACGAGGCGGCGATAAAGCAGAAAGTGAAAGTCAGCAACGGAATGTTCTATTCACTCACATTCAGTGCCGCTCGAACCTGTGCCCAAGAGGAGAAATTAAACGTATCGGTATCGCCCAATTCGGAGAGGAATGATTGGGGAATGTTGCCGGTGCAGACTACGTATAGTAGCGATGGATGGGATGAATATTCGTGGGGGTTCTTGGCGGAGTCGAGTGAGATTGAGATTGTGATTCATAATCCTGGTGTGGAGGAGGACTCTGCTTGTGGTCCACTTATTGATTCTGTTGCTTTGAAGGCTTTGAATGCTCCTAAACGAACAAGAGGTGAGACTGGTATTTTCGTCCGATAATATCATACAGATAAAAAAAAGAAGTCAATAAAAATAAAAGGCAAAATAACTTGGTTTTTGTTGGTCTTTTTACGGCTTAATATTCCGAATTCGAATCTTAACAATTCTTTGAAATTAGGTTACGAGAGATTTATCTCTTATGAATACTCTAATCTCGACGTGAATGATTTGTTAGATGTGCGCGTAAATTGATCTATACACCCTTAACTGTTGAACAAAAAAAATAAATATTCGCTAATCATTTTTTGATCTAAAATTTAGAATATCTTTTGGATCCAAAGCATTAATGTTTTATTAGTCCAGTATTACCCTTTTTGTCCCTCTCTCCTTTCCCCACTGTCTGTGTGGAATCAAAGATCCGACATATAGAATCCATGGGTTGGCAAGCCACATGCACCTCATTTTTCTATTGCCTCTTCTCATAAAAACTACCCCCGTTGAGGCTGGACTGCATGGCCAATTCTGTGATGAGCTGCTGACACCCACATTGGGGTGCATTTAGCATCACTTCTTTTTTTTAGTTATCCGAGTTTAATTCTGTGTTTCGTATCAATTACAGATGAAAACAACACAGATTAATTTCTAAAACATACAATCACTCACAAATCATGCATATCGATTCTGAGAATAAGTTATTACTAGATCGATATAAAAAAGTTGCCCAAAATTAGTACTAGACACTAGTACACCAATCCACTACAAGTTGAGACTGCCCACTTCCCAGGGGCTACAAAACATTAATTATTTTCAGTGACTTGCTCGTTTTATAACTGCTGAATGTTCTATTCTCAATGACTCCATATTAGCCTAAAAAGCCTATGTCATTGATCTTTACACCATTACATGTATTGCAGAAAACCTGCTGAAGAATGGAGATTTCGAAGAGGGTCCATATGTGTTCCCTAACGCATCGTCCGGTGTCCTAATTCCTCCCAACATTGAGGACGATCATTCTCCATTACCCGGCTGGATGATCGAATCCCTGAAAGCCATAAAGTACATTGACTCCAAGCACTTCTTTGTGCCAGGGGGCAATCGAGCAGTGGAACTTGTTGCCGGAAGAGAAAGTGCCCTGGCACAGGTGGTTAGGACCAAAGTTGACTCGGACTATGTGCTCACGTTTGCCGTGGGTGATGCTAATGATTTGTGTGAAGGTTCGATGGTTGTCGAGGCATTCGCAGGGCATGTTACTGTTCAGGTCCCCTATGAATCTAAGGGCAAAGGGGGATTCAAGCTAGCCAGACTACCGTTCAAAGCAGTCTTACCACGGACAAGAGTCAGATTCTTGAGTTCATTTTACCACATGAAGAGTGACCACTCCGGTTCTCTCTGTGGTCCAGTAATAGACAATGTAAAATTGCTTAGTGTTCGCCAACCACTGCGACGCATGCATAATTGATCGAATTATTTGGAGTTGGTTTACACGAATCGTGTTTGTGCATAAACACGTTCTTTGGATGATGGTATTGCCCATGCAACCACAAGTGGTTTATTTAGTCTTATCGTTTCATATGGAATGATTTTTTTTTTCTTCTTATAATAGAAACAAGCGGTTTTATTTGCTGTCTCTGTGTTCATGAATCGTGATGTATACCATATAACTATCTTTTAAGTGGAATGATGAGTTTCTCCAGTTGTGATTATGTTTGTTTAACCATCACTGCACAACAAAAAGCTACAAAGTAATCTATGACTTTGCTCAAAAAACATACCACTCTCCCTTCATCCACTCTGTAAAAATTAGGTAATATTATTGAGATTGAATCTAGGGATCAAATTGGAATCTATGTGCCAGTGTCATTGCATTAGTAGTAACTCATAAATCAAATTTATTGTTGTTGCAACAGAGTAATAATGTATTATGTCTTCAAAGCTCTAGGTTCGTTTTTTTGATTCGGCGCAAGCTCGCAAAGCTCGATTCATATGTAAAATAGTCAAGCTACTTGAGTTGGACTCGAGTTATAAACAAACCAAGTTTGAATAATTTTTTAGGTTTGTTTAAAAAAATAAGCTCGTCAAATTCGAACTCAAACTCACAAAACTCGAGTCGATTAACACCCTTACATCTGACACAGAACTTGGGCAACTTCTGTCCAAAACTGTAGGCCTCATGAATCTGTCTTATCCTTTTCTTTTGGGACTAGGGAGAAAAATGATGCATTAGAAAAAAAAAAATCATGCATTAGAGAAGACTGATTAATCTTAATTCTAGATTTTAGCCCAGTAAACATACTATTAGCCCAATAGTTTAAAAAACTATAAAAAATGTCCGATGAGGTCTTTATCTACTTCTCAAACACAAGTCGGATTGAAAATTTTTTCATTATTTTTTAATTTAATGGCCAATTACCTATCTCTAATTTAATTAAAATTTATTATTTGTAATGGGTCCCTCACCCATACACACCATTCGAATAGGTGATTTACTGACTTACTGTTATGGAATAAATTGGGCGAATACGCAACATAGAGAATTTCAATATGGCTGATTCTATCCTACCTTTTTGGTATCTTTCGGTGGGTGTGTACTTACGTGGACCCATTATTTTTATGTCCATCTTTTGTTTATACACTATTGATAATTTATTATTAAGTAAAAATATTATAAAAATTATTATATTTATTAAATTAATTATCAAATATTATAGGATTAATTTTAAATTACACAACGAAATATCGCTCGAATCTCAATTTACACTCTTAAACATAGAAATTTATATCAATGTACACTTCAAGTTAACAACAATCGGTTTGCCGACTAAAATTGAATAAATAAATTGCATCTAAACCCTTTCTTCCTTCTCACTTAATCATTTAGACCCATAACATTTGAAATATTGTACTTACATCCCTTGAGAATTTAAATAATTAAAAATATTACCTCAACTAGATATTATATTGAACATTCAAATGGTAAGCTTGATTTTGAACTTTAGAATATAGCAGACCCATAAAATAAAACGTAGTGCAGAATTATAATTTTTATTAGTATGAAATCATATTTTTTAATGGTTATATTAACAACTATCAACAATAAGGAGTTATGTGTTGCGCGTGTACAAACGTGAAAATATATAGAAATAATATTTTAAATATGATGGCTATAAATGATTAAGCGATAAGCATGAAGAGACCTAGATATAATTTTTCTATTTAGTTTTAGTTGGTAAACTGACAACTGTTAATTTTAGATATTTTTTGATACAAATTTCTATCTTTAAGGATATAAACTAAGATTTTTTATTTTTGAGGATGCAAATTAAAATTCAAACGATATTTCAAAGTATAATTTATAATTAATTTAATATTATATTCTAAATTAATGTAAGTGGTTGAATCAATGAAATCCATTAATTTCACCAAACATTCAATACTTAGATTTTTAAGACATTATTTGAGATATAAAATTTGAATTTTAGCAGCACAATTTTATCCAAATATAATATAGAGGATCTAATCCCCTAACAGCGTAGAAATCCACCACCCCTACTCCCCCCAAAAAAAAAAAATCATGCCACGTGTGAGGACAGAATTTAAGCGGCATAACGAAGCAGGATCTAATCTGACGGTGGACAGACTCGCGTCGATCAAAAGCGAAAATACCCTAACCCCGGCTATATAAAACCTAAAAACATCTCTTTGTATCTCATTAGAAAATCCCCAGCCTCCGCACAAAAACACTGATCGCGGGGATCTCTTAGTCGATACATCATATGGTCTCTCTCTCTCTCTGTGTTTGTGCTAGGGTTTGAATCTCTATGTTTTTGTTTCTACGTTTAATTGAAATGACAATAAGTTCATGAGTTTATTTAATTTTTAGGCGCTTCCGAACCAACAAACAGTGGATTACCCGAGCTTCAAGCTCGTTATCGTCGGTGATGGTGGCACAGGTGATTTGATTTAATTTAATTTCTATCTACGGTTCTGTTGTATCTTTATGTTTGATCTGTTTATTTAGAGTTTTGGTAGGCTTTTATTCGTTATTGTCTGATTCGGATCTGATTTTTCGAGTCTAAGTTTCTAAGATGATCATGTGATGATTTAGGAAAAACTACATTCGTTAAACGCCATCTAACCGGAGAGTTTGAGAAGAAATACGAACGTAAGATCTCAAGCTTTGTAATTGACTTTTCACTCACGCACACATTCATATTTGCTAGCATAGTTATTAAGATGGAGTCAGATTGAAGCTATGGAGTTATTGTTTTTCTTGCAGCAACAATTGGTGTTGAAGTTCATCCACTGGACTTCTTCACGAACTGTGGAAAGATAAGGTTTTATTGTTGGGACACAGCTGGACAAGAGAAGTTTGGAGGGCTCAGAGATGGTTATTAGTAAGTTCTTAATCCTCTATCTATCTAATACAATTATTAACGAACTTACTGATTTTTTTTTTGTCATTTCTTCACATTCTCGACCTACTGATTTAGAGCTTATATTATATTCAATTGTGTTTTCTTAGAGTGTATGGAATTATTTGGTTTATCTGGTAAAATTTGGATTAGTGTCGACAAGTATTAGACATTCATCCATGCCTCAGCTTTGTGCTAATTCCCTTATGGGTGGCAGAGACACCAATTGAAATTGCTTGTGTTTTTTTAACTGTATGCCTTTTGTACCTATTCTTTTTGCCTCAGTATAAGTATCAACATTAATATAACATATGTTCTGTTTTCCCCTTTCCCAATCTTTTGTTCCTATTCTTTTTGCCTCAGTATAAGTATCCACATTAATATAACAGATGTTTTGTTTGATGTTTACAGCATTCATGGGCAATGCGCTATCATAATGTTTGATGTAACTGCACGATTGACCTACAAGAACGTTCCCACGTGGCATCGAGATCTCTGCAGGTTCTTTCAGGAGTTCTGTTGACCTCGACCTCTAAACATGCACCATATGTTGAATTAATTTTCTGCTGTCTTTTTGTTAGGGTGTGTGAGAATATCCCAATTGTTCTGTGTGGGAACAAGGTTGATGTCAAGAACAGGCAAGTGAAAGCAAAGCAGGTCACGTTCCATAGGAAGAAGAATCTTCAGTACTACGAGATTTCTGCAAAGAGCAACTACAACTTCGAAAAGCCTTTCCTATATCTTGCTAGAAAGCTTGCGGGGTAAGATTTAAGTTTTTTTTATTGATTTGACTGATCCTCCTTCCCTAAAATAGTTGTTTGTTCTTATGTCTCTTGTTCCAATGATTGAGTCGTTTATAGAGTCAATTCCATATTCAAGCGGGTTGTTTAATTTAATTATTTCACCTTGCAGGGATCTTAACCTTCATTTTGTCGAGTCACCTGCTCTAGCTCCTCCAGAAGTTCAAGTCGACATGGCAGCACAACAACAGTAAGTCTTCATTTTGAATCTATTATAGTCTGGTTTGTGATTGTCCTTTTTGTAGTATTGTAACTTGCGTAATTAGCATGATTGTCAAGTGAATGATCTAGCTGTGCCTGTACTTTATGATTTGAATATTTAACATAATTTTACTCTGTAATATTTTGAATAAGCATGTCTTTAGACCGTTTGTACCTCCACTCTTCCTGCAGTACCCCTTCCCAAAAGTCAAAATTAAAAAAATTATGATGGAAAGAGGAACATCGATAAAGGGTGTTTGTGAAAAAAAGTTTGAAGATTGATATGGGTTGAGTTTGGTGGACAAGTGGAGCATGTAGATGCTTCCATGGTATGTCCTGGCTTGCTTTGGATTACAGCCTTCCTTTGTTTGTATTTTTCTTTGATTTAGTAGGTGAAACATTTTAATCTAAATTTGGATTATTGTTGGGGCTTTTGGAACATGAGAGTTGTTTGGACATTGCCTGACTAGGATTTTGGGGTAGAACATCTAATCTGAAGCTTGTTCTTCATTGCTTGACTAAGCTGATGGACATTGTAATGTACTAATATTTGTTGCAGGCATGAAGCTGAATTACTTGCAGCTGCAGCACAACCTCTGCCTGATGATGATGATGATGCATTCGATTAGTGACATCAAAATCTGCATGTTTTTGCCGTTCGACTCTTCGCAGCGAGGTGCAGGTTCTGGTCGTTGGAACAACAGTCTGCAATTCATTTCCTATTCTTGTTTTGATTAGATGGGTTGTATTGGCTGAAACACTGGCTTGTAGAAGTTGCATTTAGATCATGTTCAATATCCATGTGTTTTAGTAATGAATACTAATTGGCCTGCGACTATATTTGCAATTTTTATTTTGGGGAATTGATTTATGTGTCACAGGGCAAAAAACTTTTATGATATAAATCCTATATATATCGCAAGTGGAATTTGTGATCTCAGTGAGTTTTCCTGGCAACCAGGTAAAGATCCAAGCTTCTATACAATACACGTGTCAAGAAATAATCTCTTCAGGTGTCGAACACGTCCCGTGGTTTGTGATGAAGGGTCCTATGCCATATAAGTGAGTGGCTCACTTCATCTATTAAGTACGCTTTTGGGTTGGAATCCCATGCCTAACATAATATACAAGTAAAATCATTTCGTGTCACTTTGAATACTTCCAACGGAGCTATCCTAGCTGAATTGGAGAAGATATGAAGGGATCAGTTAGCATGGAAGATCAGCTTCCGAGACTTGAGGACTTACAATCTTAAGCTACTTGGTGAAGGGCGAGTGACTAAAATTCCATTTGAAACTAATCTGCTGGTTTTCGACAGTCAAATGTGATCATATACTGTAATGCTTATGCTGTTATGCAACATATCTGATGGTTTGAATTGTGTCGTTAATGTCAGGGAGGGTGTGCACAAAAACTCGATTATCACGTAGATTCAGGGCTAATTAGGTTCATGATTGGCTTGTGTGTGTGTGTGTGAGAGAGAGAGCGCGAGAGGAGAAAATATTCATTACAACGGTGATACCACGTGGCAAGGTGATGTGGTATCACCAATTAATAATAATAAAACAAATAAGTACATAGACTCCACAAAAATTAATAACTAATCTGTCATATAAACAAATAACTTCTCACTCTCCGGCTATATAATTCTAAATGAGGTTTACTTTTTCCATTTAAGGTTTTATTATTGGTTGGTGATGTCATGTCATCAATTGTGACATGGTATTACTGTTGTATTCAATATTTACTATAGAGAGAGAGAGGGGGGGGGTATTTCCGGATAGCTGTGGAAATGAACAGCAGAATTGATCCAAGTCATTTCATGTGGTAGGTACAACACGGAACTGCTGCCGAGCCATTAGGGTTTACGCCTTCGGCGTCTATTAGCAATACTGAGTTCTACGCATTCGACCCAGGCAGCTGGGAGCGGGGCCTCCCCTGGCCCAATGTTCCTCTACTAATGCCAATCTTGTTGGGGTTTTCTTTTTATGGCTCAGATCAAACAAACAGCTTTTATGATGTTCAGGATTCTGAATTGAGGCCCAAAGAGTTTCTTGTTTTGTGTCTTAGAAAATAAGAATTCACACCACACTAAACAGTTAAGGATGTTGGTGACTGGTTCTGTATCCAGTTGCTGTAAATAATTTTTTTAATGATTTATGGGTTTGTGTTATGATAAATTAACTAAAAAATTAGTTTACAGAAAACAAAAATGTTACTTGAATATAATTTAAAAACCTAATCCTATATTGAATTAAGTTCACGTCTCTAACTAAATTGTCAAATTAAATCTCAATAGCATTGTTCTTATCAAAAACCATCCTTTAACAATAATTTTGTATCACTTAACCTTGAAACTTTATAAAACCAGATCTTTCTATAGAGTCGTATCATTTAATATTTAGGAAATTTGAGTGAGAGAAATTGGTACATTAGTTAGTGGCTTATTATAACTGAAAAAGAAGAACCGACAATCTCGATTGAGGATCAGTAAAAATGTACGGACGACCGGTGACACACATGCTGCAAAGTTGTTATCCATAATCGGTATTACCAGACAAACCCGACCCTGTTCCAGACAAACCCGACCCTGTTCCCACTTCTTTTTTAAATGTAAACTACAATATAGTAATATTAATTATGATTTATGTGATGATTTTTTTATAAATATTTTCAAATTAAAGAGTGGAAGGGTAAAACTGAAAATTAATTTATTTTCAGACGTCAGCTCTATGTAGTTATCAAATAGTTTAGTTCAATTTAATACTTAAATTTCAGTAAATATTAAACAGTCCACAAATTCAGCATTCAAATTTCAGCATTCATAATTTAATTTTCAGTTTTATCAAACACCACCTAAGATGTGATCTCTTCGTGAAACAATCTATATAATAAAGTACAATATTATTCAAATATTAAAAGATAAACAAAATAACTTTTGTTATTCGCGATTGAGATCTTTTTAAATTTTATTTTAAAGTTAATCTGACGACTAATATTTACACTTCAAATTTAATAAAAAAAATATGGCCCTAAGGGTGTGTTTGAGGTGATTTTTTAAAAGTAATTTTAATACTTATAATTTCTCATAAGTACTTTAAAAAAAAATAATGTTTGGAACCACCACTATCACCACCACCCCCATTGCCCCACCACCATCACCACTACCATTGTCACTGTGACACCCTCATCCACTTCGTAAT
>CM042192.1:2858474-2910519 GCA_023539305.1 Ilex asprella
ACCCCCACCACTGCCACTGTCCTACCATTACTCCTACCACCTCACGACCATCACCATTACCACCTCCACCGTCGCCACTATCGCCCACTATCACTATCATTGCTCATTCTCATTATAATCGGTATTTAAATTCTTTTCTCTCTTCTTTATATTTGTGATTTGATTTTAAATGTAAATATAAATATATTTATTGTTGACTATTTTTTTTTATTAATTTGTGTCTTTAAACCCAAACAATAACTAGTAATTTAATAAGGGCCCACCGAAAATCTCATGTGTATTAATTTCTAATTCTCATGATATTCAAACTATACAACTTTATTACTGTTATAAGCTTGTAAAGTAATAATTTCATTGCGCTTGTTTATCTTGTGAAGATGAACTTCTAATATTATCTTCCTAATATTCAAACTATACAACTTTATTAATGTTTAGACTTCTAAAGTAACTAATGTCATTGCCCTAGTTTATTTTGTGAAGATAAAAAAAAAAACTTTCTTCTTCTTCTTCTTCTTTCTCTTGACTAAATAGCTCCACCTTTATCAATGACCATGAAAATTGAGCTGCATTACTATGAGGGGTGTGTGTGTGTGAGAGAGACAGAGAGAGCAGCTTGCATGACATAATTATAATTTGGCCATATACTGATAATTGCTTTCTCTTCCTCCTCCATATACTCACTAAAAGGGCATGCATGCCCTTTTCTTATAAGGACCTAATAACATTCACCTAAAAATATTAGGAAAGCGGAAATATAATCGTATTTCAAGCAATCAAACAAAACAAATTGGGGATATGATCATCAATACACACACCTTCATCAATACAATAAAGTAAGAACTTACACTTAATCCTCCAAATATATATATAAAGGTCATATAGCAGAATGAGCACAGATTGGTCATCTTGCATTACAACAAGAAGGATCATCATTGAACACAAGAAGAAAAAAAGATATATAAGTGGTGAACTCTATAACCACCCAGCTGACCTATTGAACTATATATGGCTATTGTCCCCACCATCTCTCTTAGTCTGAAAAGGACCAGCACAACTTCGGCGTGCATGGCACACAACCATGTCAACCACCAGAACTAGTTTAATTCAAACAGAACTACAGACAGTCGAATCCATGACATTTGAGTTTACTGTTCGTCCGAGACCGAGAGCTAATTTTATGCACCCCAAATATGTTAATAATGCAAAACATATCTCAAGGGTGAGTCACTTTTGGAATGACATAAATTTGGAAACATTCATCGTTACTTTGACAAACCAAAATAAAATTTTGAACCGACCACAGCCAAAACAAAATCATTGCAAGGTCTGATCCAGTATCTTTTTGCTTTGCAGCTTCTTGCTAGGTTCGGATAAGCTGTGGTGGGGTACACAAGAGGTGATGTTGTATTATACATAAAAATAGAGGAGAAAGAATACAAAAATGTCAAGGTATGAGCAAATAAGGATAAATGGTTGTCATAGTCAGACATGATGCAAAGCATTAAGGGCAGAAGTAACTGGTTACAGCCTTGAGTTGCTGTAACATGTACAGGCCTTTCAGGTAGACAAGAGAGGGCCTCTGGTTTTGAGTAGCTGTAACCCAATATGATAGGAATGCATGAGGCACAGTCTCTTTGATCTGCTTTGCCTTGTTGCCAATGGAAATATATGGTGGATAGTTCGAGATAACGAAACACCCGGTAAGAGTAGGGTTTATAATTCTTAACAAAATAAGTAAATAAATGTCTATTCAATAGGCATAGGGCTTAGTTTTAATAAGTATGAGTCATAAATAACACCAGACCGATTTAAAAATGGATCGAAATGAATCGTGTCAAACATTACACAAACTCTACTATTTACTAAACGAGGCATCGGTTGGTAAAGAGGGTAGGGTGTACACAATTGGGAAGGAGTCTTAGTCTAAATTGAGCCCATCTTTTCCAGCTGTATATGCAAGTCACTGCCAATTTGCTGGAGTCATGAATGACGCTCAGCAGAAATATATGTGCATCATGTGGTGACTGGTGACTTCTCAAAGCCACTCGAGTATACACATATGGGTCATGCATCGCCCATGAAGTCCTCAAAGCAATATGTCCTCTAGTTTTTCTTTGTCATAAAATGACAAATCACATTGATGATCCTTAAAAAATGGAACTTGTAGCTTACTTTATTGACATTTCCGAAAGAAATTGAATAACCAAGTGAAAACAAGACCGGTAGGGCATAAAAACAAAGGTGTAATTGGATTTTGCACCATTTATGGTACAGTGCTAGCTTCAATGATGTTCAATGTCTTTGTCATTACTCCTATGTCTGCGGCATGAAACCCTGTTGGTTCTTCATTTTTGTGTGTAATTTTCGAAAGTGTTGGGATAGTTTCAACTTTCAAGATCATTATAATTAAGTTGAACCCTTCTTTCTCCGGCATGCATTCATATGGTTCCGTTTATAATCATTGCAGCTCATGTGAGATTCAGGGTAAATTTAAACAATTGATGATTGTTGGATCAAACTCAAAAAATCGGTGTGATCAGCTGCGAAATTTCGTCTTGAAACGCCATTTACAGTACGTAGATCAATGTTGTGTTTTCAAAGGAAACAATAATAATTTCTGAAGTCAGTGGACAGAAGCACATGCAATCACACCCAAAAGGGTCCCCCTCTCGGAATGAGCTTCTGCATGAGGATCATGTTAATTTAGGGTTCAAATAAAACAGATATGGGCCTAATTAATTGACCACTAACATGTATCATGTATCATGTATCATGCTTGGCTTCAATTCAACCTAGCACAAGAAGTCAAAAATATAAAAGTGTTGAATATCTTTTGCGATAGGTTGTTTTTATTTAGATTCACTAATTATTCTTGGCAGAACAATGATGGAATAAGATCTATGCAGGAGGATTTAATAACACCATAGCTGCTGTGGCGAAAAAATTCAGAGAGAGGCTATCGGAGAGGGAGGCGATGATTTCAGAAGAGAGTTTAGAGAAAGGATAATGTGCTGGAGAGGGGGCATTGGCTAGGCGAGTTCATATAATTTTTTCTTGTAGTGTTCTAATATTTTGAACGAGATTCTGTTGAGTTGAGTTGAGTTTAGTTGAGAATAATACTCCGTTTCTGTCTAATCCAATATTCACATTGGAATGAGGCACCAAAATTTCAAAACTAACGGCCATAAATCCATAAACAAAGATTATATGTGTTTTTGAGGGATTTGGCGGACCACTGAGGTGAAAATGGCCCCAATATGTCTGGGAACTATTAAGACAAGATTAGGGGGAAGTGCTCTAGCATGGGGCACCTATGGTTGGGACAAAACAGGCATAGCCCCCCTGCTAAGACAGCAACAAGGTGCAATAAAATAGACAGTCTTGTTCCCACATCCAACAATTGAAGAGCGACCTTCCAAATACCAAACTGTTTTGTGCCTCCTATCCTGACCCAGAAATCATTTTTTTCTGGAACAAAGGAAGAAGCTGGGAACCACAACCTTAGGATCCATCTCTCTACTTTCCCTCTCTTAGATCATTCTGACTCGCCTTTTGCTTCTGTCAACGCCCATTTATCAATTTTTTTTTTTTTAAGCAGTGAAAGGTGTTCGGATCAACTTACACGCACTTGATTAATTCTCTTCCCAGTTTGGCTAAAGAAAGGTCATTCATGCTAGGACTATGATATTTATAAGGGATAAATTTCTCGTAGTTTAGCCTCAAGGGTTGTTAAGATTCGAATTCAGGATGTTTGTGTTTACAACTTGTCTTTTTTATCACTTAAACTATCTCTTAAGTTTTCCATTATCAACTCTGCACACACGGTAATTGCGTGTAAATATATAAATATTTATAATATAAAATATGGTAAGTTTCAATAAATTTATCTGATGGTCTTAAATAGATTCATCCAACGGCCATCAATATTTTTCTCTTAAAACCATTCACATTGTTCCGTACCTTCACGCATGAGTTGCCCATAAAATAGATAAATTTAAGTTATTAAAGTGGTTAAAGGAATAGTTAAATATAATTAAATGAAAAAATATATAAAACATTAGAAGTAGAATTATGATAAACTAATAATAACCTAATAACTGCCAACAAACCCACCCTATCCCTTTGTAGACAGTATGGATAATTTCATTTTGAAATGAAAATGTGAATTGAATAGGGAATTATCTGCACCAATTGCGGTGGGTCAAAAACATCCAACCGATGTTTTGGGTGTCAAAATTTTTAAAATAATGTCCCTTTATGCATTTTGCATTGTCGACCAATAACATGTTTATTTTGTTTCCAAGTTTTGGTTCCTGGTTAATTGGGAATGTTCTTTATTTTATTTCCTTGTCTGATTAGCGTTCAATTTTTTTTTTTTTTCACATTCTATTAGGATTATAGTTTATTTTGTTTCCGAGTTTTGTTTCGTGGTTAGTTTGAAATATTTTTTATTTTATTTCCTAATCTGATTAGAAGTCAATTTTTTTATTTCATTTTCAAATTCTAAGAACATCTTCAACTCTTACTATTTTTTATACCTTTTTTTTTTAAAAAAAGGTAAACAACTCATAAAAACCTTCTCCAATGTTAGATTTATACTTATGTCGAACGAAGGGATACAATTTTTTTAACCTAAATCAATAAAAACTCAAATCTTTATCCTTTTTCGTCAATGGTGGGATTACATATTTTTTTAAAGATCTAATGATTATAACTACCCTCTTATAAATTTGGTTTATTTTCATTTAAATTTGAGTTTTTTTTCTTTTAAAAAATAATTTGTCGATTGAAGAAGTCAATACCAAACCAAACTTTTTATCCTTTTTTTTACTCAAATTTAGGTGAGAGTTTGAGCTATCATTAGAGATGGTCTAATAGGATTATAGTTTATTTTTTGTTCCCAAGTTTTATTTCCTAGTCTGATTAGAATTCAACCTTTTTCTTTTATTTTCACATTTTATTAGGATTATATATAGTTTATTTTGTTTCCTATTTACTCTCTATCTCTCTCAAAGTACAAACTGGAAGACACATAAGAAGAAAAAAGCTGTGTCCATTTTGAGAGGAAACCATTGTTGAGGAAGGAAGTATGGAGGACTACTACAACTGGTTTTCGTTTCTTTTCATTTCATATATTCTGATGTTGCTGTTGTTTAAAGCTCTGGTTTATTTTTGGTGGAGACCTAGAAGAATTGAACAACACTTCTGTAAGCAAGGAATCAAAGGACCTAAATATCATTTCTTCATAGGCAACATAAAGGAGCTTGTGGCTTTGTCCTTGATGGCTTCATCTAAACCCATGTCTCTCTCTCATAACATACTCCCCAGAGTTCTCTCATTCTACCATCATTGGAAGAAACTATATGGTATTTGATCCCTTTTTCCTTCGTTATAGATTTTCCTGCATTGCTTTGAAGTTTGGAAGTTGATCTTCTTTGTGTGTGTGTGTGTGTTAATAACTATGTCTCTCTATATCATTTGTGACTTAGAATGTATGGCTCCTTGCAGGTGCAAACCTTCTTGTATGGTTTGGACCTACGGCTCGTCTAATCATCTCCGATCCAAGTCTCATCAGAGAAATTTTCATTTTGAAGTCAGAGTTCTTCGAGAAAAATGAGTCGCCACCACACGTTAGAAAGCTTGAAGGTGATGGTTTGTTAACCCTCAACGGAGAGAAATGGGCTTACCACAGAAAGATTATCACACCCACATTTCACATAGAAAATCTCAAAGTAAGTCCATCTAAACACTGTCATCTCTCACATATATAATCATAGGCAATTGACACAAACACACATATATAATATCCATTCACGTATCTCATATTTATGAGGGTTTTTATTTGATTTTGGGATAGCTAATGATACCTATGATGAGGAAGAGCATAGCCAAGATGTTGGACAAATGGTCGGCAATGTCCTATGAAGGCAATGTGGAAATTGAAGTATCAGAATGTTTTGAAACTTTGGCAGAAGAAATCATCACGCGTACAGCCTTTGGGAGCAGCTATGAAGATGGAAGAGCAATTTTCGAATTACAAGCACAACAAATGGTTTATGCCACCGAGGCATTTCAGAAAGTCTTCATCCCCGGTTATAGGTACCATTTATGGCTGATTATACGTATCCCGACTTTATCTTGTAATCACTGAGTCTATGTGATTTGAACGATTTCGGATTATTTTGAAGAAAAAAGAGAGTCTAACTACACTAGTTTGGTAGCAAATCAAAAGTAATGAAGTTGTGGTTAATTTCCTTGTGTCTAGGTACAGTTAATTACAGACATATTCTGGATAACATGTATTAATTATTGTTAGATTTGTGTTTCAGGTTTTTACCGACCAAAAAGAACAGAAATTCTTGGAGATTGGAAACAGGTATTAGAAAATCTTTGTTGAAGCTCATCAATCAAAGGATTAAAAAGTACTCAAGCAACAAGGTGGTGTCAGACGAATGTCCAAATGATTTATTAGAACTCATGATCAAAGCGAGCTTAACGGGAACAAACCAAACAACTCCTCCGCTCACCGTTCATGATATTGTTGAGGAATGCAAGACCTTCTTCTTCGCCGGAAAACACACGACGGCAAATCTGCTAACCTGGACCACCGTTCTCCTAGCAATGCACCCTCGATGGCAAGAACTGGCACGAGAGGAGGTTGTTAGGGTTTGTGGAGCACGTGATATCCCAAGTAAAGATGATGTTGGGAAGCTTAAAACGGTAAACACTAAAAACTTCATTAGACATACTTGTTTTTGTTACCTTATGCATGTTCCCTTAATGCATGTGTTCAAATGTAACATCTTTGTCTTCGTTAAAATGCTACGAGTGTTTGTTTATATTGGAGAATTGTGTTATAATCGTTAGTTCAAGAAAACATGACGATTAATCGAATATTATAATAATAAGAAGAAAAAAAAAAAAAGAGTGTGAGATAATCAAATGATTCCTGTCCATGAACACTCCTTTATCCTTTTACTAAAAATTAGAGACGAAGTTTTTTATGATTTAGAATGAAAGAAGGAAATCTCAAAACTTAGTTTAATTATATATTTAGCTGGTTTAAAGGGTGATTAGGGACAACCAGAATTAAATACCTCATAACGTTATTTTGAAGTTTTCATCCACTGTAGAATATTCGATTTGAACTATAACTACCGACTTGGGATGGTTGAGTCCGTTATCACAACACCAGTAAAGACAAATTGGACATTCAGTTTGTCAGCAGTATCTGGTTCACAGAACTATTACCGCAAGTGGGGTCGATTAGTGTAATTATATAAGCCATAGATATTTTACAATTTTCTTATTGATATACTTGAAGATAATGAAACTAACAATCAGGGACCTGAGAAATATTTAATGAGATATTAAGTGAGAGAAAGTTGGTAATACAAGGTGAGAGGTGTGGTACACTGGGTACTAAGTAATAATATTAATTCAATTTTCTTACATGCAGTTGGGAATGATACTGAATGAATCACTAAGGTTGTACCCTCCAGCCGTGGCAGCAATTCGACGGACCAAAGTCGACGCACAACTTGGAAGTCTGAAAATCCCTCGTGGGACCGAACTCCTAATTCCGATCCTGGCCGTCCATCATGATCCGGGACTGTGGGGCGACGACGCGACCGAATTTAATCCAGCACGTTTCGCTCATGGTGTGGTCCAAGCTGCGAAGCATCCAATGGCATTCATTCCATTTGGGGTCGGGGCCCGCGGATGCATCGGGCAAAATCTAGCAATTTTAGAGGCGAAATTAGCAATTGCCATGATCTTGCAACGTTTCTCATTTGATCTTGCACCCACCTACCAACATGCTCCAGCAGTTCTAATGCTTCTTTATCCACAATATGGTGCGCCCATCATCTTCCAAAAATTGTGATTACATGTGCCTAGTTATTCGTACGAAATATATTTCAGAGCTGAATCAATCATATATTTTGCCTATTTTTTTTATTATATTTTCAATTAATATATAGTTTTATTTCATTAGGTTAGTTCATAAGTTTTCTATTTCTTGAAGAATGTTTGAACGATTCTTTTTATTTATTTATTTATTGTATACTTGTTTGTATGAATTGTAAGTAATTGTCAGTTTATATAAACTTTTGAAATCCTGAGGTCACTAGCTTTTATTCATATATGTGATGTTATTATGTTGGATAAGACAACAAACTAAAGCAATTACCGATATTTATCTACCTAAGCAATATGTTGTTGGGTTTGAGTTCGAAAAAATCAACATCTACCAATTACAGGTAAGACGGCTAATCATGATTTACCTTTTTCATGCATCTCTGTAGTCTTGTACCTCTTTCAAGTATAGAGTACTGGATGCCTCCAGTTAGAATTCTGGTGTTCCTAATTAAAAAGGAGATAAGTGAAGCAGAAAACCAAATGGGTATGGAGAATGGCTCTCCATAAAGTCAGAATGGCTGTCAAAACACACAAATCCAGCAAAACTTCAAACCCATGCATTGCAGCACATCAACTATATGTAACAAAACAAGACCCTGAGGTAGAACTACGTTGTCATTTTAGGAAAAAAAAATTAAAGAGCTATTACAAACTTTCATTACTGAAATTATTGTAACCCTTTAATGTTAGTGTTGCACTAAAGGCAACTAAGGCATTGAGAAAAGAGTAACCAGCTAGTTTGGAAGCAAGACACAAAAGAGAAATAAGCATATCCACCAATCATACACAAAATTCACATTGTACTATACATTAATTCACAACAATCTTCATTAGCATAAAGCAATGTCAACAAATTAATAAACCATATATGGCAATTCTACCATTCTTGGTGTCCTTCACATTCGAATTACCGCAAAAGCCTCAGGGTCGTCAGTTCAGCAAGATCCAAGTCAGTAGAAGCTTCCCACCGGGTAAATTCTATCAGTACCCTCACCAAGTGACTCACTAGCCACGCAGTAGCCCTCAGCAGCTCCGGTCAAGATAACTTGACAAGCTTATATGCCCTTTAGGTTAACCAGAAGCAGAGAGCATGCCAACGATTTCTAACACCAATGCATCATTGTTCCCAGGATTTTGCAAAATGGGGATCACCAAGATCTTGCATCAAAGCCAGAGGATAGGACAATTTTGTAGTCCAAACTCGTACTTGTTCAAAAAATTTGCAAAAAAATTCTGTAGCCAAAATTCAATCTGAAAAACTAATCAGGACATTCTCTCCACACACATTATTAGAACACAAGATGCTTCATTTAGTAAGACAGGACCCGAAAAGGAAATGCAGCACAATTGCATAAGGTGAATTTGCAAAGAAGGAAACTATATGGGATTAAAGATCAGCTTAAAGGGTAATCTATGAGGCAGAAAGCATTGAAAGAATAAATAAGCACTGATTCCTTCTCAAAATTATTAACAAGAGGGTAACATTTTATAAACACGTGTTAAAAAAACAATGGTAAAATATACAAAGAAAGAAGAACCCCTTTAACTATGTTTAACAAACAGGAGTCCTGCCATAAGATTGTAGCTCTAGCCTATGATCTCCTGTAAATGATTCAGCATCACTATAATATTGAATCTCAGCATCTTCACTATGATTTGTTTCAAGACCAAAGGGAACCTTAAAAAAAACATTGCCATTAATAACACTACAACTAGCCACGGATGATGGACCACTATTAGTATCATCAGATGCAGAAGTTTCCCAATCATGACTAAAATTGAACCTGCTTCGTGCTTCTGTTTCCCTACTGGCATCCATCATTTCAAAGCAGCTAGGCATTTCAATGCGTGAAGAATGCCTATATTCGTCACTTAATTTTCCTTGTGGGGATGTGTATGCAACCACCTTTTTCAGCATTGGTGTTGAATGTTTAGGAAACATTTGTTGACAGCTCCATTCTTTTTCAACTGTTCTTTCCCTCTGAACATGAATCAAAAGCAAAATTTCAGAAAAAAATCAATACAATCAAGGCAACATAAGGAAAGAAAAAGAAACAGACATTGGATGAGATATATACCTTGCCTAGAACAAGCCATTTCCCGTTTATCCAACACTGTCTAGCCCTGAGGAGAGATTTGTGGACAATGAGCTCCTGACAAACTCCAAGCAGCCTAACTAGGAAAGTATTCACTCCCCCAGCTTTCACAATTGAAGCTGCCTTCCAAGACATATTATCAAACACCTCGACATGATCACCCGGAAACCAATTATCAGAACCTTTGGCAAGTGGAGGGCAAGGCCGGATGTCCTTCCTAGGAACTCTCTCGATGAATGCCTCGCTAGTCATCGGAAAACAATCGTATGTCACACTGTATGTGTGGCCGTTCCCTGAGACTATTTCAGCAGAAAGCCATGAGCCTTTCCAGACCTCCTTTCTGCTTAATACCTCCACTTTACACCCTTTTGTTAATCTCATGATGATTGTATGTTCAAAACCACAGACCTGTCACAAGAGACATCAAAACATTATAATCCTAGTACATAGGTAAATAAGGAGATTCTGGGAATGTATAATTAAACTAAAAGATTGAATACATGTCCAAGAAATTACGACATCTTAAAATGCATACAAAACACGACAAAAGAATTTTTCACCAGTAATAGGCGACTACTAATCAGTCGATTATGTTAAATTAAATCTGAAACGTGTATGAATATGAACTACATTATGAAATTGAATCTTGACGAGAAAAAAAAAACAATTATGGCCGAAATCAAAAATTGGAAATACAACGGAAAGAGCATAAATTACTAACCTTGACGATTCCCGCGACCTTCGAAAAAACCACAAGCTTTGCTGCAAATACTTCTTGGAGACTCTTCTCGGATACTATGATTGAAAAGAGTACGGCACAAAATAATGATTGAAAATTGAAAATAAAAATGTTTCTGCTTTCATGTTTTGTATAGGATTCGGCAAACCACAAGCGTGACCTGTTCGAACAAGGACTGCGTTACTTGTGGCCCAAGGCGGTAATTTGGGCTAACTCAATAGGTTGCGCTACTTATCGACTTATGGTTGGTAATATGGGCTCAAATCAACTGGGCTTTTGACGCTTCTAGTGGACCGGTTACCATAAAACTGTGAAGGATAAAATACATTGATAGTCTATCAACTTTTGACGTTTGTGTCAGTTTGATCTCCAATCTTTGAATTGTGTCAATTTAGTCTCTCAACTTTTCAATTTTTGTCATTTTGTTTTAATCAAAAATAGCAGTTTGAATTGACTAACAAGGATGTTCACTTGACCACACTTGAGTGGTCACTTTGGTCCCTTAAATTTATAACTTGGATCATTTTTGGTCCTTCAAATTTATAGTTTATGTCATTTTTGTTCCAAAAATTTTCAACAAATGTGCTTTCAGTGTGATCACGTGAGATGTATGTGACGATCTCTATTAGTAAATTTCAATTGTCGTTTTCGATTGGACCAAACTAACACAAAGTGCGTAGTTTGGAGACCAAAAATTATATTTTACCTAAACTGTAAATGAGGACTAAAATTTAACTAGATCAAATTTTGTAAATGTAGTATCGGTTAAACATTACAAATGGTTCTCAGTGTTTTGTTACAATGAATAGAAAAGTAAAAACACAATTTTGTAAGTCGGGATGAGTTTATGTACATCTCATCATTTCTAAACCTATAGTAACGGAAGTCGTGTGCACTTGATTTCATAGAGATGTTTCTCGAGTAAGTAAATAGTAGAGGCGGACCAATGAGTCACAAAATTTACTATCCTCCCCAATTCTTCTACATTTTTCCACCCCATCAATTGGGATATTCCATGTAGAGATTTATAGTAAATTATGGAGAGCAAACAAATATTCTTTAAAAAATTTAAAGGAGTGGTAGTTAATTAGAGGGGTGGAGAGTTAGTCATACGAGGCATGTGGTAGAATAAGATTAGATAAAACTTTGTGTTGTAATTAAGCAAATTGAAATTCTAAGAAAAAATAAAATGAAGAGGAAATACTGTGTATTCAGCCAAACTTGAAGTTAACTCTCCTCATATGGGAAGTGTACATTGTAAAATGGCTTCAAGTTTTTGTACTGTAGAGGTCAGACACATAGTAGCTGCTTGAAATTTTCTGTTTTATTGTGGCTGCAATGTTCTTAGGCATCAAGAACAGAGTAATAAGGTTTGCAGCCAAAGAAAAAGCGCAAGCAGGTCCACTAACAATATACAAAATTCACATTACACTCTCAGAGTTTTGTTGACAACAATCTCGTCAAACTACCTGAATGCAACAATCTCTCTTATTTAATAAAATTTCCGGCAGGCCACAAAGCTTGTAGCATAAACCCTGGTGGCGCTGCTAACGATGTCAACAAAGCTCTCCAGTGAACCCCCCCTTTCATGTCACAGTAGCCTCAACAAAGCAACCAAACATGGAAAACAAGGCAAGTCTACCATTCTTGATGTCATTTACCTTGACTTACAGCAAAAGCCTCAAGATCAGTAGCCTTCCATTGGGGTAAAGGGTGTCAGCAACCTCACCAGGCTGGCCCAGTCGACAAGAAGGTAGCCATCAAAAACACCCATAACGATTAACTTGACAAGCCCATATGCCCTTTGGTTTAAGGATGGTGGAGAGCGCGGCAACAATTTCTAGCAACAATGCATAATTGTGCCCAGGTTTCTGCACAATGTTGATCACCAAGATCTAGTATCAATGCCTGAGTATAGCAAATTTGGTAGACCAAACTCGAACTTTTGAATGACCACGATTGTGTACAAATTCTGCTACAGAAGTTCAATCTGAGAAACCTATCAGAACATTCTCTACACGCATACTTATAGCACACAAGCTGCTGGATGTTTATATTATGCCACAACAACTGAAAGCAGGAAATACATCACAGTGACTTTTGGTAAATATGCAAAGAAGGAAATTAAATGGGATTAAACAGTTAGCTTAAAGGGAAATCTATGAGAAAAGCCTTGAACGAATAAATGAACGTTGATTCATCATCGATATCATTAACAATAGAGTACCAATTTAAAAGCCACAAAATTTCCAAATGGCTATTTACAAATCCCTGACTTAATTAGCATTAAACATATGTGCTAAAAAAAACAAAGGGGAAACAAAGAAAGAAGAATCCCTTAACTATGTTCAACAGACAGGAGTTCTGCAATAGGATTGTAGCTCTAGAGTATGATTGCCTGCCCCCCTTGGGCCAGTAAATGATTCAGTGTCACTATAATATTGACTATCAGCATCTTCAGTATGATTTGTTCCAAGGCCAAAGGGAACCTTATAATAAACATGGCCATTAATAACACTACAACTACCCATGGATGATGCACTACTATCAGCATCATTAGATGCAGAAGTTCCCGAATCAAGGCTAAAATGAAACATGTTTCGTGTTTCTGTTTCCCTATCAGCATCCATTTCAGAGGGTCTAGGCATTCCAATACCGGAAGTATGCATATATTTGTTACTCAATTTTTCTTGTTGGGATATATATGCATCTACCTTTTCGAGCATTGGTGTTGAACGCTCACAAAACATTTGTTGATGACTCCATTCTTTTTCAAATGCTCTCGCCTTCTGTTCACATGAAAGAAAGCAAGATTTATAAAAATCAAGACAATCAAGGCAATGTAAGGTAAGAAAAGAAGACAGACATTAGACGAAATATTACCTTGCCTAGAATGATCCATTTCCCGTTTATCCAACACTGCCGAGCCCTGAGATGAGATTTGTGGACACTGAACTCTTGACAAACTCCAAGTAGCCTAACTTGGAAATCGTTCACACCCAAAACCTTCACAATTGAAGCAGCCTTCCAGGACATCATGTGAAAAACCTCCACATGATCACCTAGAACCCAATTATCCGAACCTTCCACAGGTAGAGGGCAAGGCCTGATGTCCTTCCTTGGCACCCTCTCCACTAATGCCTCACCAATCATTGAAAAACAGTCATATCTCACAATGTATGTGTGGCCATTCCCTGAGATTATTTCAGCACAAAGCCATGAGCCTCTACAGCCCTCCTTTCTGCTTAAGACCTCCACCTTACTCCCTTTTGTTAATCTCATGTTGGTTGTACTTCCAAAACAAACAAAATTCACAAGCCTGTCACAAGAAAAATCAAAAAATTATTAATCTGTATAATTTATGAAATTTAATTTACATTTTCTCTGTGCATGGTATGAACCACTGTTACCCACAAAAAATGTAGAGCGGATCTAATTTATTGACCTAATTAATACCCGTCATTGGATTGATCCTAATATTATTGGGGACCAAATGCTACCAATCCAATAGTTGTGATAGATTGGGTTAATTAATAAATTAGGTTAACAAAATTAAAATGAATTAGGTTAATAGTGTAATTGAAAATTTTACCGATTTTAATATGGAAGAAAGAAATTTTCACAATTGAAATCTGTATAAAGCGGCATGCATGTATCGATCAAGTAAGATTAATTGTAAAACTGAAATAACTTATAGTGATTGGACTAACATAACAGGATTGAATCTTGATAGAAAAGAATCATTCATGGTTGGATGGACTATCGGAAATAGAATTGATTGTCTATGAATAACAACTCATTTACTAACCTTGATGATTGTTGCCACCTTCAAAAACAACAAGCTTTTTCGAATGCTTCTTGGATCCTATGGAAAGACTGCAGTACTGGATGAGAATTGAGAGTTGTGATCATGTATCTGATTGCTATGTTTATATATATAACGGCAGAGTTAGAGTTAGAGACGTACCTCTTCGAACATGGAGTACATAACGTGACTTCTTGGAACAAGGAGAGGGTTACTTGTTGGACTAGGCGGTAATTTGGGAGTTAAATCTTGTCGAATACGCTTTCTCTTCAACTTTTTCTATTTTACATATTATTTTCCATATATTTAAATTAAAAAATATATAGATTGTACGAGATATAAATCCGATAACTTGGGACAAAGGCAACTATGTTTTTAGATAAGGTTAATTGCAAATTGTGCTCTGAAAGATCGTTTTAATTTTAATTTATATTTTTAAAGATAAAAAATCTTAATTTATACCCTAAAAGATAGAAATTTGTCTCAATGTGTACCCCCAAAAATCAAAATCTCAATTTACACCTTTAAAGATATAATTTGTATCAATGTGCACCCCCAAATATCAAAATCTCAATTTACACCTTCAAAGATAGAATTTGTATCAATGTGCACCTAATACATTAAAAATATTTTATTTTTATTTTTATCTTCCGACACTAGAATTATGTCATGTTTATCCTCTAAATTTAATATCACAATTTATATCTATTTATATTTATATTTATATCTATATCTGTATACCAATATAAATATAAGCATCCCTTCATCTTTCTCTAAATAATTTACAAACCCTATTTGCTACATTAATTCATCTACTTACGGTTTAGCCTTTAATTTTTTAAAAAGTAGAAAAATAACATGTTTGTTGGTTAAATTGTATTTAATATAACAATTACTTATTTTAGTAAATACATGACTGATTCTAATGAAAGGCTTCTCTCTCTCTCTCTCCCCTCACAATAAGCTGCACCACCTGTTGGTGATTAAAGCCAAGATGAACAAAAGAATGACCATCATCATTTCCATCACTCACCTCTTCCTCTCCTCAAGATTAAAGGTTAATGAAACACAATATTCATCATCTTTATTTGAAATTTGTCCTCTCTTTCAAAAAAAATCTCCTTACATCGATGTAAGTCATGGTTTTTGGGCATTTTGTGATTTTTTATTGAAGTTATTGATATCTTGTGATTGGTTTAATTCTGTGTTTTATGGATTACAGTAGTCGATACATATTGACTTTCAACAAATTTAGATCCTCCAATACACTTGTTTGAGTATTTTAAAAATGTTTGGATATTTGACATTTAGTCACGTGTCTCTTACATTGATGGGTTCTGTTATTTGTTTTTAGTCTTCTGTTTGCTGAATATAAGAATTCTAATATTAGACATTTAATATATGATTGAATTATTATCTTTTTTTCTAGGAGTTTTGAGGTATTATTTAGAGAAAGATGAAGGGTTGCCTATATTTATATTGATATATAGATATAAATATAAATATAAATAGATATAAACTGTGATATTAAATTTAAAGGGTAAACATGACATAATTCTAGTGTTGGAAGATAAAAGTAAAAATAAAATAAAATATTTTTAATGTATTAGGTGTACATTAATACAAATTCTATTTTTGAGGGTGCAAATTGAGAATTTGATATTTGGGGTGCACATTGATACAAATTATATCTTTAAGGGTGCAAACTGAGATTTTGATCTTTAGGGGTGCACATTGAGATAAATTTTTATCTTTTAGGGTGTAAATTGAGATTTTTGATCTTTGGGGGTGCAAATTGAGATTAGAATGATCTTTTGGGGTGCAATTTGCAATTAACCCTTTTAGATATGCTCATGTGTAGACCATAGTAAAAATTAATATTTACTCAACAAGAATAAAAATTTCAATTAACAATCAATAATTATAACTTATACCAGTTTTTTTTTTTTAAGTAAGTAACTTATACCAAGTGTTTTGTTCAAAAATACTTGTACTAGTTGTAAAGGATAAGTTCTTACTCGGCCCGAAAAAATTCTGGGTGACCAGGGGTGTTATCTTTGTAGCCTTTATATCTTTGTTCATTCATTGGGAGCTCGTTCCACATCAGGAGAGACGTCTCCCTCATTTGCATAAATGGTTGACATAATTTAACGGTTAATATTTTTTTTTGGAAAGTACCTTTTTTGAGCTTTTCAAACAGACGACGTGGCTTCTTCTCAACCGACCCTCAAATCATACCTACACTGCCAGTCTAGCCTACGCCAAGTGCGCACCGCGCACGATAATCTGCGCAACCAATAAACACGGTCATCACGTCACTCCCCCAGCGCACGTTAGACGAACCATGTCCCTTCCAAAAGCCCATTTAGCGCGGGAACTTTGTTCAACCGCTCAAACCTCATTGCTTTGCTCGCTTCTCTCTCCTCTGTGTGCACCACACCTTCCCAAACCCGTCAATGGCGTCTGGGTCGAACTCTCTCATGTGGTTCCGAAAGGGTCTTCGGATCCATGACAACCCGGCCCTCGAGTACTCCGCCAAGAACTCCAACCACCTCTATCCGGTTTTCGTAATTGATCCTCATTATATGGAGCCCGATCCGACTGCTTTCTCACCTGGTTCGTCTCGGGCCGGGTTGAATCGTATTCGGTTCTTGCTCGAGAGCCTCGTCGATCTCAGCTCCAGTCTCATGAAGCTTGGTTCGCGTTTGTTGGTGCTGAAGGGTGAACCCAGTGAGGTTGTGATTCGTTGCTTGAAGGAGGTAGAGTCTCTCTCTCTCTTGCGATCTCTAATTCTATGCTACTGTTATTATGGCATTGCGTCTCTATAGAGATGTTTCAGGCCAATAATTTCGTAGAATTGATCTTAATTTGTTGAGACAATGTGTTCATCAAGTGGAGTACTTGTAATTTTAGAATTGTGATGGTTCCCATCTATGTTTACATCTACGCATACTTCTGAATCTTATTTATATTTCGTGCAGTGGAACATAAAAAAACTGTGCTTTGAGTATGATACGGAGCCCTACTATCAAGCCTTAGATGCTAAACTTAAGGTAAAAGTCATCTTCGAAGTTGTTTTCCCTGTATGGTTTTCAGATGTTATATTGTTATTAGCATAGTGATATGCTTTTGTTTGGACATTGATTGTGAGTTAATAAGAAGTTAAACCGTTGTTCAACAGAACCATGCATCTATAGCTGGAATTGAGGTGTTTTCTCCAGTGAGTCATACACTCTTCAATCCTGCAGACATCATACAGAAGGTAATTGAGCTATGATTGAATTTGCACGTGGGTCACTTGGAGATACTTTTGTTTCTGCAGTGGATAAATTATAATTGGTTAGAGTTATTTGTTTGCATTTCAAGTTTTCTTCTATAAAAACAATGGGAGCTAATATGCTCTTCTGCTATAATAAATGTTTCAAAAGAATGGAGGAAAGCCGCCCTTGAGTTATCAGTCATTTTTGAAACTTGCTGGGCAACCCTCTTGGCCAGCATCCCCCCTTTCAACCACGCTGTCTTGGCTTCCTCCTGTTGGAGAAGTTGGAAATTGTGAGATTTCAGAAGTTCCAACCATTAAGGAACTTGGCTATGAAGACTTTGGGGAGGTATGTGTTACTATTTTCAAGGCAGGTCCTTTTGATCGAATTCCTCCTGACAAAATTAGTTAGCAGGATAACTCGACTCTTTTCAGAGGCGGTGAATCAGAAGCACTGAGGAGGTTGGGAGAATCAATTAAAGACAAGGTACACCGAGTGTTCACTGTTTTTTTTAAATAAAAGTATGGGGCTAACAACTATGAGGTTGTGAGTTTATATGTATAAGTTAACATGGTTGGCACAAGTTGTTGGTCACATATGTTTTCTCTATGCGAGCTCTATGTGTTTACCAATCACTTTAGCCTGGTAGATGATTTACTTATGTCCTGTTTTTCCTTTATGTTGCAGGAGTGGGTGGCAAACTTCGAGAAACCCAAGGGTGATCCATCTGCATTTATAAAACCAGTGACAACTGTTTTATCACCCTACTTGAAAGTGAGTTAGATCCATTTTTTTTTGTTTATGTTTATTATCTGAAGAATTCTAATTTTTCTTCCTCTTCAATTTTGTGGAAGTTTGGCTGTCTCTCTTCCAGATATTTCTATCAATGCATTGAGGTTGTTCAGAAAAGTGTCAAGAGGCACACATCTCCCCCAGTTTCCCTTCTTGGGCAGGTCAGTCTCCCTTTTGTAAGGTTCAGGGGTTACAGATATATACACTAAATTGATACTTCTGCTTTTGCAGTTGCTATGGCGAGACTTTTTCTACACGGTCGCTTTTGGCACTCCAAATTTTGATCGTATGAAGGAAAACAGAATATGCAAGCAGGTAAGAAGAGTCAAAATTATAATTTCGTGTACATAAGGTCATTTTGTCTATCTTTTCTGCATACATTATGTCTTTTAAGTATCTTTGTCCTTATCTTGATTGTATTATTAAATTGTGTTTTACTTTACTCCTCAAGTCCTGTAATTAAAGCCCATTCAGCGTGATTGTTATAACCATATGGGCCTCTAATGATCACAACTCTTCTGACGGATTGAAGAGTAAGTACATAATTGCATACCGATAGTTTGATCTGTTTATATGTCTTTCTTTTCATTTGTTCGAAATCCAGAACATGCTATAGTACTGCATCACAAGGGGTGAAAATACGAAATTATTTATATATATGAAACAGAATTGCAGCAGATGAAGAATTTACTTATGGCAGGACCATTAGAAAGTTGAAGTCTTTCTAGCTCTTTAATTAGTGATAGTCTGGTCAGGATTTTGTACGCCTGTCTCTGATTTCTTGTTTAATCTTTTTTATACTGTGTTTTTTCTTCATTCTTGTTTTCATTGAGGCTCTCTTTGGTGTTTCAAAAGATATATTGGGGGAGTGGCATTGAGGAACTCCCTTCTTGTTCTTACAAAACGAGAAACAGGCTGTCTATTCTGGTGGTTTTTTCTGCTTTTTTGGTTTAAACCAAGTACGGGCCAACTGCGACTGCTTATAAATTTAAGACGACGGCCTGTGCTTTCTCTATGATTTTTGTATATGAAGCAGTAGGTAGAATCCTAATTAAGCACAAAACCATGACGACTCTTTGAGGACTTAATGTTGATTAGATACCTTGGAACGACGATGAGGAATTGCTCGTGGCTTGGAGAGATGCTAGGACAGGATTCCCTTGGATTGATGCCATCATGGTTCAGGTTAGATATGTGTAGAGAATTTCCCTGGATGTTTGAAGTTGGAACCAAAAAAAATTTTATTGCCTTAATTGTTAATTTGTATGTTCCATAGTTTCTTGCATGCAGTATGTCTGAAGTTAATTTGTGTTCTTTCTTATAGCTTCAGAAGTGGGGTTGGATGCACCATCTTGCACGGCATTCTGTCGCATGTTTTCTAACTCGTGGAGATCTGGTAAATGACTTCAATGCTCTTATGGGACTACTTGTACTTTCTGACCTCCCTTTGTTTGACATTATTTCCTTATGCTGGTAGTTTGTTCATTGGGAAAAAGGGCGTGATGTTTTTGAGAGACTTCTTATTGACTCAGATTGGGCAATCAATAATGGGAATTGGATGTGGCTCTCATGCTCATCTTTTTTCTACCAGGTGTGAGTAACTCTCATTCCATCAATTAAATATACGCTGATGGTTGTGTTGGCTATTATCTTGCATATGAGCCTCCATAATAATGCACTGAAGAACTTTTGACTGGAGAGATGCTGGCAAATGAAATCCATGCCAGTTGCCAATCCCAAAATAAATAGACTCAATTAATCTATTTTATACAAAGACCAAGCTCTTTTCTCTTTCAAAATTTCACTGAATAAAATAACATGAAGAAATCAGGTAAGTCAGAGCATTTTCACTTCTTTCATTTTTTATGACCTTTTTTTTATACAAATCTTGGATGAAGTTCTGATAGTTTCTTCTTTCTTTTGTTGGACAGTATAACCGCATCTATTCTCCAATCTCATTTGGGAAGAAGTATGATCCTAATGGTAACTATATTAGGTATTTTATCCCTGCATTGAAAGGTAAGTTGAAATGATTCTCTTGTTTCTATTGGCTAGATATTTTCTGCTTTCTGAAATCTAAAATCTAATGCCATGCCCAGATATGCCTAAAGAGTATATTTATGAGCCATGGACAGCTCCCCTAAGCATCCAAACCAAAGCAAAATGCATCATTGGAAAAGATTATCCAAACCCAGGTCAGATGTCTTAATGGGTTGGTTTAAGCATTTTCTGCTGTATGTGTGGGCTGACCATAGGTTACTCTGATTCCAACTTGTGTCACTATATGTCGGGTGATATAAAGACTAATAGGCTTCTGCTTAAACGATTACTGACAATAGTCACTAGGGGACTGGGTGGCCAATATTACCATTAACAATTGAACACTTGCACGACCTTAGAATGTCCCCTTTTGGAATCTTGAAACTACTCCCGTAAATCAGTTCTGTCTGTGTCTTTTATTGGCTAAAAGTGGTGTTTTGCCGAATGGTGGATTATGCCTTCCAATGCTCTGTAAACCACAACTGTAGCCATTCATCTTTCAATTTTTTTTTTAACTGGATCTATCCATCTTTCATTAAGTGTCTAAATGCACAAAGAATTGCAGCATTAAGCTTCCACGGCTGCCTTGATACTCACTGTTGCCAGCTGAACAGCTTCTGCTTTCTCATTTCTTCCTCTCTTCTCCTCATTTTCATGTCCTTGTCCTTGTTCTTATATTTCTTCATTTCTTCTTTACAAAAATAACTTAATACTTTTTTCTTTGTTTTTCGTGTTCCAGTGGTTTCCCATGACTATGCAAGCAAAGAGTGCAAGAGAAAATTAGCTGAAGCATACGAGTTGAACAAAAAATTAAATGGCAGGGTGAGTGAGGAAGACCTCAGATGTTTGAGGAGAAAACTTGAGAAAGATCAGAATCCGGAGTCCTCTAACCTTAAAAGGCAAAAACAAATGTTGATTGGCTGAGGCCAAAATCACCGGCAAGGCTGGCAGGGACTGAGCCCAGATCACATCAGTAGGTTACACACCAAAGTGCATCAGCAATCAGTGTGACAAAGGGCTGATAACCACATGTACCAACATTTTAACCAGATGCCTGATATATGAGGAGGTAGATGTACTGTTTACAGCAGTGGAACAAATTTGCTGTCAGGGGGAAGAGGTTTGATCTCCTTGTGGAGTACAATAATTGTTCTCATTTCATTCTTGGAGGAAGGAGTTGTAACAGAATTTTTGAATTTGTGCATTCGGTGTCTAGATTTTGCTTGATGTCAAATATTTTGTAGTTGGCTCTAATAGCTTTTAGTGTATACGTCTTGATAGGTAGTAATTTAGAATGACCTTTCGGAGCCGTTTGATATGTCGGATCTAGTTGGGATCGGGTTAAATAAACTCTGGGATCGCAAAACTCATGTTTGGCAATTTTTTTCCGACAAGATTATGAATCAGTTATGTCTAGAATTTTTAATTGTTTCAATTTAATCCCATAATTATTAATTTTTTCTTCATTAAGTCATTCTAGCTATTTTTACCATTAGATCAAAACAAAAATATATGATTTAACACTTGAAATAGAACAGATTGAGGTAGTATTTAATTGATCTAACGGTGAAAATAGATGAAATGACTTAATTAAAATGAAGTTAATAATTGAGAGACTAAGTTTAAAAAATAAAAAATGGAAGGACCAAAATAAAAATGGAAATAAATTTTAAGGGCCAGTTATTATTTCTACCGTATATTCTTTACAAAATGCAAACTGTTTTTACTGAGGGAGCTGTTCTTGTGTTTTTGCATGGTGGTCTGAGTTATTTTTCAAATACATGTGGTTATTGTTTCGGAATTTTAAAGTTGTGAGTTCACTCGTGCAAAATTATTTCACACGTGCGAATCAATCATAACACCGGTAGTGCCGCCACTACCCTTCGCCAGTGCCACCCTAGCTCGTGAACCGGCCAACTGTCCTATTTCGGATTTCATTTCCACATTCTCAACGGTTAGCTGAAGAAAATTAGAGAGAGATAGAGAGGGTCGCGAATCACATATACAGGAGGCGACCTGAGATCAAACCAAACCCTAGACACACCAAAACCATGTGGAGAAGACTTTCTGCACAGTTCCGTACCTTCTCCCCAGCCCGATCTGTTTACAAACCTCGTCGATTCATCACCGGCAACGTCTCTTCTTCTACGTCGCCGGCTACGTCGTCATTCCGGCCCACCCTCACTCTCTTCTCCCGCTACTTCAGTTCTGAATCTGGTAATATAGAATACTCTTATTCGAACCCTAATTCGATTCAGTTCTTCGACAATTCATGCCTATATACACGGACGGATACATTTAAATAGATTCTTGGATACATGTCCATTTTCCTATCTGTAGTGATATGCGCGAATTTGTTTGGATATGTTTTAGGAGAAAATGTTGTCACGGAGAAGAGAGTGGAGGATGTAATGCCTATTGCGACTGGACACGAGCGCGAGGAGCTTGAAGCTGAGCTTGAAGTAAGTTTTCTCATAATTTGTGAGTTTATTTGGATTAATTTTCTAATTGGAACTCTTTGTGATCGAGTAATGTCGCTATGTGTTGGCGTCTTTGTGATCAGGGACGGAATATTCTGGATATTGACCATCCTGTTGGTCCTTTTGGTACGAAGGTCAGTATGAATTATTGTAGTTTAGAGAAAATATTATTTTTATTTGTTGCTTCCTTCTGATGGTAATTATTTTTCTAATCTTGTTAATTAAAATGATTGAGGTGATACATTTCAAACAGCTATTCTGCAGTGGTTTAAGTCTAATTCTTATGGATGTTAATACCACATGGAAAATTGCCAGGTCCAGTAGAATTTTAGGTTAAATTTCAGAAGTGTCCATCACTTTTGAAGAGTCCACTGAGTTTGAATTAAGAGCAATCTAGTAATACAATCAGTGGCCCCTTTCCTAGTTTATATTGTCTGTTGTAGTGGTAGAACATTGTATTAGCCTTGCAAGATTAGAATTATAGGTATTCATTCCATTTGGTTGGGTGTTCAATTTCTAACAACCACTTCGGAGTTATTGAAATTGGAGGTAGAAGTTTAGAGGTTAGAATATTCTTACATTGAAGATATCTATGACAGATTGTGCGTCTCCTGGATGTAAGAATGTCTTATATCCTTCGTTTAAATTAGCATGGTCTGCTTCTATTTTTGCTTTATTTTTGGAGGCATGCATAGTATTGCTTTTCTTCTTTGGATACAACTGCCCTAAGTGGTTGTTTTCATTTCTTTTTCTTTGACCATGTGTCTCACTCTGCTATTGAGAATGGTACAACATGGATTTAGTAAATTCCACATTGATTGTAGGAATAATTCAGAAATCTGAGCAATGGTAGAAGCAATATACATATAGGGCTCTCCATTGATATGTTTCTTATTATAGTCAGTACTTTGCCACGTAAGTATGACCTGCTTTTTATGTATGATGTACCTCTTTTGTTCATATGTCAGTGAGTTTTCTACGTTTTCTGGTATTCCATTTGCAGAAGTTCTGTTTATTGCTTCAAGACTCAATCAATTTTCTTGTAGAATAACTTTAATACTTGTTCTAAATAAGATTCTTGTTCCAATAATGTTTTTGTTCCACGTAGTGTTTGATATGTGCACTCCTACCCTTGATAAAGTATTTATGGTGAATGATTGCAAACTTCCTTTATTTCCTCAGACAAACTGGGCTGTAATGAGGGAGCCTTGTTGTTTGATAAGCATAATAGGCTTCTGTCATCAAGTTGCAAGAACATGACTTTTACCAGTACAAGTTAATAAAACTAAAAACAGTCGGCACGGTAAAAAACCCAAATAACCAAAATGATTTGTTCTTGTAACCAATGAAAGTGTCAAATTTGGTGTATTTCTTTTTGTTTTTCTTCGTCCGCACACATTTAGCTGCATTTGCTTCACAGCTTCTTTGTCCATTTTCTAATTTTGACTCTCGCGCTAATCATTTCTCAGTCATTATCTGCCCAGTTTTAAAGGTGTAATTTACATGAAGGGATCTTTTTGTTGGCTTGTGACAATGGAAAAGGAAAGGGAGATTTTGACTCATTAATTTTTTAAATCCATCAACTTGGTTAGTATTACCGAGAATTTTGATGGGCTTGTGTAGTCGGTTTTAATAATTTAATGTGACGCTTAAAATGTTTTTCGATGTATGATCTTATTTTCACATACTCACCTAATTTTGACCTGTAGGAATCACCCGCGGTGATCAAATCCTACTATGACAAAAGAATTGTTGGCTGCCCTGGTGGTGAAGGGGGTAAGGCTCGATTACCTTGTTGGATAGTTCCTTAGCTGTTGATAAAAGGATTGGTATATTATGTCCTTTTAAGGTCATCTAGCTTGTCGCATATAAGCTATTTAACAATCTGTTTCCTCTTCTGAACAGAAGATGAGCATGATGTTGTTTGGTTCTGGCTAGAGAAAGGGAAGCCACATGAATGCCCAGTCTGCTCTCAGTATTTTGAGGCAAGTGCTTAATTACCATTGAATTAATAATATGTTCATAATGTGGAGCAGGTGGAGGTGAATATGGATCCCATTATAGCAGTTATCTAGATTGAATCCATATTTACCTTTTATCTTGAATGTACCATGTGACCATTTGAGCAGGACTCGTAGATAGGTATTATGTGAATTTAGTTCATTACTTATAATGGGTCTTTTGGCGACCCTGTCTAATCTTCATTTCATGCTTCTATTTAGATGGTAATAATTAAGAGTTGAGACTTGTGGAGAAACCACATAATTGTCTTTCGTCCTTCGGTGTGGGAATAAATTTGACAGGCCAATGAGCTTGAGTCCATGCTTTATTATACAGGATACACAGTTAGTTTCAGTATTGGCCAAAATTAACTTAACTACTTATTCTTGTTTTACAGTTGGAAGTGGTTGGCCCAGGAGGACCTCCAGGTGGGCATGGTGGTGATGATGATGATCACTGATTAAAGCTTGCAATTTTTCTACCGGAATAAAATCTGGTGAGATAATGAGACATTGTCTTGTATATTCTGCAGCGTCATAATTGAAGCGCAAAGCGCTAGGTGTTTTGTTTGCTTTTGATGGGCCATTTGTCCTCATGGTTATTGATTTGGCAACATTTGAGTCTCAGAACTCTTCCTTACCTCTTTTGGGATTTTAAACATAGGATGGTCATCTATTGCAATCATGAATTCTCAGTTTTCTGCAATGCATAATCAAATAAATGTTGGTTTCGATTTGGTTCCGTCGAGAGCTGTATGTTTTGTAAACAACTGAGCTGATCACAAATAGATCTGCTTTTATTGCATTCCAATTCAAGATTTGCCATCTGTTTGATGGAATGAAATAAAATGATGGTGGATAGATATGCGGATTAGTGGGTTGTAGCTGTGGCTACGGGTAGTACTGTTGTCAATGGGGGCCAGGTTGGCTGGGACCTAGGAAGGGAATCATGCATGCTAGACTGTTAGTCTTCATCTTCTTCACTAGGAATGGACCTGGTTTTCTATCAGCAACAACAGTCACAGGCTGGTCTCTTTTTTTTTTCACTGTCGTACTATGATGACAGTTTTGTCTCCAGGCAAAACCGGGAAAGAAAAAACACTTGAAGCAAATTCCTGAGAATCATATATTTTATTTCTTTTTAACGGACTCTGTAATTGTAATTTCAAACAAAAATTAAATAATATTTTTTATTTTAATGTCAATTTGAAAAGTCCGGTTTATAATGTTATAATTGATGAATATAAATATTGAATAGAAAGTTAGAAACGCTATTGGCCGTTTAGAGGCTTAGAGCCCTGAGTTCCACTTCCTACCCGTTCTGTTGGCCAACATGATGTTAGACGGTGCCTAGGTAGGAAATGCCTAGCTGGTCTGACCCGACCCATATGGACGGCCCGCAGCAACATATCCTGTGGACTGTTTGGTTTGATCCAGCCCGATGTCTGCTGTTAAAACATTTTTTTGGCCCTTGATTGTTTTGCAAGTCACTGATGATACTCTTACTAAAATTTCCTCACCAAATCTCTCTTGTCAAATTGTGCTGTATTTTTACGGCCAGAAGATAAGTGTGTCGTGCGTGTGTAAATTGGTTTGAACACTTCTAATGGCAATACCAAAAAAACAAGCTGAATAGTACCTTTGGAACTGTAAGATTGCTTTGGAGAGTCATTTTCTGATTCTCCTTCTTGTCTGTTGAACTCCTGGCATCCCCCAGGTGTAAGGATTCTCAAAGTCAAATTTTGATGGGGTTATTTTTGAGTCAGAAAATGCAATTGGTGTTAGTGTGGTTATAAGAGACGGTATTGGCCAGTTTTTGGCTGGTTGCTCTATGAAAATACATGCTCGCTGCGAGGCGCTGGTTGCTAGAACTATGGCTACAAGGGAAGCACTCCTTTCTGCTCAGAGACATTGTTTCAATGTTTGACGTATGACTGGAAGATACCTTCTCTTCTCGTAGATATTCCAAATTAATAAAATTACTACCGTTTAAATCAACAAAAGAAAACCTTATGGTGGTAAATATGCCACATAAATTTGGTGTGCGTAAAGGTTGCACTTCTCAAATCATTAATAAGCAAAATGGTATGACTCAAACTAGAATTGATTCCAAAGTGACCATCACAGTCTCACCCATAACCAGAAAGGAACAGAAGAATGTGCTTCCATTCTGTAGGAATATGAACAGGAGAAACCATTGCATGGAGAAAATTTTCGACATATGCCCACCACCACCACTAACACAACCATTATTCTCTGTAGATAAATCACCTTTCTCATGGGTGTCTTTAGTCATAATCAACCACATTTTCTGATAAATTCCAAACACTGCCTTTCTACCCAAGCTTTTTTCTCATAAAATTTACACATCAAAGCTTTTAATGATGACATTGATAGGGTTCAATCAGCCTCATATTCCCACAGTTTGCTGAGGAAAACAAGAAGAATGTTGATTTATTCCAATTGTGTTGCTGGACAGTGGAGGGGAACCGTTTGGACGATGACCAAGAGTTTATCCTCCCTCTCTCCTCCCCAACCGCCCATTTTTTTCCTTCTTTCTTTACACGCACCAGTGTTTTTGTCGAGTGAATCCAACTTTACATCTGTTGGATTCAATTTTACTTTTCTAATACCTTGTTTGGGTTGTCTGGGTGGAATGATTTAGAAAGGGAAAAAAAAAAGAGTAGAGGGGAGTTGTATAAGGGGAGGGAATGGGAAGAGAAAAAGAAAGATTTAAGGTTTTTTTGACCATTTTTTTCTTTTTAGGCTCGAAGGTGGGAAGATTTGAAGAAAAATAGAGCTCGAGTAGGTGATTATTGTTTTTGTCTCTAGTTTTTACTAAATTAATTTTTAGTTCTTCTACCCTTCGAACTAATAAAATTAATCATGGTTTTTTTTGAATTTTTTTATGAACAGTCAATAGTGGTATGAATCCGACCTTTCTATTGTTAATTTTTAATAGCAAATTGCTGTTGATTAAAACAACATCCTTTTGCACCAAAACGATGTTGTTTTATTTAATAAAATAGCATGGTTTTGGTAAAAATATTTTAATTAACGGCACCTTTACTGTTGATTATTTAACAGCAAAGAATCATCGCCTATAGTGGCACTAGTGACTATATTATTCTTTTCTTTTCTTTTTCTCTAGGAATTCCATATATGTCGTGTTTATCAAGTCAATATTTTGTTATTTGTATTTGATATTATTTCAATTCAGTTATTATTTGTACTAATTGGACTTGACTATAGTATCGAATAATTTATTATTTTTGTAGGTGTTTTTACAATTTGTGTGAATATTTTTACAACAAACAAATTTATTAATTTTATGAGTTATTTATCATTTTTGTGAGTGTTTTTATTAATATTGTGGTAACTATTTTTACCATTTTTTCAGTAAAAAAAAATATCACTTTTGTCATTTTTTTTACCATTTTTGTGGGTATTTCACCGCTTTTATAAGTGTTGTTACCACTATTGTAGTAACAATTTTTGTCACTTTTCTTTATTACCACAACAGTAATAAAAAATAACATTCATAACAGTGATAAAAATACCCAAAAAAAGATCGATACCATAGACAACTCGGTGGTAATTGATCAAGTCATTATTGGTCATGTCATACTATTGTGTTGGGTCTAAAATTATCTCTAAGAAAACATAATAACCAATTGGTTATCTATGTGTAGGGCACAAAAGACAAGATAATAACCACCGTAAATCATTCCCAAAGAGATGAAGCGGAGAAGAATTAAAGGCTAGACTATGATTTATGAGTTGAAAGGTGTTGGGACATGGAGGCAGTATCTACAATTTTTTACACAAAATTCCAGATTTGAATAATTGAGAACCATTAATGAACATAAAATAACCTTATTTAAGCTAGTGCCCAGCAGCATATATGTTGCCTTCTCCTAATAAAACCCACAATCATAGTATAAATCTTTTTTCAATTAAGATTGATGCTGCTGTGGGATAGGGTAGGGGTTGACCTTCAAAAGGTTTTCTTCTAATATAACCCCCCCAAAAGGAGGGAAAAAGAGCACCAATAAAGTGGAGTCCATGTTACACTTAGTAACTTTCTTTTTTATTTTTTATTTTAGAAATCACTAAATTAGATTACAATTAAGAGAATGGATGGGTAAATTTTTTTAGAATGCGACTCCATCTTAAGGCATTATGGATGAGGACAAGCCCCCATGTAGTTTGTTTATTAATATTTTGAAAGTAAATAGTATTAGAGGACTGGCCATCCCATTAACCCTTAAGAGTAGGTCTGTCAATTGTGTCAGAGAAAACAGTTATTATCAAGTTTTAACGTGTTTATGTCAAAAAATCACTTTACTCAAACCCAATTCGTGTTTAATGAGTAGTATCTTATCAGGTTCGTGTCGTGTATCATATATTTCTTTTAATTGGTTTCACTTATACACAATTCGTTTATTAATTGTGTCATGTCAGCTCCACTCGCTCACGAAACGGATGATTTAAAAAAGACTCAAACTCTCTAACTTTGTGTCGTGTTATCATATTTTGACATCCCCTAGGAATGGTTTTGTAGTTAAGTCTGGTATTTGGTAATTCAAAAGTGCTAAGTTCAATCTCTTCTCATATCCCCTAAGGGTCAACCATCATTGTTTTTTCAGGACATACTCTAACCTAACTCAAGTCACGGTGATAATTGTTGAGTTCGACGAAATAGTAGGTATAACCCTGAATACCCATTCTCATTTTTATGCTTATACAATTTGAACTTGAGAAAATATAACTCTTCATGAATTATACTCATAGCTTTTCACTGCCTATTCATATTTTTGAAATTGGAAGTAATTTTTTTTTTTTGCTGATCAAAATTGGAAGTAATTATTCTCAAAGGACCATGACTAAAAAATATATTGCATTTAACTATGCTAAAAACTACATTGCATGATTGCATAATGGTGGACTCTGTATTAAGGGTAATTTCTTCTGCCCATTGTCTTTACCAATCTACATCCAATGGAACTTGATTATTCAGTTGGCTGGACTTATTCTGTTCTTACATCAATTTGAATTGAAAACTTTAGCATACATGATTATCATTGAAATGAATTGGCTTTGTATCAGAATTTTTTAACTCCATTGTCATACTTTCTAACTTATTTTACAAATTACTGTTGTTTCTACGAAAGTGTGGATTTTAATAACGCTTTTATAGAATTAGAAACCATAATAACGAGGGAATAGAGATGAAAAACCACAGTAATTTGGGAGAAAAACTTGTGAATACTGCTCATGGAGATAAAAAGGGAAAAAATAAATAAAAAGATTAAGAACATTGGGTAACGTGGTGTCATGCAGTGAAAGGTCCAGTTTTGGACACATTCTGCTTGTGGAGTCTCTCATGAGTACAAGCAAACAAAACTTATAATGAAGGTGAGACTTGAGCAACTAAATAATAAGTGGCAACCAACAAAGAGAGAGGGGAAATTGGGGATGGAGAGAAAAAGTTCATATGCTTTTACCAATTTCTCTTCCACCATAGAATTCCAGGTTGGTGGCCACTCAAATAAATATATACATATATACTCCTATATATGTGAAGGTACATAGACAAGAAAGGTATACATCAGAGCATAAACAAAAACCCAGTTTTCCTAGTCCCCTCAAATGCTTGATTATACCCATTATTGTGAAATTTGAACTTCACTTTCAAGTTATTGGGCATCTGTCAATCATCAAAAATACATCAACAAATGATTGAAAGAAAGATATTTCCTTTTTACCAAATTGAATTATTCTTTGTTGTTTTCAGTAATATTCTTTAGTTGTATTGTGGTTTTGCTTTATTTATGGCCACTGCCCACAAAGCATCGATTCTCTCTTTGCTGTAAGTCTAGAGCCCTCCAAGCTGGTTACTTCATGAATGAATGAGCGTGGTGTGCGTTTTCTGCTTTGATTCTGTCTACCCTTGAAAAGATTTCCTGCTTTTGTCCTTGTCTCTACCTCTCCTTTTCATGGATGCCTTGCTTTATTTTTGAGTTTCTAGGCGGGGTTTAGAGACAATGTGCAGCTGGTTCACACATACATAGTAGTGTGCATATTCATCTGTTTTATTCCATTTTCAACCTACCCATTTGGGTATAAATAAGGACTATCAATCTGGGTTTCCTTCATTGCAGTACCACTTCTCAGTCACTGCAATAGTTGGTCCTAATCAGTGCACTTCTGGCAAAGATGAGTTATTCAAATTCTTCTATGGGTTCAGGTAAGTCGCAGATTCTTTCGTTCAATCTCCCCTCATCCTTACATGGGCTACAAGTAGTTGAATCCCATTTTCCTATCTTGTTCATTCATTCATATGGGTCTTCTCTTATGCGGTAAAATGTTAAATATTCCTGTGGGTCCTTATGAAATTGTTCTTCTCTCTCCAAACCTCTATTGTTCCAGAGAAATGACTTTGTTGTCCAATTTCAGGTAGCAGAACAGCTAGAAGAACATTTGAGTTTGGGAGGACATATGTGGTGAGGCCCAAAGGGAAACACCAGGCCACAATAGTTTGGTTGCATGGCCTTGGTGATAATGGCTCAAGGTAGAGTTCTATTCTTCCATTGCTTGTATCCTTTTGGACTTCATAAATGGCTCAACTTAACCCAACAAACCCTTATCCTCAAAATTTTGGGTCGGTTACATGGATCATGTTTTGCTCATTGTGCTCTAAATGGCTGTTCTACTTATATCTGTGATTGAAACTGTGTCATAGTTTCCATTTCCTTGCACAATTTCTTCCTTCTACTTTGTTGGAAGAAAAAATGCCAAAAAGGCTTCAAGTATCCATTTTCAACCATTCCAGTCTGTCAAAAACCTCACTTAGTGTTTGAATATCTCTCTGTAGATTAAAATCTTAAGAATTTAAATATCAAACTGAAAGCATCGGTGACACAACCAAGCTCTTAATCATTATTCTCACCCACAAGGTTGAATTGCTAGTGGGAAACTGATATTAATGGACTTCAATTCTGCCTTAACTGTTCATTTCTGACTTGCTGGGAACAATCCTTGCAGTTCTTCTCCTTTCTGATCATACTAGGTATATACCTTGTGACAAAAGAGTGGGCTTTATGTTCCCAAAAGAAAAGAAGAAAATTGCTTTAGAGAATGTCAATGTTTTGGCACGTTACTTCTACAAGCTTATCTGATGTTATGTCCTTTTGATGCTGAGCTACACCCTATTTAAGTTTAGATTCTTATCTTGGTTGAGGTGGTGAAAAAGCAGCGGCTCAGTGGGGGCATATAAAATTGGTTCCTTGTTTTGATTGAGTTGATGGGATAAAGCAGCGACGCAGTGAAAATATATAAGTTTTTTCATTCGATAGTGTTTTATTCCCTTGTCTCATTCAGTTTTGAGCTTAACTTAAAAATCTGGAATTTGAAAGGTGTATATGCCATATGCTTACTTTGGGACCACTAGTTCACTAAGTTGGTTCTATTGGCAACTGTGTAAACAGATATTAGCTTTTACAGAGGATATTCTTACTTATTAAGTTCATAACAATTCCTTGAGGTATATTCTTATTAAGTATGATTGTGTTTTCATGGCGTGCCAAGAGCGAATCCCAGATTCAAGGATCACTTGGCTCCATTCTAGAAACTTGTACGTGATTTCTTTTGGTGGGATCTGCTTTTTCTCAAATATTGTGGTCCTTGTATCAATTAGTTTAGCATAATTTTAAGTGAGTTTCTCTAATTCTAACACTACGGTTGTTATTTCGTTCCAAAGAGACATTGGTTCTATGGCCAAATTTTAATCAGAATATTAACATCTATTTTTATTGATTTGATGAAATATTCCATAGCTGTATTTAGACATTTATGCTTAAGCTTTGGTGCTTTATTGTAGGTTTATCTTTTGTCTTTTATTTTAAAACGAGGCACGTCAGCTAATTTTGTAATGTTATTCCTTTTTGCAGCTGGTCCCAGCTCTTGGAAAATCTTCCTCTTCCAAATGTAATTACAATAGTTCATGAAATATTCACGAGCTTGTATCATAACATTACTTATTGCTGTCATAGTTGCAGAACCCACACCCAAACACCCACACACACACACAAACCCAAAAAAAAATGAATTTTTTTCAGAAGTTAAACAATTGTAATCATAATGTGCTTACTGTTGAAATTTCGTGCAGATTAAATGGATATGCCCAACTGCCCCTACTCGTCCGGTGGCTCTGCTTGGTGGATTTCCTTGCACTGCATGTAAGACTAAACCAGAAAATTCTATTGCTACGGTGATTGAAAATAGATGATGTAAACTGATTTTGTGATTTATACAAGGGTTTGACGTGGGGGAGCTTTCAGAAGATGCTCCTGATGATTTCGAAGGTTTAGATGCTTCAGTTGCGCATATTGCAAACTTGTTGTCAACAGAGCCTGCTGACAGTAAGTCTGGTCCTGTGTCAAACTTCCACCATTTTTATCATGTATAGGTTAATTATTTAGTTGTTACCTTCCATGAATTCCCATATTTTTTGGTTTTCATGCTTAAAAATTTTCATGTACTTTCATGGTTAGTTTAACTTCTGTGGCAAGCCAATTGAAAATCGGAGAGATAAAGTTAATACTTTTGTGCTTAAAGATGAGGTTTTGTTTTTATCTTGCATGTGCTAGTTCCGCTTGCTTATGTGAGTGAAGTTTATCTGAAAGTCAATTTGAGGACTTGGGACCATCATTCGAGGCTACATTTCAGTTTACCTTCTTGCCTTGTTACTTTCTTACTATTTTGCTCTTATTTTAAGAGTCATTTAGCAAGATATAGTTGTAGACTTTTCTGTTGGTGGCTATTAGTTCAAACAGGTGTCATTTAGGCCATTACATTTGGTTGAGTTGAGTGCTATGTAGTCACCATATCACTGTTTAATGTAACAGTTAAACTCGGAATTGGAGGCTTCAGTATGGGGGCTGCTGCTGCCCTCTACTCAGGATCTTGCTTTGCCCAGGGGAAATATGGAAATGGCTACCCTTACCCTATCAACTTAAAGGCAATTGTTGGTCTAAGTGGTTGGCTTCCTGGTTCAAGGTATGAATGCAACACATTCCTTTTGAAAGCAAACCCTATTTCACTATCTTTCTGTCTCTTCTACACATACATTTATGAGAGAAATAACTTATTACCCTCTATTCTAAATAATGCAAACCCCCATTGCAGTTGTGTATAGGAACATTTTAGACCGTCCGATTTGATTGTCTCGTTAGGAAATTTTTATGTAGTTTTCAACCTAGTGCCCTTTCTCAAATGGTCTGAAGTATCTTTATAAATGTAGTTTTTGCCACAACTATGTAGCTACTTGTAACAAATATAAATAAAGGTATGAGGCATATGTGTCATTTGTTGTCAAATATTTCTCTCTTTTTTTCCCCCAAATCAGCATGATAGAGATGTGGTGCTTGGAGATTGAAGTGTGCAATACAAAGAATTCACTTATTTCTCAGTTAACAAATGGTATTATGCAGGAGCTTGAGGAACAAGATAGAAGGAACACACGAGGCTGTAAGGCGCGCTGCGTCCTTGCCCATTTTGCTGTGTCATGGAACTTGTATGTGTTAACTTTTCAACTGTTGATCTGCAAGTATGTTATCCTAGTTTTAGGACACCTACCATAGTAGTAGCTGTTTACCTCTATAGGGACATGAAAGTATTAAGGATTTTTTTTATTACTCTTGTCGGAAACAGACTTTCTTGATTCATCCTGGAAGCGTATTTCATTGGTTGACGATGTCAAGAATATGAAGTTATCATCAGGAACAACTTGCCAGCTAAATATAGATGACACTTCTTCTACAATTTAAGCTATCACATCGTCATTTCAACTATTTGGGATCATCCCAGGCTATAACATCTGTCTTGTCTATTACTTTGCCCTTTGCTGCATTTCTCATGATGTAATGGCTATGTGATAAACCTGGTGATTCATCTTAAGTGGTCAGCAGGATTATGCATATGGTCATAGTACTATTTATGTTCAAGTTTATGCCTCCATCCACTTTTTCAGGTGTAGAGCACCTGAAACTGTTACCTTAAACTTCTCATAGAAATCAGGCTCTATGAATCCTTTCTCACAAACAGTCTTCAATAATGTTCAGTTTTGAGGATCCACCAAGTCTGCTTGACCAGTTCAAGCCTTTTTACTTGTTAATTGCATATTGTAGCTGATGAAGTGGTCCCGTATAAGTATGGAGAGAAGTCTTCCCAATGCTTGAGCTCAGCTGGATTCCGATACCTCGCATTCAAAACCTATGAAGGGTATCTCACCAGTTTTTTTAATTCATTTTGAAGTAGTAACTCACACATTTTGGAATTAGTTTCTAAATGTTTGGTCTAATTATGCAGGCTTGGTCACTACACAGTCCCTAAAGAGATGGATGAGATTTGCAGTTGGCTAAATGCTAGGTTGGGGCTTGAGGGTTTACGCTAATCATTCTGGCACGTGTTTTTTCTTCTAGTAGCAGCAGGTAAGGAAGAGTGGGGAAACAATAACAGGGGGAAAAGGCATACACTTAGTTGCAGATGTGGGTATTTGGTTAGAGTTGGGGTGCAGGGTGAATGGTATAGATGAATTAACTCTTATGTTTTTGGATTTTGTACTTCTTGTGAAATAAAATTTTGGATCCTTTTAAGTGTTCTTGTAAGCACCTAGATGCAATTTGTTCTGATCAATTCCACTTTTGGAATTGAGTAGTTTGGTATTCCTTTATGTAATAATCAATGCAGATGGCTATGGCCTCTTTTGTATCTCTCTCTTTCTCTCTCTCTCTCTCTCTCTCAATTGGATTGACACTTCTAATTCAGGTTTCTGCCACATCAAATTTGGTGAACACATGACCTGATAGCATCATTCCACAACTCTTTTTTGGGCCTTTTTGGTGGTGGGTGTAGGAAAAAGTTGAATCCGAATAAAGTGAACGGCAGGGTAAGGCGCGGACTAGGTCGCTCTCTTAAGACGATTCGCACTCCTTTATGAAATTATCACAGAGCAGAAGGCAATAGTACGTCGTCCCCAGGATACAACAGCCCAGCCTATAGACTGTAGCTTCACTCAGATCTGCACAATCGAATAAAGCAGAAGTTTCACACACACCTTTGAATATATTGCCCAGAAACTTATACAGAAAGGTTGATATGAGATTGATATTTTTTACTGAAAATATGTGTGTATATATATATATATATATATACAGAGAATACAAGCTTTAATAATCTGTAATTACTTCTATATTTAATAAGAAATATGACTGTTGGAATACTAGCCGTTAGAGGCTTTTAGTATTCAGCAACTGCCATTTTATTATAGAAGTAATGATAGAAAATAATTAAACAAATATTAAAAGGTGGGTTTAATACTAGTCTGTATTGTATTTATTTTAGGCGAGCCAGGGGCACCCAATACCCGGGTCGTGGACTAGGGTCAACCATGTGGATCGTAGATAGGCTTTTAGTATTCAGCAACTGCCATTTTATTATAGAAGAAATGATAGAAAATAATTAAACAAATATTAAAAGTTGGGTTTAATACTAGTCTGTATTGTATTTATTTTAGGCGAGCCAGGGGCACCCAATACCCGGGTCGTGGACTAGGGTCAACCCCGCTAGTTCCTCCCCCTGCGCACGTGAGAGTCCCAAGACTCTTTTTAATTCAAAGGCTAAATAAAACTAACTTATATATATACTCAAGTTTCTTTGGACCTTTTGTCGATGTGGGATTGAGTTCCCACACTTAAAAACACTCTTTTTGTTAAAATATTCTAACAGTGGGTGTACTAAATACTAGACTATATTGCATCTTGCCCCATATAATTTAACAAAATTGCACATAACTCTTTTTTTCTTTCCCTTGAATTATAACGAACCATTCTAATCGCTCTTTTTTTTTTTTTGTAATGGTGATTACAAAACAAACTTTAAATGCTCAAACCATCCCAAGGATATTAAAAACTTGAGGTTGTATAACAATTATCCAAAAGAGTACAAGTCCTTAAGAGTAAATTATTGTGTACATAAATGCTACGAAACTAATATATGAGATGATTAGCTTTTCGAATATTATAGATGTACCCATTAATTTTTTTTACTTTTAATCTATAAAATAAAACAAGAGTGTGTTTGAATTTTATCTCAATCATATTTTCTTTCTTAAAATCATCACCAATCACTTACCTCACTCATCATCCTTTTGTCATACTTAAACGTCCAATCGCATTACTCCTTTTTATCACATGTTTAATTATTTATATATATATTTTTAAAAATAGCATATCACTCATTTCTATCATATATTTAATCATTTAATATTTGATTAATTTGTAGTTAATATATTTTTAAAAAATTTAATGTAGTGGGATCGATTTTTTGGACGAACAAATTTTATATTTATCGTGCCTTCGGACACGGATTATGACTATTGTCTTGATATACTGATATACGAGGATATAATGCTTATTACAACACACAAGGGCTATGAACTTCTCAAGATTTTCTCCTATTTTGTTGAATTTTTTACTTTTATTTTGTTTTTTTTTTTTCTAGTTACACATTTTTTGATTTTTTTTACCAATTAGTATGTTTTGTATGAAGGAGTTAAAAGGGCAAAATGGTAATCTGAGTGCAACTTCTTTTGACGTCCCTCACGAAGGGTTTAAGCGTTTAAGAGCAAACGGTACTGCTAGGGTTTTATACTCTCTTACAGTGCCATGAACTTCCGGTTTCAAAACCTCCTCGGAGCCCCATACAGAGGCGGAAACGCCGTCGTAGTGAACAACACCCTTCTAATCTCGCCGGTGGGTAACCGAATCTCCGTGACCGACCTTCTCAAATCCCAAACCCAAACCCTACCCTGCCAGACCTCCGCAAATATCCACCGCATCGCCGCCTCTCCCGACGGCCTCTTTCTCTTCGCCGTCGACGACAACAACCGCTGCCTCTTCATCAATCTCCACCACCGCGCCATCCTCCACCGCATCTCTTTCAAAAAACCCGTCTCCGCCGTCAAGTTTTCCCCCAATGGCTCTTTCATCGCAGTTGCCACCGGAAAACTCCTCCAAATATGGCGCTCACCGGGGTTTAAAAAAGAATTCTTCCCTTTCGAATTGGTTCGCACATTTGCTGATTTTAATGATAAGGTCACCGCTTTGGATTGGAGTCCCGACTCGGATTATGTGCTCGCTGGATCAAAAGACTTGACGGCAAGAGTATTTTTTTTGAAAAAATTGAAAAGTTTTACTAAGCCTTTCTTGTTGTTAGGTCATAGGGATATAATAGTGGGTGTATTTTTCGGAATTGAGAAGAAAAATGAGGATAAAGTTTCTAGGGTTTATACATTATCCCGCGATGGTGCAATATTTAGCTGGAGTTTTTCTTATAGTGACACTGATGATAAAATTGATGAATTAGGAGGTGAAAAAGGAGATTCAGCACTACCCTCTCCAGGTACACCGGAGCAAAAGTCGAATTTAAAAGATAATCATAATGAGAAGAAGAGGAAGAATTTGGATAGTGGTGATGGCAATTTTGATGAAGAAGAAAGTGGGTACTTGTTGAAGGGAGGAAAATGGGAATTGATAAAGAAGGACTATTTTATGCAGGCACCAGCAAAGATGACGGCCTGTGATTATCACAGGGGACTTGATATGGTGGTTGTGGGGTTTTCGAATGGGGTTTTTGGTCTATATCAAATGCCAGATTTTGTTTGCATCCATTTGATGTCAATATCAAGAGAGAAGATTACCACTGCAGTTTTTAATGATCTTGGAAATTGGTTGACGTTTGGGTGTGCAAAGCTGGGGCAGTTGCTTGTGTGGGAGTGGAAGTCGGAGAGCTATATACTTAAGCAGCAGGGGCATTACTTTGATGTGAACTGTCTGGCGTATTCACCAGATTCACAGCTCTTGGCTACCGGAGCAGATGATAACAAAGTCAAGGTGAATGAGACATGGAATGTCTTTTGTATGGTTCATCACCTATTTTTTTGCATACATCAGCTAATGCATATCTTTGAGCTAGGTGAACTAAATGTTGTAGATAGTTTATTCATTACAATAATATATTTTAGCTCTTTGTTCTTGCTTGTATATTATGGTAAATACCAAAAGTTTAGAATTCTGTGTTGTGTGTGACTGTGAAATTTGAGTATTGCTAAGTGATACCTTCATGTCCTTCGAGAATGGCTAAGTGATGTGTTTTGCATAGTTTCTTCAGTCATGCTTACTGCTTTCTGATAGAAGAGCTAGTGTGCAATGGCTTTGCATAACTTGAATCCCTATTCCAGTGCCACCTTATTCATTATTAGGAAAATTAAATTATAATTATGTGCTATATGTTTGCTCGGTGACTTTTGTCTGTTAGCTAGTGCCGCTAACTCGAAGATGAATTGTTGTTTGCTTGTTACAGGTGTGGACTGTCTCATCAGGCTTCTGTTTTGTGACATTCTCTGAGCACACAAATGCCATCACTGCACTCCATTTTATGGCTAGCAACCATTGTCTCTTGAGTGCATCTCTGGACGGGACTGTTCGTGCATGGGATCTGTTCCGCTATAGAAACTTTAGGACATTCACTACCCCTTCTTCTAAGCAATTTGTTTCTTTAGCATCAGATCAGAGTGGTGAAGTGATTTGTGCTGGAACTCTTGATTCATTTGAGGTTGCAACTATCTCTTAATGCCTTTTGACATAGTCTCTTGCACTATAGTTTATTTCGGCTGACAGTACAATTGTTATCTATGTATCTAGGTATTTGTTTGGTCGATGAAGACAGGCCGGCTGTTGGATGTTCTTAGCGGTCATGAGGGTCCAGTTCACGGATTAATGTTTTCTCCTACAAATGTGAGTTGACTTGTGTATCAAACTTTACCTATTTATGTAATACCATTATGCAACATTGTTCACCATCACCCATTACGGTCTTGGTAATGTGTAAGAGTAGTTTCAAGAGATTGGGAAGTCACATGTTTGGAATGTTAGTCACTGTTCTTATTCTTGCTTCATGCTTTATATGGGGCTTAATGGGTGTTCTTTTCTTACCTGCAGGCGATCTTAGCTTCATCTTCATGGGATAAAACTGTTCGCTTGTGGGATGTTTTTGAAGGAAAAGGTGCAGTTGAAACATTTCCCCACATACATGATGTTCTTGCAGTGGTTTATCGTCCAGATGGAAAGCAATTGGCTTGCAGCACGTTAGATGGGCAAATCCATTTTTGGGATCCAATTGAAGGGTTGCTGATGTACTCAATTGAGGGACGGCGAGACATTGCTGGTGGGCGTCTCATGACTGATCGTAGATCAGCTGCTAACTCAAGTTCTGGAAAGTGCTTCACGACCTTATGTTATTCTGCTGACGGGAGTTACATATTAGCTGGTGGAAGTAGTAAATACATTTGTATGTATGATGTTGCAGATCAGGTCAGTTTTCATGCATTTGTGTATAGGTTGCACTTTTCCTCCTTTCATGAAAATTTACACCTTTAATTGAGCATTATAATATCGGATGCTGCTTGGTTTAACTGTGTGTAGACTATTTACAGTTGTGCCTTTCTTTTTATGGAATGGCATAATTGCTTCTTTACTACCGTAAATATAGGGAGCTCCAATGTCTTCATATCAAATTCCTATAGAAGGAATAGAGAAAATATGTTTAAGAAGTAGTGGAAACCATGCAGATGACTGAATGTTTGAACTCTCGACCCCCAAAGACCATGTTCCTAAACTTCTTCAAATACCTGATGTACGTTGGTGTCCAGTGTTTCTATTCTAAAGGAGCTCCGTTCCTAGTTTTATTATTTTTCTAGGAAGGTGTGAATCCAAAATATCTCACTCACAAAGTGACATGGACTGTGATATTGGTACCCACTCCATGTTATGCTTGATGAGGCGCCAACTTTGCTTATTCACAAATAACACTGCCTTAGACTTCCAAAATTACATAGGCTCGCCTAAATTTTTGGAGTTTGTATTATGCAGCAATATTTTTTTGCGCTTTTCTGCAAATATTATATTGGGTATAATGTTACATATTAGCTGCTTACACTATTCTGTAATATAGCTAGTTTTATAATTCAAGTGACTCAAAATCGATTGTTTATGCTGGTTATCTTGCTTCTCAGTATGTCCTATGCTGCGTCTTCAAACTCCATATTTTGGATGATCTTGCATATACTCGTGCATTTAATTTGACACACCATGCAGGTCTTGCTTCGCAGATTTCAAGTAACCCAGAATCTCTCTCTAGATGGGGTTCTTGACTTTTTGAACTCCAAGAATATGACAGAAGCTGGTCCATTGGATTTAATTGATGACGATAATAGTGACACAGAGGAAGGTGTTGGTAAACAAACACGAGCAAAATTGGCATATGATCTGCCAGGATCAATGCTAAACCGCGGGAGACCTGTTATTCGAACAAAATGTCTAAGAATCGCACCAACTGGGCGGAGTTGGGCTGCAGCAACAACTGAAGGAGTTCTAGTATATTCGATAGATGAGTCCTTTATCTTTGATCCCACTGATCTCGACATAGATGTTACACCGGAGGTAACTGCTTCAGTTCCTCAGAATTTTAATTATCGTCTTAAATGTCAGTGCTTTCCAGAGGTCCAAAATCAGAAGAAATTTGTTTCAGTATTATTTGGAATCCATTAGGGAAAGGTTTTTTTTTTTTTTGTGCAATCAATATGGATGCATTATCGTTGATTGCAAAGTGCAGCATCTTTGTTTAGGTAGTGTGTTGTATATTAGCCTTTTACCATGTTCACAGGCAGTTGATGCAGCATTGAGGGAAGATCAACCAAACAGAGCTTTAATCCTCAGCCTACGTTTAAACGAGGATGCCCTGATTAAAAAGTGCATTATTGCTGTCAGTCCAGCAGACATTCCAGCTGTTGCTTCGTTGATCCCTTTCAAATATCTGCAGAGATTAATTGAGGGGTTTGCAGATCTTCTGGAAAATTGCCCACATTTGGAGTTTATTCTTCGATGGTGTCAGGTTCTCTAAGGACTACAAGCTTTTTGACATTTTTTGGTTCCAATTAGACACACATCATTGTGATTTCTATGGAGGCAGTTTGTTTATTTGGCTTGTGATTGGTCTTTTTGTTTTGCAGGAACTATGCAAAGCTCATGGTCACTCTATTCAGCAGAATTCCAGAAATTTGCTTCCTGCTCTGAAATCCTTGCAGAAGGCAATTACCAGATTACACCAGGATTTGGCCGAAACCTGTTCTTCCAATGAATATTTGCTTCGATATTTATGCTCTACAAGCACCAATACATAATAGGTATGGAGATGAGAGGTAACTCCCTATTGTACAACAGCAAAGTCTTGTTCAGTATTCTAGTTGGAGGTGATTGGGCATTAGGACCGGCCGTAGGCATAGGCCATTGGAGTGGCTGCCTAGGGCTCCCAAGTGAAAACCAAAAATTAGGCCCTGAAATGCATTTTGTAGGATTATTTAAACTTTTTATAGTCTCCAATTTAACGTAATTATTTTTGTATTACCCAATTTTAAAATAATAGTATTTGAAAGCATGTGCTCTGTCTGAATATAATATTGTTGATCTCGCAATGAGAATAGATTTGTCAATTAGTTATCTATTACCTAATTATTATGTACCATACCTTTTTTTTCTTAGATTAAACTTGAAGCCCTTTTAATATGGGTTTGATTTTTCTACTTAATTATTTTTTTTTACAATGCAAAGAAGATAAAAAAGCGAATTGGTTGCTCGTTTAAATATTTCTATTTTTCTCTATATTTTTTAATCTTGTCACATTTTTTTTTGAAAATTTAACATTCATGAATTCCTATTTACATTACTAAATTTTCTTGTTTAAATATTACTATTTTTCCGTTAATTACATGTACCATCCGAATGCATGTTTTTATGAAAAAAACTTGACAATAAAAATTAAGTTAGTATTTTTACATTTTAAAAAAAAATGCAAATTTTTATGGTTATGTTAGGCATACCACTAAGAGGTGCATAGCTTTTAAACATTTTGTCAAAGACATCGTTGAAGACGATCAGATCGAACTTAATAGAAATTTTATCTAACTCAGAACGTTCACCTCATGTTCCATTGAACTTGATATTATTTTAAAATAAATATATTATAATATTTAGTAATTATTTAATAATTTGTATATTAGTATACATGTCGAGCTGTTCTTGACTGAACTGTGAGCTACTTTAGTATTTTTGAGAAGCACGGGTTAACGATTTTTATGTATTGTACTATTGAACAGTTTTAAGAAAATAGTGTGAATCTGAGATACCACTGCCTCGTTTGGATTATAATAATCCTAATCTCGTTTGGAATATACTAATCCTAATCAGGAATGAACATCTCATTCCTAGTCCTAATAAAGGGATACATGTATTTTAAAATATTGTAGTTATGTGTTATTTAGTATTTTGTATGGTCAATAATTATGAGAATGAATATCTATTTCATTATTATTTTTAATAACAAACTTTATTTTAGGAAGGGACATGATTTTAGGAAAAGAGCTTGATTTTAGAAATGAATTATTTGATTTTTTTTTCTCCTTTTATAATGCCCACCTGAGTTCGGTATGAGATTATCACCATTGATGATGGGTTTAAAATTCTCATCATTATTGGGAATTTGATTTTAATAGTGATCTTATTCCTCATGTATTATTGATTCATTAATTATCCAAACATGATAATTCATAAATTTAGTAATATGATTATTATTCTCAATCAAGATTATTGTTGTATTAGATGCCTAAATTAATAAAAAGGAAAAAAAATTATGTGGCACCACCTTATAACATTAAACATCTAAACTATGCACTTTGTACCAATCCAAATAGAGTTTTTGACAATTTGAAAAAAAAACATAAAATATGAATTAACACAAACTTTTAGTAATTAATTTTATCTCACATAATCAGTTTCATGAACGAAGAATCCTCTAGACGATAAGAGGGCATAGTCAATTATCCCTTTGAAGGGGAGGAGGTACAACAAGGCCAACCCTAGGGTGAGAACCACCTAAGACCCCAAAATTTTGAGGGCCCAATTAAATTTTTAGCCCTATGTTTTTTAGATCCTTTTGAATGAATTAAGTTTAGAGGCTTAATCTATTTTACAATCATTCCATGTAAAACATTCTAGAAAGGCTTATAATGTAACAAAATCTTTTACTAAATTCTAAAAAATAATTGCGTCTAACTTTAAAAGTACTTACCAAAAAAAACTTTAAAAGTAATAATCTTTCTTTCTCAAATCTCTTTCGTTATTTCTCTCCCTCTCACTCGCCACCTCTTTCCAAGTTTTTTCCTTTTTCACTCACTCTCTGTCATTATCTCTATTTCTCTCTTCAAGACTATAATCAATTTATTCATTTATATGATCATGACTTTATAATTTACATCTATTTAAATATATGATCTCATTCGATTTCAAAACCACTAATAAATTGGAACTAAATCGCACCACAATTATCTGAAAAAAGGTCTAATAATCCTACATTATATTTTGTATTATTATCCTAAATATTACTAAGACCTAATTTGAAATTCTCACCTTAAGCCTCAAACTCTATTGGGTCACCATTGTTGGACAAGTTATACCAGACTCCATTATAATACTTACTATGTACAGTTTCAATGGGTGGTTATAATACCAATTCTGGATTTACACCATCTTCTCAACCCTCGTAGAAGTTCAGTTTCTGACATCTTTTGATAAATATACGAACTTTCTCATTCTTCAAATATAAGAAGTCTTTTAAGTCCTCCCACCTTTTAAGTAGGGATGTCAATGGATTAGAAAAAAATGGGTATTCGTCCAAATTCGTCTTATTTGGACCGGGGATGGACTATACGTATTGGACGGTGGACATATACGGGGATACCCGTATAAACCCGTGCGGGGATGGACTTACCCTTACCCCTGCCCCTCCCTGCCCCGTCTCCGTTACCTGCAAAATAAATAAATAAATAAAAATATATATTGACTTAATTGAAATGATTCTACCACCATTATGTTGTTTTGGACATTTGTTTGTGTTTTGTTCAAATATATAGTATTTTAAAGTAGTATTTTGGACATTTATTGCTTGTGTTTTATTCAAATATGTTATGTTATATTATGTTGTGTTAGATTATTTAGAATGTTGTTGGATTATTTAAAATATTGAATTTAATTAACTTGAGCTTGGGCGGATACGGGGGAAGTGGGGACGGGGATTAAAAATTTACCCGCAGACAAGGATGGAGATTAAAAATTATACCCGCTAACGGGGATGGACCAGGAATGGACAAAATTTTTTAAGCGGGTACGAAAATAGAGACTAAACCCTCCGCCCTCACTTCGATCCACTGACATCCCTACTTTTAAGTCATGAGTCACACCAGTTGGTACACGGATCACGAAAAGAAAAGGCTATCATAGTGGGCTGTCACCATGGTTTGGACATGTTATAGCATGTTCCACTATATTGCTTACAAAGAACAAAATTATTTCACGTGCAGTTTCTAATGGAGGCGATAACCCAAATTCTAGGTTTATATCATCTTCTTACAAGCTCTGTTTCATGAGCTTTTTAGTAGGTATACAAACTCTGTCGTTCCCTAAATATACAGTTTTTTAAGTCATGAATTCACACCAGTTAATATAATGTTAATACTATGGTCGAGTGGGTGCACGAAAAAAAAAAGTATACGAACTCTCTTCTTCCCTCAATATACAGTCTTTTAAGTCATGAATTCACATCAGTTGGTATAATGTTAATATTATGGTCGAGTGGGTCCCCAAAAAGAAAAGGCTATATGCTGATATGCAATAGAATATTTTAGATTATTTTTTTCTAATTGTTCTTCCGGTCATGAGTGAAAGATAACATTTTGATTTGTCAGATCGTAGGTGCGATAATTTATTTTTCATGAGACAAGTGGAGAACAACCCACTTAATGTTTCCAAAAATGGACAGTTGTTAAGAATAAATTGATGTGACAAATTCTGTATGAAATGTGACATTGTTAGTAATATTTTTATTTTGGATCAAATATACAAAATTTTAATTTATTACCTAAATTGTTTATTGTGATCAGTGATTACCCATATTTTTACCATTTAAAGAATCTGGAAAGGAAATTCCTCCTAACTCTTACTTTTACCACTAACAAGTCCTGCAATTCTTTTATAACTCCTATTTTTGATAGTTGATCCAAAATTAGTTAAAAACACTACCAATAATAGACTTTTATCCCCTACTTTGCGCTTTCTTTATGGGCATTACCTACACCGTTACTCCTTTTTGTGATCACTCCAGTACTACCAAATACTTCTGAATATTGTACAAAGATAAAAATTGACGAATTATGTATAATCTACATTTTTTTGGTTAAACTTTTGTGGCAATTTTTTCCCAGACCAACCTTTTCTTGGCAACCATCAAAACAATAAGATGACATTTCAAATCATTCGGTCAATAGTTCCTGTTAGTTGATTGAAATTGTATTTAAGAAATAGGACTCAATTGTCTCCAATGTTTTTTTATGGGAAAATTAGGATACATTGGAAATTTCCACTTTGACAAATAGGATCCATATGCAATAATCACGAAAAGCTACAATAATTATTGAAATAAATTAAACATCTTATGCAGGCTGCTGCTTATCATCCCAAACTTTGAAGAAGCTAAATTAAAACACCCAACTGTAAAAATAATTGAGCAGAAAAGAGAACTCCACTATCAAGTAATGAGGACTTATTCCGACCTCTCCTGGTTATTTGTAATATCTTTGAGCTTCTCCTTCAGCTCGCCCGTCTGCATGATAAGACCAGACCATGTGAGCATTTTTGGTAGGTAGGCATCACAAGAAGGGCTAACAAGGATAGGATTACTTACCTGGTGCATATTAAGAATAATATCCGATCCTCCAACAAAATCCCCCTTGATAAATATCTGTGGAAATGTGGGCCAAAGGCTGCAGAGAAACCTCACGGATTAACCTGTGACTAAATTGATCCGCAATGATTTGTGTTTATTAGCAAAGGCCACGTCTTAAGCAATATGAATACTTGTAACACCACACTACTTACGGATCAATATATCCATTCAATTCCACAAAGGAAAAAAATTTCATGTCATATGACACTAATGTGAAAAACTGAATTATGGTCCTCAACTACTCGGCAGTTCCAGTAGATGGAGCATAAGGTTCCATCTAAAAAGACAGATCATGTAAGGTTCGATATAAAAAGACAGATCTTTTACTTAGCATTCAAAATAATAGGCAAGGCAAAAGGTGTTAATGATAATGTACTCATGCAGATTGTATGTGTATTACAACAGCATAATAACCATGGCATCGTTCAGCAATGGATAGAGGTGAGATTCAACATACACACTGCAACTTTACTGCAGTCCCAGTGGAGCAAAAAGAATCCAACACATCAAACACAGTGGTAATATATATGTCCTGGTGCAGAGATAGAGAGAACACTTCCAAAGGGAAAGGTCCCGCCAAGAGTATAAAAACGAGCCTACAGAGATCCCAAACTCAGTTTTGTTTAGACTCCAAACATTATGCATATAAATGTGATGTTGTCACTACACTTTTGTAATTTGAAAAAGAAGAATAAAAAATCGAAGTGGGGATTTGTAATGTAATGTAATGGCTGTATTAAAAACAACTAAAGAATATGTGTGGTATATAACATCAGCTAGTGTTAACTTGCCTGAAGGCTTTTACAGCATTCTTGAGCTCGGGATCTTCCAATATGTTTCTGGAGCTCAAAGGAACATCTGTGAACATATTAGTAGCCAGGCAGTAATTTTATTCATTGGACAGTTTCGCAAGTTTTCAACATGATGGCAAAGCGACATAAAGTAGTAGACAAACTAATAAGGCATTGGAACACAACTATACAAGTGAAAGCAAAAGCAGCACAGTGTTCTGAGTCAACCAATAAGAAAAATATAACGAGTACAAACTGTAAAATGTGAATTTGCAATCTTTACACCTAACAAAGGCATATGTGTTTTCTTCTTCTACCCGAGATGGCAGCCAGATTTTATGGTCTTTTATCATCCTGGAATGAGAGGAACTAGGAATGCTTTCGGGATTGTGATGGAGTAAAAAAAATAGGAGAGTGGACATTTTTTTTTTGGTCGTTGGAGAGTGGACGATGGAATTGGAGTTTTATACCAAGCTCCTATCCTTTTGGAGTTAACTTGAAATGTTTAATTTTCAGCATTTTTTTCATTAGCCTGTCATCCTATCCTAGCTTTCTTGGCATCTCAGTCTTCTCAGCTATCGAAGTCCTCTTACCGCATCATCTGACCATTTACTTATTCCCAAAAATAATCATTAGCCAGATGCAGAAGGGCAAAATAGCAAATAAGTAAAATCAGTTTTGGCCATGCTCTGGAAGGTAAACTAATTGACTACAAGATCCTAGCATACACCCTTATACACACATTATACCGCAAACTTATCCTAACAAAGAGGAGTATGCGTCCATGATTTGGGGCTGGATTCATTCTTTTGCATCACTGAAAATTTTAGTTGATGATTTACTGCAAGATATAATAAATATTACTTCCTCTTTATCATGTTTCAGCATTTCTACAACATGAGATTCAAACTGACTGGCCCTCTTTAACTACAGATCCTCTCCAGAGTGGCATCCAACTCTCAACAATTAGACGCCCCAACCCGTTCATTTTCGAGCATTTGCAGCATAATATATTGATGATTTGTTTTAATTTCCTTGGCTACCATAAATATTACTCCATGTCTCCATCAATCACATAACAAAGATATCTCACTCCTCGATCTCATCTCTTAGACTTTTACTTTTTTTCTTTGCTAAATGAACTTGATTAAGAACATATTAAAATTCAAATCACCCAACCAAACACGTGATCGCTTACTGTATTCTTTCAACACTCTCACAGCTAGTGAACTGAATCCACACCGAGGCAGCTCAGGCACCCCTTTCATGTAAATCATCACCGGGTTTTCCTTTACATCCTACATCAGCGTTTATCACCATTAATATATGTAGAAATGAATGTTCGGAGATGATTAATAAAGTAAAGGAACTTTTGTTAGCCAACAGGACAAATTTTAGAATATACTTCAAAATATGATGTAACAGTTTCTGATGACAGCTATCTACCTGTTCAACGATTTCCTTCAATGAAAGATCAGAACTGTCGAGCTTATTAGTGGGTTTGAAATCCTCATGTGTGTCAAGATCATCAGGCACAGTAGTTGAAAACCGCATTCCATACTGATACAAGGATACAGAAGCTTATTAAGAATTCAAAGCTACTGTTAAATGAAGCAGTACTGTGGTCACTTAATATGCATTGAACAAAAGATTAACTGATACGTTAATATGCATTTTTTTATTTTACATAGCAATCAAGCATAGTTCACAATTCTATGATAATGGGGCTAACAAATATGGCTTTAAGCATGGTTATGAACAAAATCAAATGCTATTAGATTCCCCAAATTCATTCCATATCCCTAGTGATCTATCCTCGGTGTCATCCTTCAAGAAAAAAAATTGAAACATTTATTAAATTTTGGAGAGAAGCAATTAAGCCAAAGACCAAGTTTGCATCTAGCCTATCCCTCCCAACACCCTATGTAAACGTGATTAGACTGGGTAATAATATTTTATAGCAAATATAGTTGTTACACACAGAAACAACCTCTCCGCATGTGGAGGTAAGATTGCATACACCTGACACCCTGTGGCGGGAACCTCGTTCACTAGATCGCCCTACCAAATACAATTCTTTCTGCAAAGCAAGCAACTCTTACCAAAACCAGTTTTTTTATCTATTGTAGGAGTGTAATGCAACTTCAAACCGGGGTTGTATCTTGGGTTTGAACAAATTTGAAATTGAGCTCATTTCATTATTAATGGCCAAATTTACCCTTTTCGTATTAAACTACAGTTGGAAGGAGTGAAAAGACCAATGGCTACCATGACTTTGCAAGCTTAGTGTGCTAGTTAATTAAAGAGTACGCAACAGAAGAGTCTCCCTATCTAATGAATCAAATGCGGAAAGGCTAAACTGAGACGGAGAAGATGTTATAAGTTGGGAAACAAAGGGTAAAACGTTCGAGATTGGTCGACCATTGTTTCATGAATAAAAATAAAAGATCTCAAAAATACAAAGTAACTTGTACCATTCAGGTTTTGGTCTTTCATGGCCAAACAAATATCAACCTGCTGCACAAGCTCCCCTTAGCTCAAGGCCAGCAGGTAGGCCTGATCCTAATTGTCTACTCTCCAAAGAAATACACTCCTCATTTACAAACTGTTGACCCTAAAGGCTGCACATCACAAATTTATGCAATCAACGTTGTAGCAGCTTTACGGATGCCTTGTACGTTTGTCTTCGTAAGCAAAAACATTTATATTTTCATCGTATCTCAAGGTAACTAAATTAGAAAACCTGAAGGGCTCAAATTTCATATTTCAAGTTTTGTTTGCGCTAAACTCAGATCCATACATATGTACTCAAAGCCGCATAACTAAACAACTAGTTTACATTCAAATAAGAGGTCAGCTCTTACAATTGCAGTCGAACGAGCAGCTGGAAGAGCTGCAATTCCCCTGAAGACTAGGTTAGATAATGACCTCGCCATGATGTTAGAGTCTGCAAATCTGCCTCAAACTTGCTTAGCTGCCCAACATACGAATAAAGAGAAATTAATTCCTTCGGAGAATTCACAGTAGCAATCTACTTCCAATAGTCTTAACCTAAAAGCAAAGATGGCTTCAGAAGTTGCAACTATGTACATAAAAAGATGAAAGACAGTGCAATTATAAGAAATTGAATCCTCGCATAAGTGAAACCTAATGTTGAATTTTGAAGCAAATTTCTTTTCCAGTGAATTAAACCGAACAGTTAACTAGCAAAAATACGCATTACCTACGCTTTCTATTTGTTATTTTTCCTTCATTATTTGATCGATTTGATTCAATCAGAAAATTTCCGTTTGGTTGCAGAGAAATCAAAAGAACATAAAACATGCGAGAGAAGAGGAAGATTTACCTGAGAAAGAGAGCGGCAAAGTTGCAGATGGCACTGCTACTCTCGTTTTGTTTTTCTCTCGAGAGAAGAGAAGAGAATCGAAGCTTGGAGGTGGAAGTTTAACGCTTGAACTTCTCTTTTGCCCCTTTTGTCCCTCTCTTTTTTATTTCTTTTTGGGCAAATTGCACTTTATAGCTAAAAAATTTAAAAATTCTTATTTTATATGTTTAAAGATTAAATTTCTTATAGGCAAAATTTCAAACCACACTTCTTCTAGTTTATCATATCTTCAAAGGTAAAAATCATTCGGACCTCCTGAGTTTTATCTTAATGACACGAACACCCCTCACATTTTATTAATTACAATGACACCCCCTCACATTTGAAACTTGTTACACAGACACTCCCTCCGTTCAATAACCGTCAATATTGAAGATGGAAAAGAGTGAAATCAACTTAAAAACTCTTGTAATTCTAAAATTAGCCCTCAATAGTAAGATTAAGTATAAAATTCTTGTAATTTCAAAATTAGCCCTCAATAGTAAGATTAAGTATTATATATATATTAAAATTTTCCCAAAAATATATAATAAAAAGACTATTATATCCCTCAATACACTTTAAAAACATAGTACAACTCACTTCCATTTCTCATAATAGAAATACTATTCTATTTAATGAAGCTTTGAGATGTTTTTTTTTAGAATAAAAATCATTAGGACCCCCTGAGTTTTGTCTTAATGACACGGACACCCCCTCACATTTTGTTAATTACAGTGACACCCCCTCACATTTGAAACTTGTTACACGGACACCCCCTACAGAGAAGTTTGAGGGGGTGTC
>CM042192.1:2910919-2958007 GCA_023539305.1 Ilex asprella
TTTGAAACTTGTTACACGGACACCCCCTTACAGAGAAGTTTGAGGGGGTGTCCGTGTAACAAGTTTCAAATGTGAGGGGGCGTCACTGTAATTAATAAAATATGAGGGGGTGTCCGTGTCATTAAGACAAAACTCAGGGGGTCCGAATGATTTTTACCCTATCTTCAAAGACACTCCCTCTAATTTTTGAATCTTCAATGACATCCCTTGTTAGATTAAAAATATTAACTGGAATATAAATTTACTAAATTGCCCATGATATATTTGAGGATAAAACTTTATCCACACCCCCTCTAAGTATGTATATCTTCAATGAGATCCCCTTTAGATAAGTATATCTTCAATGAGACCCTTCTGTTTCTAATTTTTTTAAAGTACTAAAATTTCGAGTGTATTAAAATTCGATTCAAGTTAATTAAAATTTATTTTTTTACATAAGTCAATTAAAAATTATATTTTTTTACGTATTAAATTTGGGCTAATTAAAATTCTATTTGAGCCAATTAAAAATTATTTTTAATCGACTCAAGTCAAATTTTAATCAACTCGTATTGAATTTTAATCAGCTAAATTTTAATACATAAAAGTATAATTTTTAATTGACTAAAATTTTTATAAATTAAATTTTAATTGACACGAATTTTAATAAGTAAAAAAATATAAATTTGAATCGACTCAAAAGCGAATTTTAATCGGCGCTAACAACTTGAGTAGAGTTCAAATCGACTCAAATTTTAATATGTAAAAAATAAATTTTAATAGGTTCGAATTTTAATACGTTAAAAAAATAAAATTTATTCAACTTCAATCGAATTTTAATTGGTTCAAATTTTAATATATAGAAAAATAAATTTTAATCTGCTTGAATTTTAATAAAATTTTATTTAGAAAAATTACTTGAAGTTTATGTAGGGGCATTTTTTGGTATTTTAAATTAAATTTTTTTTTGTTAGAGATGATAGTTTAATGGTAGAGGGTGTTAGTAATGTTTAAATATAAACTAAAAAGGTGTCATTGAAGATTCAGAAACTAGAGGGAGTGTCTTTGAAGATATAATAAACTAGAGGGGGTATGACTGAATTTTTTCCTTTCTTATATGATACCTTTAAATTTTAAATTTTATTAATTTAAAAATAAGGAAGGAAGAACTCGTCCACCCAATTTGTTTGTTATAATACTATAGGTAACTACATTAATTCAACTTTTGCCTATTACTTGTCAATAATCATCTTTTCAGGAAAATGCCGACAAAGCCATGTTTTTTTAAAACCATCAAATAAAATATGATTTTGTTGGTAGTTATTTTTTCGAGTGACAGCCAAGAAAATTTATTATTAGACGTCGATTATTTGTTATTAATTGCATGGTATCACTATTGGAACAAGGATTCATATCATTTGAAAAACAGTTTATCAAACTTTGATCAGCCTCACAGTTCAAAAAAAAAACCTTTGATCAGCTTCCATGGTCCAACACCTAAAGGGCAAACTTATTGGTAATTCTTAAAATAAAACATTAAAAAAAAATACAATTTCATAGCCTGACGATAAGTAGAACCATCATGGTTGTCGTCCATTGTCCAAGAAAACAAATAAGTACAGATCATAAAGCCTTCCGATCACCAAATTAAAGCTGGTTGGACTTGAAATCCAGAGAGACTGGCAGCAAATGCAGTGCATATAGAACGACATTGACACTGGAATATAATATAACCCAAAGAAGAAAGCACCTCTGTTACGTGTACGATTTTGGATGATCTGTAAAACAAAGAAAAAATAGAATCGAAGAAAAAAAACCCGCTTCGAGGAGGGTGAAAACCTCCAATGGTTCAATTCGAGAAGAACCGAATCTCCAAAACTTTTATAAGAAAGTTCAATACAATATTCAACATGTTCATTTCATTAATAGGAAAGCCTTTAAATACAAGATAATAAAACTACATTAATAACTAACTTGACCCATGACTTCACTCTCTTAGTAACCACCTAGGAAATTGCCCACAAATTACTCTACCACTAACTCACTTACTAACTTCCTAATAATTACTTCTAACAATATATAAAAAATATATTAAAAATGTGTAAATAACAACCTCCCACTTACTGGAATCTCAGCATTGTGACCTGTTCACTCTAGAAGTGCAACCTAATAAGCAATCTACTACAGTCAGGATTAGTTATTGCGTCTCGACTGTCTCCGGCTCGATTGGCGGGATTGCTGCAAACCTGGTGAACTCCCCACTGAAAAATTGCTTCCCCATCTAGCAGCAGGGACAGTCTCTGTCTGACTGGATGTCCTTGACCTTGTTGATCTGCTGTTACCAGATCGACCATCACTTCTTGAACTACCCAACTCGCTTGTCTCAAACCAAGGATCATACGCAAAAGAGAGCTCAAATTCTATTATGCCCGCCAGCTGATCAACGTACTCATATATGCTTCCTAGGATGTCCCATAGGCCACTTCGGTGCCCCATCACCATCCAGACACTATCGGAAAACATGCTCTCTTCACTCCATTCAACCCCAATTTTCTGCTGATATGCACTAAGGAAGTCCTCGGAAAGCCTTTGATGCTCCAATGACGTCCAATCACGCTGACGCCTTGGGTCTGCCTCCGACGGGCAGACAGAAGGATGTTCGAGCCTAGCATGCTTCCTTAGTTCTGAATAACTCCCACTGAAATCACACGTCTCAAGTGAACAATTCCTTGGTTTCAAATTCATGTACTGGCGAGCAGCCTCAACAACACATGCACTGATCTGTCCCCGGCAGAGGGGGCACACAAGCTTGGGTAGCCATTTCCAACGATACCTACTTTGAAATGATGACATCCACTCCTCACTCTCTCTATGAGAAGTTGGGCGAGAAAGAGCTTCTTCTGTTGATTTTGTTGCTCCAGATGACAGGCAAAACTGATCAAGACAGTTTGAGTGGCGGTGGCTTGTGTCACACATGTAAGGGCGGCAACCTTTGTCACGAGAGGAACACAGTAAGAGAACAACATTGTGAGGGTGCTCAATACAGATGGGACATCTAGCTTCTTCCCATTCTTTCTCATTCCCAACTAGTAAGGAAGGAGCTTTGGATTTGCACAGATCGCCATTCCTGGAGCTGCAAGGATAAGGAGATCCCCTAGATGCATCAAAAGATCTGATTCTTCTATCCTTTGGCATTTTGATACGCTTAAGTTCTATTTTCTTCGACACACAAAAGTGTTTATAAAGCTGTAGAATCAGATGCTGACTCTGAGAAACATTGCTAAATGATATAAAGATGCTACTACGACAATTTACCAGGGAAAAGAACATACACTATGTCAAAAGGCAAAGAATAACTATAGGCTGAAGTCCAAATCAAATGACACAAATACTCACAAGGAACTATATCAATATAACACCCAGTTTAGTCACCATTAATGTGGGTGTGGGAAAGGTAAAGCATTAAATGTTTCTACATGCACAAAGAGCGTTACAGACTGAGGCTAGTATCATACAACGAAGTTATCAAATCAATACAAAGAGACAAATTGAGGTGTTCGCTGATGCGACCATGCAATCATACATGCCCAACAACTAAATCTCAGCTCCCATCTCTATCTTGTGGAACTTTCCCTAGGCCTTAAGCAATTTAGTAGCCCTCAAGTTAGGAATTCCCAAATAATAAGTTGGCTCCTTTCCTTTAGTAACCGGTTGTCATCGGTAAGGCAATCATCAATTTCACGACATATTTATCTATGTACATGATTCAAGAGACACGGAATGCCCAGCTAGAAGGGACCTTCGCAGGTTTCCTAGGAATTTTGTACCAAAGTTGATATTTCATTATACTACTTGAAACATGGTTAAACATGTCTTATAATCTATGTTCAACCAGCCAAAGTCCTCCTTTCCCATAGCCAATGTACAACTCAATTAAAAACCACTTGTATTGACCATAGATTTTCGGGTTGCGTTTTGTATCCAATATTGATGATGATTCAAATCAATGTAATCTTTCTATAAATGACCAGTTAACACAAATTTAGTACTGTTTTATAATGCTTTTTTTTCCCTTTTTTTATTAACTTTTCTACTTTTTAAGTAGCATTTTTTTTTGTTTTTTTCATTGTCTGGATTCGTTTCTTCCACCTGTATTATAAATATGCTAAGCCATACAAATCAGTTTTGCTAAATAATTATCAAATATGTTATTTTTTTCAAACAAATTACTTTAAAAATGATACTAAGTAGAGTTCACATCTTAACAATTCCTTATGCCAGTAAGAATTTTCATCTTCGATACCTAGTCGTCCCGACGTGGATGACCAATTTCACTCAATTAAAAAAAATTTAATCAAGATTCACGTAATCTGGGCCAGACACTATTGAAACAAAAAAAAAAAACCAAATAAAACCCTTCAAGAGATTAATGACCGAACAACTGCACAATATTTGGCCATACAAAGCGGATAAAACAATATCAAATTGGTTTACTAAACCAAGGGTTGTGGATTAAGTGTTCAAAACAATCTTATAAGTCAACCACCCATGCTTTGGAAACATATATCATGACCCAAATCTTAATCGCATCGTCATTAAAACTCGACGCATAGCACCAATATCCATAGATACAAATCACATATACAAACACACGTATTCGTATATTGACCCAGAACATAGAGATTGCTAGGTGGACCTGATCGGCCGCCAGGTGAAGGAGGTTCCAGAGCCTGAGGACTTCAAAGACTGGGGAGTACTTTGATCGAAGATAGTGACCGAAGGTATTTATAGGACGTCGTACGTCTGTAAACTACCAAAAAACTTTCGCGAATGTTCCACGAAAGACAGAAAGATTAGAAGTAAATTACACTTTGCCTCCTTCATAAAACTACCAAAAAAATTTCATATTGTACTCTAAAATATTAATTTTGTTTCATATCAGTTCAATAGATAAACTAGAAAGTCTATTAAATGAGGGACGAAAACCCCTCTGAGCAAGAAAATTCTCCTGTGGTCAACCATTTATCAGTATTGAGAACGTGGTTGTATTTATCAGAACGTGGTTTTAGATATACACTGCTGAATCAAATGGATGAATTATTGAGGAAACCCTGGACACCACAAAGTTCTTAGAATGAGAGGCAATTCAACTCTGCCGAACTTCTTTGCCATATCTATTTTGGGGACCATTATAGCATCTTTGCCTTATTTTTTTTCACCCTATTGATAACCTCCTAATCTAGGATAATATTCGCAGCAATTCTTCTGCTAGGCACAAATGATGTCTACGTAGGGAAGATAATCTGATTCAGATGAGGTCTCAAATGATTTGCGAGGAGTATAGAGATAATCATGTATGTGACGTTATAGAGACTTATAAGTCTAAAATGGTGGACTGTGGAAGAGCTAGAAGATTTTGGGACAAGACAAATATTTGATATGTTGAGCTCAGTTAACGGATAGCCTCCTGCGAAAAAACTTTGCACCATTGCAGTTAAATCCTCCCCTACAACATGCCAATACGTCTTGTAGAAAAGTGCTAACATTCCATCTAGTCTTGGAGCCTTCATGGATGGCATGGCAAACAACATTGCTTTGATTTCTTCGGTAATGGATATGGCAGTCATTTCAAGGTACTGGGTTGGGGTGATGACTTGGGGAAAACAACTTTCCAGGTCTTGGGGTAGTTGGGGATTCGAAGTAGTAAAGTCATATATGAGTATTTTTCTTATTTTTTAACCTATATATGTGTAATAGACAATTATTTATTGACAGTACAAATAAATCACTTACATGTGCATTTACAGTAAAAAAAATTATAATTGTCTATTAATGAAATAAAATCGATACTTTAGAGTACAATGTGAGAAATTTTACACTTATGAGTACAAAATAAAACTTTTTACCTAAATATTAGTGGAGACGGTGTAGATCTGAGATATAATTCTTATGGTACCTAGCCCGGACCGACCCTGCCAATTATTTGACCTCCCAACTAGTCATTATTTCGGGTTATTATAAAAAAATATGGGTGTCAATTTTGATCAGTTGATACGAATACGACGTGAAACAATTTTAAAATTGGAAAAATTATTAAATAAGTATTGATGGATGTTAATCTGGCTAGCACGTGTATGCCAAAAGCACATACAAGCCTAAAGCATTGGAGGAGGCACAAGATCCATGAGATATATGATCCGGTGAGATATACCCAGCCGATCCTAGCTGCATCGGCAATTAGCTCTCGTAATCTCAGGATAATAACTCAAACTAACTCTAGCTACGGAAGGAAGGTTCCACTTTATAGGGTGCCTTATTTGAAAAGTAGCTGATGGAGCTCCAACAATAAAAAAAAATACTAAAAGCCTATAAAAAAAATTGGCAAGCTATGAACCAAATGAGTAATTCCTCTCAGCTAAATTTCATTTAACCTCTTATGCCTTTACTGACTAAATCATCGGAGGGTCGATCCATCGAGCCCCTCCGATCTTTGACTTTCTTGCAAGAATTCGATGGGAATCACAAAGTCATCAAACAATCTATTAGTGTTGTTTTGGGATCAACAAGTATAATAAGTGGTTTAGCCTAATATTTGATACTCATAATACTAAATATATATTTTTTTTCATGGGATTTGACACGAACACGACAAAAATTAACACCCCTAATCAAAATTGCAACACAACACTCGTATTACACATAAAATCATTAACACTAATTTACAAATGGAACAAACCCAAATATAGAATTTCATAATATGTCCATTTGTGTAATGTGAGTGATATATTTCATCACTTTCCGTTTAACGGGGTGGTAGAAAGAAGAGTTCAATCGACATAATTAAAAAATTTAGGAATTCAATTAATACAAAATAAAATAAAATTTTAATTAACATAAAAATCATAATTTGACAATCATTTGCATAATTTACTCTAATATAGATGGACTCAATATTTTAGAATTGAAAGTTTGGATTGACCAGTTTTAAGTTGTACCATGTAACTAAGTGTTAACACAAGACCGAACGAAGCGTTACTGTTGTGTTTAACCAACGAGTTATACACGAGGGCTAAAACAGTCATATATATTTTGTTCTTTTAAGACATTTTCTTTCACTCATTAAACCCAAAACCCTCGACCGTGCCGCAGCTCTTCTTCTTCCTCCTGCCTCTCTCTCAGCTGCTCCGGTATTGTCTGGTATTCTCTTTTATATCCGTCATGGCGAAAGAGAATCTGAAGTCTGTCATCACATCTTTCACTCCCAAAGGTGACTACTGCGCCATTTTGTCCCCCGACGGCATCGTTAAGGTAATCTTTCTCTCTCTGATACATACATACACTATATATATATCCCCTTATAATTTTGATGATGTTTTCAATTCCTTTCGTTTTGAGAAACGTACAAGTATAAATAACTAGTGTTCTGCACAGGAAAAATTTAAGGAAGACATACTTAGAACGGGATTTTTCTTTGCAAAGAGCGTTTAGGAACTGGGTCAAAATTGAATGAGTCCGTTTCGCTCTGAATATTACTTAAAAGTAATTCATTGTGCTATTGCTCTGAACTGAATATGTTTAAGCGCTCAGTATTAATTTTGTGGTTGTTTCGGCAATTGTGATGTCTCCACATTACTATACCAATGTTCTGTTTTATTCATAATTTGTGAATTGGTTTTTGTTTTCCTTTTTCAATCATGATTGAATTTGGAGAGCCTCAGTTTTCTGAAAGTTTTATAGCTGATCAATTTTTTTAATGTGTAAAAAAGAATTATTTTTTATAGAATTGAAATCTTGTACTAGACACATTTTCATTAGTTCTTTAAGTTCTTTTTTCGATTCGAATTGAGATTGCGCTTTACTGTGAATTGGCATTCTGTTTTGATAATAGATTTGCCAGTTTCTAAGTTCCAGTTTATAGGATAACGGTATTTTGAGAAACACATTTGCCAGTTTTTAATTCCAATGCCTAGAGTAGGTTCTTTCGGCCATAACACTATTAAATTCGAGTGTCAGGAATTTGAGATTATTGCACATTTTTAAACCATGTGTAAAAAGTGGAATTTCATTTGTAATGTACGGCAAACGTAATATTATTGTTGTTTTGTTTCTATGGTGCATGTAGTTCTCATATTTGCTGAAATCTTCTCACATTATTTGCAGATCTGGAACACTAGTGATGGAAGTCTATTAGCAGAGTGGAAGCATTCAGAATCGGGTACAGATTTTAGTTTTTCTTGTATGGCTTGTGGATTCGTTGGGAAGAAGGTATGCCATCTTGGGAAAGCCTTCTAGATTGTTGAAACAGATGTTTAGAGATCTTTTACTAAATGGATATCTTTGCTTGTTTGGTTTCTTTTTGGATTTTTAGCGCAGAAAAGAACAAGGTATTTGCTTAATTGCTCTTGGCACTACAATTGGGGATGTTTTAGCTATCAACGCTTTCACCAGTGAGGTGAAGTGGAAATCTATTGGTTGCCAACCTGGGTATGTTACCCTTTTTTCCCTAGTCTTTGAAACATGACTACATGTTCTTATTTCTAGTAATGTAATAGATAGATTAAGAATGCAGGGTGGACAGTGAGTCTGCAACAATTTTGCTGGTATATGTTGAATCCTTATACCCTTATTGATATGGTCATCTGAATGCTTAGGAGGGATATATTGAATGGAAGGACTAATTAAATTGAAAGAGAATATTTGATTTTGTTGCCAAGGCGGTCTTGTCAAGGTGAAAGTTTTGCCAATGGTGTCTTATTACCAGTCACCACAAGCAAATAAGTTTAATGTATGCAAGGATACACATTTCATTGATAGATATATTGCCTTCACATAGGAAGGCCAAAGACATCATTGTGAAGGTGGTGCCACTTCTTCATCTAGCGTAGTCGCAGATTGGCAAACCACACTCTCTTCACTAATTCTCTTTCTCTCTCTCTCTCTCTCTTATAGAAATATTACTCCGTGCTACATACAGCATAGGTTTTCTTGGCTTCTAGAAACAGAATTATTCTTATGGTTTGTTATGTATTCCTGGCTTCTTTGTTTACAGAAGTGGAATTATGCTTGAGATTTTCTTTTCTTCTTTTTTGGTCATTTTATATTTTCCTAGAAGAATACTTAGAATATCAAATATTCTGCGCAGAGCAAAAATTGATAAGTGATAGTCCTCTGACTTTTTCAATCCAGGGGAATCGCCAGTCTTTCTTTTGCAAATCAAGGCCATCTTCATGTAGTTGGTACTAATGGTATGGTATCTGAAATGAACTCAGAAACAGGAGAACTTGTAAGGGAGATGAAGATTACGAAGAAGTCCATCTCGTCATCTGCATGTTCGTTTGGTGAGTAATTCATACAGGTTTGCATGCATAATGAACATAATACTTGTGTTTAACACATCCCTATTCCTTCTATGTAGATGAGAAGATTGTTGCTGCGGCTGGTGCTAAGATACAAGTAAAAAGTTTGCAAAATGGGAAAGAACTGCTAAAATTTTCTTCTAATCTGGTATGTAGTCCAAATTGCTCTCATGATATGGATGATTCTCTTTATACACTTCCATAATTTATTGTTCTAAATAATTTTTTCTGCAGGGTCCGGTGAAGTATATATCTCTATCCGATGATGCCAGTTTCGTCGTTACATCAGGATTTGGCGAGAAACACCTTCAAGTGTGGATGTGTGATTTGGGCAACAAAACTGTGAGCAATGGGCCTGTTCTTTCGATGAGGCATGCTCCAGTAGCACTTGAATGCAAGAATGGTTGTAATGGTTTAGTTGTCCTCTCAGTTTCAGAGTCAGGCGTAGCTTATGTCTGGAACTTAAAAACCGTCTCTGATCAAGATACAAATCCAACTAAGATTACTGTTAAAGCCAACAAGGACAAAACAGATCCGCATGCCAGTGGAAGAAATAGGAAGAGCCGCACTACCATCATTGCTGCCAGATTACATTCATTAGAGATGGATGGGCGAGTAAGAGCCCTTATCATATATGGTTCAATAGATTCTCCTCAGTTTAGTGTAGTGGACATTACTAGCCCAGGGGAAGATATCGTCATAGCTGCCGGAAATGAGACGGCAAAAGCAGTTAATACTGATCAAGAAAATGGTGTTCCTGCTGGAAGGGGTGAGACAAACCTTTTGGTTTCTTGCTTACTGTCAGAATTGAAAAGCAATGAGATTAGTTTTATTCCCACATCACCAATCCATTTTTTCTTCCCCCACCCAAATTCATCTCTTCCCCCCCCCCCCTCTTCCCCCTTCTTCTCATTCATTTGAAGAAAACGCACATACTCAAGGCTCCTATTGGGTAGACAGTTGATGTTAGACCTGCTTTATACACATGATGTCTTACCAAAAACTGTGAAAGTGGGACTCCATCCCAGCATTTATAAATACCTATCTGAGACTTTACCATGCTAGCTGGCATCTTCTAGGGTTACTTTTTCTTGAACTCAGTTGCTACTGCTTTTGTTTTGGCTCTGCAGCGTTTAATGTTTAACAGGATAATTATTTTCATAATGTTTTTTCTTCTACATTTCAAAGTGACTAACCAGCCACCAGGATTGTATATCTCTTAAAACTCTTTTTGGCTTTCTGGGTTTTATGTCTATCATTCTATGAAACCTGTCTATGTGGAAGGCAGACAACAGCAAGATAATTATTTTAATAATGTTTTTTCTTCTACATTTCAAAGTGACTAACCAGCCACCAAGATTGTATATCTCTTTTTTGATTTCGCGTTATTTTGGCATTCAATCTAAATCAGAAATTTGGGCCTCACAGCTATTTTCAATATTAATAAGCATTTTGATTTCTATTGGCATTCTTGTGATCTAAACACACTTTCAGTCATCTTTGTGGGAAATTTTGTTTGTCGAATATTCCTTTTCATTTTGTGGCATTTAAGCATCAGGTAGGATGTCAGATGGTCAATTTCTCAAGAGATGGGTTACTGTTATGAAAATCAGTGTTGATTCCATTTATGTGATACTCATCTGATATAATTGGAGAACTGTTCTATTTTGTGTTGACTTGTTTTTCCAATTGGCTTCTTGTTTAATTCCAGATTACTTTGTTTCAGGCCTACCTGATATGGAGTTAGAAGCAGTAGCTGGGTCCATTAAAAAAGAAAAAACGAACAAGAAACGAGCCGCATCTGATCCAGACTTTTCAAAAACAGGAGACTTAATTGATAATGGTACTGGCATGTGTGGCAGCCCTCCTTATAGTCTATCTGAATCGCCATCCATCATCTTTGTCGTTGATTCTTTTTAGTGTTCCTTTCTTCGTTTCACCCTCCTTTTAATGAGCACGATATAACAATGCTTAAAGCTTCATGAAACCTCAAGATATGAATAACTGAAAGAACATATGAATAATCAAGCACCCATTTAAGCTGACACGGTCAGGTCACAAGTGAGCTACCACATGCAACTATTTGCTTTCGCCTTTCCTTTTGTGTCTTTGTATAATTGTAAGGATTCCATTTCTTAACTTTTAGAAGATCATTATAATTCAAAGGCAGCTATCAAAAAGCCTTTTTTTTAATCAAGATTGAAGACCTTTCTTGCCATCCTCCCTGTGGTGCCTCAATTTCATTGGATTGCTTGATGGTATTTTAGAGGCTGACTCGCTTCTGATGGGTTGAGCCGACCATTGTCCCTTAACTTTACTAGTCTGAGAGGTCTCTACACTATTTCAAGAATTGCAGGATTTTCCTGTTGGATGGGTGTATAGAAAACATCTCGCATTTTTTATACTGAATCTCAAGCACTTCTTTGGATGAGTTTATGGCCAAAGCATGAGTTATTATGGTATTATTTAGTTGAGTATATCTGGAGGTTTGACATTTCAACCAATCAATTATCAGACTGCTATGCCAATGCTAGTTTTCTTCATAGTTAACCTTGCAGGAATATGTATTACATGGAGTAATACTAGACAATCATAAAGAATAACCCAGCTGTTGCATCGTGTACAGGTCATGGAGAACCTACAAATGGAGTTGAAATTGATTATGATATAAATGAGCCTACGATGGGTGAGAAACTTGCGAGTTTAAATCTAATAGCTAACAATGAAGTCAAGGGCATTGAGAATTTAGAATCTTCTCCACAAACAAAGCCTCCAAGTGCAGATTCAGTTCATGTTCTGCTTAAGCAAGCGCTACATGCCGATGATCGAGCGCTTCTGTTAGATTGCTTATATAGGCAAGATGAGAAGGTCTTATTTCACTTGCCTTCCTATAGTTTTGTGCTGACAATATTTAAGGTGCAATTCTCTTATGGAAATATCATATATAAATTTTCCCTGTGCAGGTAATTAGAAATTCAGTGGCACTTTTGAATTCATCTCATGTTCTCAAGCTTTTGGAGTTCCTCATATCTATAATCCAGTCTAGGTATAACAATAGATAATTGGTTATAGCTATACATGCTCAGCATACTCATCTATAATCCAGTCTGGGTATTTTCTTCAAAATTAAGTTCCAGATTCTTTGGCATTGATTTTTTCCTTATGGTTGATTCTCATTATAGGGGTGCAATACTGGCTTGTGCCCTTCCATGGCTAAGAAGTTTACTTCTTCAACATGCAAGTGGAATAATGTCTCAGGAGTCTTCTTTGCAGGCCCTCAACTCCTTATATCAGGTAGCATGTTTTACTGGTAACATACTGATTTTATGTATGAAGTTGTTTGGGACTCATGCCAAAGACCTGTTACTCAATTGAAGATTTTTGAAAGTATTGTTTTCTTTTTTGTGACCAGCCTTGCAGATCTTTTTACTTAAATATTTCAGAAAGACCACATTCTTTTTTTTCCCTGGTTATGTGATGAATCTTCTTCGTGGTGTGAAGAAGTAAATAATCAACATGAATTCTAAGTGTGGCTGTGTGATTGGAATTTAGGGAATAGATTGTTCTATCAGTTGCCATAGAACCTTGCAAATATTGACTAATTATAGCTGACCATTTCACTTGCAGTCAAATACAATTCTCTTTGTTTATTTATCTCTCACGGATGTATGCCATGGGCAAAACACATTTGAGTTATTGTATTTATTTTCAATGCAGTTTTCTCATTGTTTTTGCAGCTCATTGAATCCAGAGTTTCGACTTTCCACCCAGCACTTCAACTATCAAGTTGCTTAGACTTGCTTTATGCAGGGGTAAGTGCACCGCTAAATGGCAACACAAATGTTAAGAGTATGCCATATTTTAACACACTAGTTTGTCATTGTGCAGACTGTGGATGACGAAGCAGATGAAAATGACACGATAACACCTGCTATTTATGAGGACAATGATGAAAGTGATGTTGAGGGATTCGAAGATGCCATGGACACTGACACCGACCGGCACAGCAAAGAAGTTGAAACATTCAGTGATGTCGAGGGAATTGATGTCATGAGTGATTAATTGATAATGGCAGACAATAACTGGTTTGATGAATATCAGGTACACAAGCTGTGTTAAACTGTTCGGGCAGTGGAGCGGTAGAGAGGAGGGGATACAGAGTTCTCACTTGAGAGAATATCAATTTAAGCTTCACCACGAGCAACAACCGAGTATCCATGGCTTAGCCGATGAAGGGCATTCTCCACCTATATTTGCTGTGTGTTTCGGAAGCAATATGCCAGCGTTGTGTGGACATCCGGAGCCATTCAAGGGTGTTATTGATGTTGTTCTCAGCATTCTGACATAACATGTTTTTGGGATCAAGTGAAACATTACATTATTTGTGTTGTTCCCATCATTGCAAACACCGTGAGCTTTTGTTCATCATTTTAAATGCTGAGATTATTGTAGGCTTTTAGCCAAGAAAATTGTGATTAAAACATAGACTTCACACAGATAATAAGAATTAAACATAGGACTTACAACTTCACATCTCGTCAGTTGAAGCCATTTGATTAATCACATTCTGATGTAATTAGAAAATGAAGGCCAAGAGCAAGAAGTGAGGAGTCCAAGCCTTTTTGAATCGGTAACACAAATAATTTTGTACCAGTGGTTAGCACTCGTGGCTGTAGGGAATGCATAACCTATCATTTCTTTTCTTTTCTTTTTTTCAATCGATTTTTGAAAACTTAGATGAAAAATGAAAGAATTTATAAAACAATACAAGTATTATTTTAAAATTTGATTAAGACGTGATATAGCATGTGATTATAAAAAAAAGAACAATGTTACACAGATTTAAAAAATTGACTTAATGATGTGATTGTTATATTTGTCATTTATTTAACTGCGAGTCTCAGTTTTTAATTTAACCTTCTATCTATTTTAAGATAGTGTTTTATTAAGTCAAGTTTTTAAATCAGTTTTTTAAGTTTATTTAGTATTTTTCATTAAAAATTATTTTTTTAAGTTAATAATTCAAAATTTATTACTATTGCAAAGTGAGAAGACGAGGTTTAAAATACACATATAACATACATATAATACTCATATTTTATTTTCCGAAATTTTGTATCAAGTGTTCTCAATTGTTTATATGATTTGTCTTTCTTGATCTCTTCTTGATCTCATCTCTCTCTCTCTCCTTTGTCTATACCTACGTCAAGGAGGACAATATGCAGCATCAACTAATTCTAAGAGCAACTCCAAGGGGAGTAGTCAAAAATGGGGTGTCAAATGTCATTTTATAACTTTGAATAGTATTTTGGCACCCCTAAAAATACAATTTGCTCCAATGGTAGGTGCCAAAATGGGGTGCCATTTTAATATTTTAATATTTTTAATTCCAATTTCAATTTTAAGTTGTATTTGAATTTCAATTTGAATTTCAAGATGTATATTTAATACATAATATTTCATAAATAATAGCAATATAAAAAAATTAATAGTGTAATATAACAATACAAAAAAATTAATGGTATAATATGACAATACAAAAAAAATTAATAGTGTAATATGTAATATGAAAAAAATTGGGGCACAAAGTATCATTTTTTCTTCCCCTTTCCCGTTCCAACCGTTTTTTGCAACCTCTAATTTGTCTCTCCATGGGGTGCCAAATTTGCCACCCCAAGCCCATAGTTGTCATTTTGCCACTCCATATGTCACCCTCTTTGGAGTGATTTTTTTTGATTTTGGGGTGACATTTTGACGGTTATGGATATGCCACCCATTGGAGTTGCTCTAAGAATTGAAAAAAAAGAGGAGGGATATCCATAAAATAATTGTTAGAGTATACGATAAAAGACATAAAAGTTAAAACTTCAAGATTTACGAAAAAACAAAAATAAAAATAGATTGTACCTGTAAAACAGTTGAACGGTCTAGATTACTGCTACTATTTAACTAACCTAGTGTCGGCCACATAGTATAATCATGTAGCGCAGTTCGAAAAATCCAAAATCCATTGCCCCGGAAGCTGAGCCATTTCTCTCTCTCTTTTTCTTCAGTTCTGTTCGTCTTCCCATCATCGAAATTCGAAGTTTTTTTTCCGTGTTCCACTGGGGGAGGGTTTGAGTGAGAGAAATCTGATAAAGTTTGTGACGCGAGGATGTCTCTAACGAGTGTGAAAATGTCGGAGGATGTGTGGTTAACGTGTCTTACTCATGCATTGTCTACCGAGACTGAAGAGATTATGGGGCTTCTTCTCGGGGATATTCAGGTCTAAGTTCGATCCCTTTTATTCAGTCATTCAGGTTTTATTTATAAAGGGTTTCTGTTTCTTATGTCTTGTGGAACTATTGCTATTACATTTTAAAGGTGGGAAATTACTTCAAGCCGAAGTAGAATCAGTTTACATTTTGAGGGTTTGGGTTTTTCCCCTTATGGTATTTCAAAATCTTGTTGCGTATAGATTTCTCTTTGGGCTTACAGTAATTTCATCAGTTGTGTACGAAGCATGCTCAGCTATTAGAAAAATTGCTTTAACATTTTTTCTGTTTTGTTATGTTTGAATTAAATTGGTTGGGTATTGTTAACAAAAATGTTCTATTTTTCTACTTTTGTTTATTTCCCTCAATGCCCTCTTCATACTCTTGTTCTATTTTATTTAGATATGAATTTGTGTTGAAATGAGCTCGTGGGTATTGGTCACATTTTACTTGAACAATGTGGACTTCGGACTGATTCCTGAATTGGGTTTTCAAAATATTAGTTCCATTTGAATTTTGATTTGAATTCTTATTGTTTTGAGCCACAATTTGTTGTGTTGGATTTTCTTTCCTGCTTCTAACAATAGACACGAACTTAGTCTTTATGGTGCATATTTACATGAAAAATGCAAACTTTTGGGCAATGTACTTTCTTATGTGGGGTAGTGTTTGAGTACCTATAGGGGAATTAAGTTGAAATATTTAGACTCATTGTTTTTGGGTTATTCCCTTTGGTTGCCACTAGATCTTTTGAATTGGATATTCCTTGGTTTGTACTTTGTATAAGTGAGAATGTGGGTTTGGGTATTGTGGAATTCTTAGGTTTGCTAGTGTGAGTATTTAATATTGATTGGTAGAGTAAGTATTTTAATATCCATCAAGTGGGAACAGATTAGACAGGCTAGGTTTGAAGACAAAGTTGAGTATGAGGATTTGCTATGTGATAGAGTCAAGTTCTTAGCATCTTCACGGGCTGCGAGTTCTAATGAATTTTGGAATATCCCCCTTACTTTTTCCTTCGTAGCAATTGGGGGTGGGTATGTAGTTATGTTTATACACTTTTTGTAAATGTTGGTGGATTTTTTTTTTCACTTTATTGTATTTCTTTTTATTTCAATGAAATTGTTCGATCTTATCAGAAAAAAAGTAGATACACAAACTAGTTTTTAATTTTTCTGGTGTCTTCTATTAACCAAATGAAGAATTGTACTACTTTGTCCTTTTTTTTCGATGTACTTGTCATGAGTACTGTGGCTTTGGTCTTTTGTGTGCTTGATAACTTTTCTGCTGAAAACTGAAGGTGAGAAATGATCGAGCTTATGATATTCTAATGAAGTACCTTGACAATTCTTATAGATGGCATTCTAGTAAGGAAAATACTGATTGTCTTGCATTCAAGTGTCTTAGTTGCTGATCCTGGGTTCATTACTTCATTAGATTTTTTGCAACCTGATCAAATTGCATATGCTATTGTTCGCTTGGCGTTGTGCCTCAGAATTTTAAAAGGTGTCATTAGATAGATTGTCTGTTTATGAGGCCTAACAATATTGTCCAACTACACTAGTGAGCCTAATGATATTATCCAACCACACTAGTGAGCCTATTGATATTATCCAAACACTCCATCTTGGCCACAAGCCTAGGAATCTTGGTCTAGTGGTCTGTTGCCTGCCACCTATCCCTACACATTCCGGCATGGGGCAAGTCTGTGCATATGTTCATGTTAGACTTACCCCACCAATCATGAGGTAAATCTTTTTCTAATACCAATTGTGACAACCCAGTCTAACTGTATGTGATATTTTTCGCTTTGGGTTACCTCTTGGCTTTAAAACATGTCACAACAGTTTAAACAGAGCATCTGCCTATATAGCCAAATAACCTTCTATCAAGCGATGTGGGTGGGACTATTTTCATGGACATGACACTTAAACCTCACCTCACCTATTCCTTTAGGGCTCTTGGTTTCCAGATTCATGGACTGCTGGGTAGTTAGAGTGCCACTAAATTTACTTATTTTGATTGATTGAAAATGTTTTATTTTTTTCTGTACAGGATATGATTGACCTGATTGATTGAAAATGTACTTATTTTGCTGTTTCAGCACTCAAAAAATGGAAGTGTGACTGCACTGATTTGGGGAGCATTGCCGCAACCACGTTCTGATCGGCGGAAAGATCGAGTAGAGACTAACCCTGAACAGTTGACTGCTGCATCAGTTCAGGCTGAGATATCCTTCCTATAATGCTTTCACAATTCGTGCAGACAACCATTTTTTGACTTTGTTGAAATCTATCAAAATTGTGGAAACAAAAGATAGTTCATAATGCAAATTACAGGCGTACATTCTCATGCAACACAAGTTTCTTGCCTAGAACATATGAGCATGGCAAATCAATTAATGGGGTGGCAGCAAAAAGACAAAAGATTTGTGTTTTCAACACTAGTCTCTGGTTTTTTTTGGCCAATTGAGTTTTAGACTGCTCCATAAATCAAATGGATTTTATTGAATAATCATGTGTGGAATTTTAGGTTACGTCCTTGTCACATGGTAGACATGGTTTGAGTGGGTGTTAATATGGGCCTCCACCCCTTGTTTGTTTGAGAGTAGGATTAGAAAACCTTGTGGACTTCTAAAGTGCTCGATCCAATCTTGCATACCATAGCCGCTTTGCAATGGGTCCTTGGGTTCGTTGTTGGCACTGATCAAGTGATTTGATGTTCATTTAATTGTCCTTCCTATTGGTAAAGTTGAGAGAAGTTGTGACCTTGTCCACTTAACTATGTAGCACAGAATGACCGTGGCAACAGGAAGAACAACAAGGGTGATAGGATGGTACCATTCACATCCTCATATTACAGTTCTCCCTTCCCATGTGGGTAAGTGTAATAGCACTATGGATGCTTTGAAGTACTACAAACACTACATTTTTTTTTTTTTTTGAAATCATCCAGAGATATTGAGGGAGAGACCTCTCAAGTAAACTGTTCAGTCTTCCCTTCTTTGTCCTTAATAAACTTCAAATAAGGCTAAAACAAAAAGCTACTCTATTGGAAAATTTTCAGCAGTTTAAGTGAATAATTACCACCCCATTTAATGGAAGAGTGTGGTTTCTTTTCAAGTTTGTAACTGGCTGTATATCTGTGCCTTCTCCTTCCTAAGATTTTTATTTGGGGAAAGAGAATGACAGTTTATTAATATTACCGATGAAAGTATTCTAATTTTTCATGCATCGCATATGTTTTCCTTGAGTTAGTCATGAGAACACTGCCTTTGGTGTTGAGCACCAGCATATTGAGTAGTGATTTGTGGTTGAGTTTATTGTGATTTATGCATATCCACACATGCCATCCTGAACATTGTGTATTAGATAGATAAGGTGTGCTTCGTATTTCTAGTTTCTTCAAGATAAAAGAGTAATTGAACACACATGTGCTTAAGATAGTTAGCAAACTTCCTTGGGGCTCATTAGCTGCTTTTGTTCTTCAGCTTGCACATGGTATTAATGTTGTATACCAATTATTTGTATCTGGCCAACAATTAGAGAGTGGAAACTATATACCGAAACAGTTTTCCTTCAGATCCTTGTTAGTGTTTTTATTGGTAACTTGAAATTAAGAAATGTTTCTGGCTTTTAACTTTTGTAGATGTGCGGACTCAGGCTATGTATCAACTTCTAGATCCTGGGTTCATTGGGTTGATATTTTCTTGTTTTAGTGAAGATGTGCACAAGGTTTGCTTAATTTGTTTCCTAGTCAAACTATTGGAACTATTTTAGGTTGGCAAAAATATCTGAGATAGTGGCTAAGTTCTTCACAAATTATTGGAACTGTTTCAGGTTGGAAGAATCCAAGTTATTGCATTCCAGTCCTTGGATGGGAAGCAGAATCACATGTCAAGACCTGTTTCTCTATCTCCTGTGCGCAGAAGTTCTGTTATAGATATAGAATCTTCTATAAGTTCCTCTGAGAACTCACTGACAAGATCTGGATCTGCAAGGGCCGAAAACCTTGAACAGGACACAGGTGATTCAAGAACAGCTGCTGGGGCTTCTAAGGTATATTTTTTGATCTCAGCTATGAAAAGGAGTCTATTGCTTAATCTGGGTAATGGGGCTATGAAAACATCATAAAATGTGGAAATGCATTAGTTTATCCCTGGAACTGCCTCACAATGCTTCAATTGAAAGGTCTTAGGACCTGTACATTGAGTCAAGCGCCTTTATACTCATTTCCTTTTCTTCCTCGAAACAAGATGTAACGGAAATTATGGGTTATGACGCTGTCCAAATTCACTAGATAAGGTTCATTTGGAAAATTGTATTATTTTCCTGATTTCGAATTGATTGAATTTTTCATAAATTAAAAAAAGTCCACCTAATAAACTAGTTTTTATCTGTTAAGTGGACCATCAGATGGTGAGCCTTTTCTTAGGTGTTAGGTGTTGAAAAAGGCCAACTCTGGGTGACTATTTGACCTGTCAGTGTAGAATGACAATATTTTCAATTATCTGGCCTTTTGCTTCTCAGAATGTTGTTGTTTCCTGTTTAACCATCCCTTTTTGATTTTTATGTTGACGCATTTTAATAATATCTGATTGACAAGGGTGGGCGAAGATCATCAGATTTGGGGGGTTTCTTCGCTAACGCTGATGCCAACTATCTAGGGAGAGACATAACTGGAGAAAGGTACCACACCAACAGCTTAGAAAACTCCATCACTGATATAGACCCCATGGATATGTCAGAAAGTATGCAAGAAGCAATGCACCGTTCAAATCTGGAGATGAGGTACATATTCACCAAAACCTTGTTTCAATCCCTTAGTTGCATCCTCCAAGAACTTGGTAGAAGTGTCTGGTAGTTTGCTGGTTTTTACTCGTTGCTTTGGAAATAGAGTTAAAGAGTAAAGAGCACATTAATTATTTTTACTACTTTGAATAGGATGGTTCTAGTTGTTGACTTGGTTTGAGAAGATCCACGATATGTTTCCTTGCTTGTCTGATTCTTATTCAGATATATCATTAGGATAATTTCAATGTGTTTTCAAAGGAATTATGAGATTGAATGTTGATAGGACTGCAATGATTAGAGCTCAGTCAATTACCAGGCTACCCAAGCTTGGCTCGACCGCAATTTCAATTAATTGGATTCGGCTCATGTTCATTTGATCTTGGACACCTCAACTCTAAGCTAAGGTTGGGTCAGTTAAATGCCTGACTTCAATTGTTGAACTAGAATGGTTGAAAGTTTGGAAAGCTAGGGACGAATTGGAAATGAGATGCACTTTTTGTTATCTTATACATTCAGACACATAACAGTGTTGTGTACAGAGAGAAAAGAAGAGCGAGAAAGGTTGAAATTTGTTGTAAGGTTACTGGATGGAATACGTTTGCTGGAAAGTTCAAAGATAATAGGTGTCTGTTGACCGTCTAACCTCTCTCTAGGGTGGGAGATTTGGCTTCGAGTTTTTAAGCCAGAAGGAGTAGAGCTCCTTTACTTCTTAAAGTAGAACTTGAATTAAGTTTCATTTAAAAAGATTTTAAAAATGGCAAAGCAAGTTAAATCGAAGAACGATGTAATTGTGATAGACAAGAAGTCATTTTGCAATGGTCATTTTGCTCTAGGCATTTTCCCCCCATAAATTAGGGAGTTTTTTCCCCCACTTGAAAGTAAAGTTATTTTGAAGACCACAAGTTCAACAGGCAATGGAACCAAGCTTGGGTCTATACAGGCTCAGCTTCTTTATTAAATGCTTCCAATAATTGCTTTAGCAATTTGGAAGGAGCTCAAAACTGGGAGGGATATATTCATGCACATCTCTTTTAATTAATTGCAAGTTGAATAGGGTTTTCTTGAAGTAGGAAACATAATACTTTTTTGCAGTTTTAGTGAGGACATAGTTATTTTGCTTTGTTCGTGAATATTCTTCTTGTATCTAACAAGAGGAAAAAACTCAGAGTTCAATCAACCTTTCTTACATTAAGTGAAGTATGCTCTCTATGGAAGTTTAGGAATCTTAATTTTCATTGAAGAAGATCTTATTTATGGATCATATGAATGGTTTGAATGATCTGTGGATTAATTACTGTCTTTGCTAGTTTTAGGTATATATTTTCACATTATCGTATCATTCTTCTTTCGTTATTAACTTCTTCCTTTCTTGTTGAAATATTTATGCTCAGGGTGATCCTTGTGCATTTATGCAATCAAATGACAGTGTCTTACATATTTGAGTTGGCAATAAGCAGTCTTTAACATGAATCTTATAATGACTTTTGTTGCTGGCAGTGGTGCAGAATTTGTCAGGAAGGAAATTCCTCTTTATGTTTTGCCAACCTTGTCTCTTCTCAATCTCGATTCGCCATTGACTTCCTTTATAGATTTGCAACGTGTATTGTATGAGGAGGAGCGGACTGCATATAATCAAGCAATCTTACAGAACATGAGGTGATATAAAAATGTGCTATCATGTACTCACCATCGTCTATATTGCTTATCTTTTGCTTATTGTAGTTTACAATCATCATAATTCGTGGCATTTTATGTAGGGATGGGAAAGTGCATCCTCTTACTTTCATTCATCATACATCAACATATGAGTCTTCCATGTGCAAATTAATGGAGTATTGGTTAGAAGCTCAAGCTCAAGCTCTTGTCTACTTCTCTTTAAGTACATTGTGCTTGGCTTCTTGGTTATGCTCACTGCTTTTATTTCAATTGCAGCTTAAGTCCTGCCATAAACGCTCTCCAGGATCGGTTGAGAGAAAATGAAATCCGGGTACTTGAATATTAATGTATTTTATCAGCTTCACTGAAATGACGTAATGAAATATCCCCTATCCCAATACCTTTTTTTTATATAAATAATTTTCGTAAACTTTTGAGCTATGATGATCTCTTACAGAAACTATGTTACAATATATCCTAAAAAGTTGTGATTGATTTGCCCACAATTACATTCCAAGGTTCATGTACGTAATACTGATGGCATTTAATCATCATTCTCCTCAATCTTACATACATTTTACAGTGCCGGGTAAAAATGCACAAATTTCTGGACCACCTTTGTGATTCTTTTGCATCTGAAATGTGCTACACAGCTACACCTTTTCCTTATAACAAAATTAACCTCGGTCCTTTTTTGCTATACAAAAAACCTGAAGGCCCAAAATATAGTGGGTTCAACCCATTATGCATAAGGCACCAAACAACCAGTGTTGCTGGACTTTTATTTTGCATCTGCATCTACCTAAACTGCTTGATGTTTGATTACCTTGTAAAAACAGTTAAAGATGCTGACTGATGAAGCCAAAAACTTGGAGACTGAGACCTTCAGAGGGAGCGAAACAATTTCAATATCCCCTCGCAATGTTCCATCTCGTGGACTCCGAGGTAGCGCTTCATTTGGTCATAGGGACTTGTATATACCCGAATCAGGTAGTTTGAGAAATGCCACGGGTCCTGGTAGCTGTAGTAGGAAAGGGTCTTAAGAATGATACTAGGCAAAATTTTCCCGAATCTGTATGACTGTCCTTTTGCTGCTCTCCCTCGTTGCCTTTTTGCCTCTTACATCTGGCAAATGTTGGTGCCATTTTGAGTTTGTATGATATCATGATTGTCATGGTTTTTAGTGATTGTAAATGTTGATCAAGCTGTTGCAATATATATATCAAATTTCAGGTTTCAAATGCATCTTGTTTATAATGGATCTTGTACATGGTGTATTTTGGAAGTCTACTGTGAGTGAGAGAAATTTAGTGGTGAAAGCACTACATATGCAGTGTGTGAAGTCACTGTCCTTGGCTATGAACCCCTCGTCCAGAGCCATCATACACTGAGTTGGAAGAACAGCTTGTCTTTGGCTGTGAACCCCTCTTCCAGTTGTAACTAGCAAGGATTCCTGTCTCTAAGTGATATGGATGCTTCCGATTCTATTATGTGCAAGCGCTCCTCTAGGGCTTGAACAGCCTCCTCAAATTTCCACATACCGTTCTCGATGTTTAAAATTTCTCTTGCTGCCTTTGCATTGGGAAGTTGAGCAGCTTGTCTCTCAAAATTTATTTTTACCCATTATTTTTTAAAAAATATCAGCAAAATTTTCTCAAAATACGTAATCTGACAAAATTTTCTCAATATGTGTATACTATTGTGTATGGATATTATCTGGGAAAAAAATTATGTTAAATTATAGATTAATCAAATATTAAATGATTGAACATGTGATAAAAATAAATGACGTGATATTTTTAGGAGGAAAAATATGTAGGAAATAAAAATTTAAATTGTTATATATTTATTACATAGATTAACAATAATCTCATATCTGAAAACACTATATAATATCAAAAATATGGATTTGAGTTTAATTCATCAAATAAGAATTGATTTTTTTTTAGTAAATCACTCTCAACCAAATCCATTTTTTTTATGTAAATATTTGACCTGATTAAGATCTGATCCAATGAATGCATTAATTGGGTCTCTAATATGTATAAATTCAAGTGATACCAACTATTTATTAATATTTACACCAAGAAAGTACTATAAAAAAAGATTGAGAAAAATATATTTAAAGAGATTCATCGTGTTGACAATTTAACTGAAAAATATAGCTACTCGATAAAATTTTGACATGTATAAAATTATTTTGCGTTAATTTATTTTATTTTAAATTTTAAGAACCAATAACTACAAATCAATTAAATCAAAGTCAACAATTCTTGATTAACTTCAGTATGATTCATATGTTTATTTTTATGGATATTGTAGCATTATTCCTATAACTGTGGTGAGATTTCTAAAACAAATTGAATTTTGATTCAAATTTAATTTAAATTCAATAATTAGATAGAGATTGATTTTTCTTATAAGGGTTAATTGCAGTGGTGGATCCCCAAAATTTATATTTTATCTCATTTTGATCCCTAATATTATAATTATATTAAATTAATCTCTAATATACTGAATTTATTTTTAAGTGGTCTCCTGTATAATGCTATCCAATTTTTTAACGTTTTTGAACATTAAAAAGTTATCAGATCCAAACTAATCAAAAATATGAAAAGAAGAAAAAGGAACCAAAGATGGAGAAAGAGAGAATGAGAAGAAATCAGAGAAAGGGGGATGAGTTCAGTTCCCTAAGCCCGGATGTGAAATTTGGTAAAATACTTGATTATGTTAATTCCCTCCAATTGTGGAAAAAAACAAATACTATTACAGGATCTCAATAAAATTTTAGAAAAATAGGGGGACATCCTAGAAAATAGGATAATTTACTGGGTGTGAATAAAATCTTCCAAAGCGCCCTCCCTCAACTTCAAGGGCTTATTTAGATGGATTTTTAGGGTGAATTTAAATTGATTTTTCCAAACACAAACTCAAACCTTTGTTTATAAAAATGAGATTCAATATTAAATCTAGTTTATCCTCATATTTGATATACAACAATATATACATATATACGATCTACGGATATATCATAATTATTAATAATTCTTTGTCTTATAAATAATTATTTTACTCTTGAACAATTTAATTCATACACATATTAATTAGTACAATTATCTTTTGTATCATTAACTCCTTAATTCATCGTCCCAAATTTACCTTCTCTATATTTGACGAAACTCGTGATCATGAGTTTAATATTCGTCTCAACTGCAAACCGAGTTTGTAAACTCACGATTGAATTTTCAATCCAAACAAAGTTTGAAAGTTTTAGACTATTTTTCCTAAACCTATCTTCTCACTCCCACTCCCCTCCCCTCCCATCCCATCCCATCCCATCCCATCCCATCCCATGCCAAACAGCTTCCAAATGTTTCATCTATTAAGGTTATTTTCGTCATTTACCATCCTACTTTACTGTCTCCGAGCAAATGAGGGTGTTGTTTCTCATTTCCTTCCACTTCCATTTGGGAAAGTCATTTCCTTCCACTTCAAACTTCAACGATGGTGTTTTAACGTTTATGTAATTTTCATACAGATTAAATGTTTCTTCACAAATCAAGGCTCATTCAGGAGGATCTGTTCATACTTTTCTATGAACTAATGAACATTTATATGATTTTCACGTTCTGGGTTCAAGTAATTTTCTAAATCCAATCTGGGTATTCTCTGATTTTTGCCAAATGTTCATCATTCGATTATAAACCTCAGAAGAGCAATCAGTGAAGCTTCATCAGTTTCAAACCCTGAAACGCAACGTACTGTAAATATGAGCGTTTCATCTTCTTATAATCCTCAATTTCTCACTGAACCCATGCAATTTGATGCCTATAGTCTTGGACTCTGGCCCCAAATACAGGTTTCTGACCAACAATGCGAAAATATTTCTTATTCCGAGCACCAATCTTCCAAGAGGCCTGGATTTTCTAGACCAATATTGGATTCAAGGATGCCCCTAAAAAGATCGAAGATGACTCGTACCGTCAAGACTGAAATGTGCTTGCTATACAAAAGGGGTAATTGCACTTATGGGGATAAGTGTCACTTTGCCCATGGAGTTGAAGAAATCCGGAGGCTATCATATAAAATGACTGACATGGACATTGTGACCAATGAGGATCACAGAATTATCGGTAAAATGAAACTGTGTAGGAAGTTCTGTAATGGAGAAGAGTGCCCATATGGGGATAGATGCCATTTTCTTCATGTAGGTCTCCAGAAAGTTAAGGGAGATTTGGGTCTGTCTAGGAAGAGTGTGGAACTAAAGTATGAACAATGGGAATGCCAGATGTTTGGGAATTCAACTTATAGAGATAAACAACAGGATCAGAAGCCAATCTATTGGAAGACGAGGCTCTGTAACAAGTGGGAGAGAACTGGTAATTGCCCATATGGTGTGAAATGTTACTTTGCTCATGGACATGCAGGTATTCTTACTGCGACTTGATTGATTTATCGATTGTTAATTCTTGCTTCGAAATTTCCAAGCTTACTCTAATACTCTTGCCTGGGTTTGCTCAAACCTGTCAGTCAAAAGATTATTGGTTGCATAATAACGCTTTTTATTACATTTACCGGCTATTAATCCACAGATATATGGCTTATGTCATCTCTCAGATAGTATTATTTCATCTTATTGAAACCGTTGTTTTCTCTCTCTGTGGCGTTCGGTCTCAACCAAATCTTGGGTTCCATTTCTTGAAGCACTTGGATGTTAGATGGTGTCAAACTGTCAATAGGTAGATTACACAGCATAGCAGATTGCACTTGTGAATTGATTTTTCATTTGAGATTTTCTGAGAGGAAACATGAATTGCATTTCTCTACTTGGTAGTTATCCATTACGTATTGAGGGACATTATAGGTTTAGTAAAAGAGGAGAAATGCAGAAAGTATTGGCCTTCAACATGATTATTGTGTAGGATTGAAATAGCATTGTTTTTGCCCCCCCCACCCCTTCTCTCTCGCTATAGTTACACATGAATTTTGTGACATGACCTGAACCAAAAAGGCTTTCATAAGATCCAAATGTTACTCGACCAACCCAAATGATCTCCTTTTCTTTTATCCAGAAGTAGGAAGTTAATCTCTCCTTGTGTTCTATACAGATGACAACAATTTTCTAGTGGCCCTAGTTTTAATCTCAGAATTATTTGTTCTCTATGGAAAGATGTCCTATGGTCTGTAAGGGTGGAAAAAATTTTGGTTAGCCTAACACTTGTTAATTTTATTGATAGAACTACAGAAGATTGGCTCTTTGGAATCTGGGAATGTTTGCCCTTCAAAAGCTCTTGCTACTCCTTGCAATGATGGATCAGTCTCTAAAATTGGGATGGAAAGTAAAAAACAGCAAGTGCAAGGTAAGAAGTGCTTATTCAAGCGTAAAGAAGTTGAGAAGATCAATGGCATCTATGCAGATTGGGTTGATGCTATGCCCCTTGTGCACTGTTCATCGGCCAAAGTGGGAAGTTGAATTTAATTTTGATTCGTGTCATATATCATACTTAAAGTTCAAAGGAATTGCAATTTGGTCAATTTGAGGGTGTTAATAGAGTGACTGACTTTACTCAGTTATCACAATACTGAGAATTGAACATACCAATTGTCTCTTAGAGTGGTGAACTACTTGTACAGCTATTATCAACAGCTGAGGGGAACTACTTTGCATATCCCTTTTAGAGACTCATTTTCAATATAATTTCTGATTGTGGCAGCTGAAGTTTTTAAGAATGTCTTCTATTATTTTTTGTTTTCCCCAAGATGGGGTTTTCATCTCTATGGGGTTTTGAGTGAGATTCGCTACTTGTTAGATTATAAATGCTATTCAAGGGCTCCTTTGTTGATATTAATGCATTCTTAGTTAGATTTCTCACTATCCGATTCCAAAAATGTTGAGAGAAGATTTGTTTGAGTTAAATAATTTAATACTCAATGCAATCATTTGGAGAAACTGTCAAAACCAAAAAAACAAAAAAAAGGATAAATTTACTCGGGCATTGTTGGTGCATAAAACAATTGGATTTGGATCGCTTTTAATATATTTTTTTCATAATTTTCTTTAATGCAAATGTCATCATGAATTCAAGTGGGTCTCCTACATATTAAGGGGATCTCTCACCCATACAAAGTGATCTATCAATACGAAAAATTGACAGAAATAATAATAAAGGATATCAGAACCCAAAAATAAGGGATCAAGATGGGTCACACACCTGACGTAGCAGCTCAAAACATATGGTTACAGTCGAAAAAAAATAAAAGAATCGAGTACATCCTCTCACTTTCAACCTAAGTAATAAATATTTGTGGCACGTGTACAAAATTCATTCCAATTTAGACTCGATCTAGACCTACTTTCCCATCAATTGTTAGTTAATCAGCCATCGCGTGTGCCACTGAAACTAATACGTAAAAAATTCTCAGACAATACAGCGACGTGAAGAAAAGCATAGATTTGAGCATGTAGTCACACCTTTTGGGCGTCATTTATTTTTCGGTTTTGCATAGGTCCAGAATGGATGAGCAATGCGTTTAGGTTTGCAACCGCGGATTATCTTTCTGACATCTCCTCTAACAGAAAGGAAGGCCAAAACAACAGCAATTGAGAATGTTGGATAGAAATAAATAGCTTTGGTCGGATCTCTGGCTGCATGTTTCCGGAGAGAGAGTTCCATGGTGAGTCCCCACATGAGGAGACATGTCCCAAACAAGCCCACTCTGCTTGGTTTTATCATGCCTAAGAATGCTCCTGCCACACACAAGTAGCTTCCTGCAAGAATCTAGCGCAACCCAAAAAAGAAGTATAGGTGGAGTTAGAGCGAAGAAAACCCAACATAGCATGAACACCAAAATAACATGATTTGTTAACACAAATAATAAATAGTTTGGATTAGTACCGAATAAGAATAACTCAATTTTTGACATTCTAAACACATTTAGATGGTATTGTATTTAGTTTTTGTCTATTTTCTTATCTAATATTGGCTGAATTGTTCGTAGTGGTTTTTGATTTAGGTTTACTAGAATGTAGGTCAAATAGATTTTTAATTGATAAGAGACCAAACGTGTAGTGAATTTAATGGACATAAAATAGTCCTAGTCTTGGGATTTTGGATTCACGAGTTAACTATGTCAACCCTAACAAAATAAGATCTTGAAAAAAAGGACATAACTTGAATATGTCACTGAGCAAGAATAACGCAATCCAAATGTTACACAACATGACTTAATTACCACTCAGAGATGAATCATGTAAGTAGCTAGAGTCTTATGAATGGGGCTATCCATTTTTCTGAAATAGACCAAAAAAAAAAAGAAACTAGCTAAGTTCTCCCATGAGGCATATGCATTGAAAAATAACTGCTGGAGAATACAAACCTCCAGGTGCTGAAGATCAGTTGTGGTAGGACCTTCCTTGGCCTGGTGGAATTTATATGCATTTAGCAGGTTATAATAGCCAGGGATGGCCTTTTCCTTGGCAATAGCATTTGCAATGGCTCCTGGGTAGAGAAGGGATTTCACTACAACTGCAGGAAGGACTTTACTTGCAATCAACTGAGAAGAAGTCACCTCTATTGGTGATGTACATGTACCAATTCTGCATGGCAATCTATGAAGTCATAAATCTATAATAGTCGAACAGAGCACAAGCAGTCAATATAAGTTTTAAATGGCAATGCGCTCGGGGTTGTTCAATAGTCGAATAAGGATCAAGATGTCTTGAGTTTGGGTTGCGTTCAACACATAAAATTCAGGTTTATCCCATGCACACGGTTAGCTAATGATTTCATAAATTCAAGATTTGGGTGAAACATGAGGGTCAAAGATACAATAGGAATGGTTCCCAATTGTCACAAAAGAAAAAAAATTGTAAATAGCAGCCATACCAGTTCTCTATTTCCTTTTTTTACTTTAAGTACCAAAAATCAGTGGAGATCAAGGTGGATATATTGAGAAAACAATAGTATTTCATCGACTTTATTAAACAATACTAATTTCTAACATGATTCTTCCATTTTCCACAAGAATCAAAGTTGTTTAAACTGGTTTTTGGCCCTGTTGCACTGAACCACATAAAGAGAGTGAGAAAGTTTATAAATCAAGTAACATTACAGAGGGGGAACTCTCTCGTATCGGTAACCGGGACAAATTGTAAATTCAAACGTATTAAATTCGAATCTTCATAATTTCATTGGGTCAGGCATGATGGATTTATCGCTCCTAGTCCCAATATGGAGGACTTGCTTTTGACCAAACCGAAGAAAAGATGAGTTGAGGGACATGCAAGCCGGCACGAAACTCCGGCCATTTAACTCAAAAAAAAAAAATAACTAAATTCAGAGACCACAGAGACCACTTGATGAGCATTACTGAAATAATTGTTAAAATAAAATTGAGGCATCATGTCCATAGTTGTTTAATGAGAAGAACAAAAGAGGGAATAAAGAGGATTTTTTATTATTTTTCAAATAGAGTTCAGCATTATGAGATTTTTTACCGATCTATTTTTTTTTTCTCCAATGGAAAATGAAAATTAATTAACTAACGAAAACACAGATCGAAGTGATGAAATAAATTAATTGACGAACACAAACTGCATTTAAATTCATAGATTCAGCGAACAAAAACAGGAAATTATGGGATATTAAATGCAATTAAATTACCTGAAAAGAGGAATTTGTAAGATAATTAGGAGGAAATATAGTCGAGAAGCAATGCGGGAAATGATTCTTGCCGTTTTCTTTGATGACGCCATGGATTTGTGGCGAGTAGTCTTGAAGAAGAACATGGATAATCTTTTTGGGGCCCACTAAGGCGGAGGTTTTTTTTTTAGGGCCATTCATTCCTCCTTTAGGTTAGGTACAGGTGTCAAGCACGTGCTAACCAGGTCTCATGAGCTTTGTTTTGATGAGCAGTGACATCATCATCATCATCATTCAGATTCATATCTCCTCCCCGGTCCGTTAGTCCCAGATGTACCACAATTAATTCAAGTAGATCCAGCAGAAATAGAAGATAACTGATTCATTATTCAAAAAAAAAAAACCAGAATAAATACACAGAAAAAGATACAAATCTGAAATAGCCCTGCTCATGAGACCTGGTGGGTCACATTACAATTCAAGCAACCACAAGGTGACCCACCTAGTTAATAGTTGTGAAAGTGGGATGAGACTGTAGACCCACCTAATAATGTTCTTATAATCCTCATTTTCTAGGGGTACTTATGATGAGAGCGTCTTCTCAAGGAAGACCTTCAACTTTTATAATCAGAAGAAAACTCTTTAAGGGTAGATTAAGTTGTAATATGAGTAAGCTATAAATTCAATTGTTTTGAATTTAAATTTTAATAATTTTTTTGGAATTAGGTTACGAAAAATTTATTTTATATGAATATTTTAATATCGACGTGAATAATTTATATTTGATTAAACCAAAAAAAGAATTAATTACAATATAAATAAGTTGACTCGGAGAACAAAGACAGAAGTTAGTTTTTATTCATTTCTCTTGCCCTTTGAGACCTTCCAAGAACCATCTCGTTTGTATTAACAAACGACACAGAATAACAGAGGAGGTACGGTACAGAAACAGATAAAATAACTGAACACTCACATGTGGGTCAGATTTAGTTTATGTGGCTCTCCCATCCCATCCCGATGCAATGCAATAATTCACCTTCAATAATACTTCACTTCAGCCACCAATACTCGTGCTTTGTGCTTATATAGACACTTCCATGTCATCTTCGTTCAAGAACCATATTACTATGTGGAGCAATCTCCCCTTTGATCTCCTTGCCTACATCTTCTCTTTCCTCTCTCCAGATTCCTTGGCTTGTGCCCGGTCGGCCAACCGGCATTGGTACAGGTGTGCCAAGTACACGGCCGAGACACAGCGGCACCACCCTTCATGGTTCATAGCCTTGCCAACGCGCCACCGTGGCTTCTCATGCTATGCTCACAATCCAGTCAACAACAATTGGCACCACCTTTCTCTCGATTTCATTCCCGACACGACACGACCCATTGCTTCCATTCGTGGTCTTATACTCTTTAGAGCTACTAGTACCTCAGCCCTCCAATTAGCCATATGCAATCCATTTACTAGGCAATTTAGGCACCTCCCAATGTTGAAAGTGCCACGAACCAATCCAGCAGTAGCCGTGGTAGAATCGGACCCGACTCATCATGTTCCGGTTCATAACTTTAAGGTTTATGTTGCCGGAGGGATGTCGGAGGCACCAGCTGGCGGTGCCTTGTACGAACCCACATTGGAAATGTTCGATTCACAACATGACACATGGAGGGTTATCGAATCGATGCCAGTTGAGTTTGCGGTTAGGCTGACTGTCTGGACACCCAATGAGAGTGTGTATGCCAATGGGGTCATCTATTGGATTACCTCTGCCCGTGCCTATAGTATAATGGGCTTCGATATTGGATCAAACAGATGGAGGGAATTGAGTGTGCCAATGGCAAATAAGCTCGAGTTTGCGACACTGGTGCCACGAAATGGGAACTTGACACTTGTCGGTGGCACATGCGATGGCGAGGCACGTATATGGGAACTTGATGAGGATGATATTTGGTGTCTGATTGAGAAGGTGCCATTTGAACTGGGGATGAGATTATTAGGGGAAAAGGGAAGTTGGGGTAGTACTAAGTGTGTGGGAATTGATGGTGCAGTGTGTCTTTATAGGGATCTTGGGTCAGGAATGGTGTTTTGGAGAGATGTAGATAAGGGTAAATGGGAATGGTTTTGGGTTGATGGTTGTTCAATAAGAGGCAAGAAACTGCAAACTTTCCCCATTAAAGGTGTGCTTCTTCACCCAAATCTGGCTTCTTCATGTCTTCTGACTGCATGATTAGTAATTTTGTGCACCTGAAGTCATTTTGCCACAATGCAATGCTTCTTTTTCAGGGTTAATTACAATCTGCATCTTCCAACTGTATCCATTATTGCAATCAACTTCTTATGGTTTCAAATGATGCAATTTACCTTTTCAAGTTTCAAGTGAATTAAATTGACAGTAGCTGAACACCTACAAGAACCATTATAACCTTCTCCATCTTGTACATTATTTCCCTTTTTTTTTTCTAGAGACACCAATTTTGTCCCTAAAAAAATAAGAAAACAAAAAAGTCAAGACAAAAAAAAAAGGAAACTTTCGCCTCCTCTTCATAAGGAAGAGAAGGTTTCTACAAGAAGAGGAGTGGAAATGAGAGTTAACCATCCAAGATAAGAGAAGGATGAGTGTAAAAGTAAAAGGAAAGTACAAATATTTGGTACACAAGAAAAGATAAGTGTAAAGATAATTATTTTTTTTCAACAAAATAAAAATCACGTAAATTTAACATGTCTAACTTTTATCAATTATTATTATCTAAAATAAACTATAAAAGTTAATTACAAAATATTCGAACTTAAAAGGAGCTATTTGACAAAATTAAACCCTGAAAGAATGAGTTGCAAAATTTCCAAAGTTAAAGGAGGTATTTTGTAATTTATCCTATTTTTTACTGTCCCAAAATTTTCAAAAAAGAAAGATGGCATATACTGTAGAGAAAAAAAGATATCCGCAAATTTATGAATGAAGCATCCACATTAGATTCTTCAGTCTGTATCAACAAATGAAAGCATGAATTGAGATTTTTCTTTTTCAATTTCATGGCAATTTATAATGAAAGTTTTCACATATGGTAGATGACAGTCAAGTTAGACCGTTCTTGATATAACTACACTAGCTTTTCCACGAAGATCTTGTTCATTCATGGACTTGGTCGTGTGGACCATACAGACTTCCAAGCTGTTGATTTTAATGGAGTTCAGTACAGTTTTGGTCTGGTAATAAGCAACATTAATCGTGAATGCTGGAAGACTGCAACAGTTGGGTCAACCAGTGAGCTCTTCCATTAAACCCTGTTGATCATGAGTATACTGAGAAAGTTAGGACTTGGCAAATCCTCATACTAGAAATAGATAATAAAAGTTAGAAGGATGAAACACCTGAGAGATATACTGCTCAGCATCAGTTCGCCTAAGAAAAAGAATTGCGTGTCGAGCTAGGTTGGCTAATTGATCACTAAGCACAACATTACCAATATCATCTAGCACCCTCACCTTGATGTAGGGATCTTTGGGTGGCACCATATCCTTGCAAACACATGAAATAAGACAGATTAGGTGGTTTCCAATTCGGCTCAACAAAGGTCCCAACTTAGGAGTCGACTAAATAAATCATGTATTGTCATTAAGCTTTGTGTAGGGATGTGTTTGCTATCTAAAGCACGTTTTCTATATTTGTTCCATTCCATCTTGTTTACATGTCTACTGGAACAAGACGGAATAGACAAGTACAAGAAGCAACTCCGATGGAATAAGGATTCTTGAGTGGAGTTATCTCTACTAGAGAATCTACATCTAACTTTCTAGTATTACATGGTCACAATGGCAATTCCAAAAAAATCTCCAAAATAAATGTTTCTATTAAATAGAGTGAATATAGAGAAATAAGATACAAGCACTTAAACAGACATTATATTTCATTTATTAAGGCCTTCACTGGATATAAAAGTTGTAAGCAATTGAGCATTGTGCAAGTAGAAAAAAGAGAGCAAGGAAGCAGAACTGAAAATAACAGAGTACGATATTGCAATTTCAAATATTCTAACATGTGCTAATTCCTTCTAACCTCATCTTTTTCTCTAAGTGTTTGTTGGGTCAATCTTATAAAACCCCAAAATTTTACACATATACAGAGAACCTATTCTCTTCATATGGATTTTAGTGGGACAACTGACCCCTCTAAAGCCTACCTAGCTCCGACCATGGAAGCAATTTTTAGGAAATTTACCTTCAGAAGAACTGATGAGAGGTAAGAAAGGGGCTGCCAAGATGGGATGATTTCAGGAGTTCTTACTGCAGGTAATTGATGTAAAAGATTGCAGCTAGCTTTCTTTAAATCAACAAGTATTTGGACTCGGACTAGACTTTAGGAGGATTTGGATCAGGCAAGATTGGTCTCAGATACATGCTGCTTTTGGACAGTTGCAAACCTGCAGCTCCTTCATAAAGACCTAGACTTGTTACAACCATGGCTGCATACCAGCAAGAAATGTTTCTTGAAAGCTCTTGCTCAAAGAAACAATCAGGCTTTGACTTTGGCTTTAAGTGGGCCTAAGTTTCAAACGCTTCAATTAGTGCGTGTGCAGCGTTTGATGTGTAGTTCCCACCTGATTTATGAACCCTGATTCTCTCTCTTAAAGAAAATAACCTGATCTGCATATGGACTGTTCTGCCAATTGGTAAGGGCAGGGGTTTCTGAAAAACATCGGATTCTTTTGGCACTTTGAGACACTTAACTTAAAAGCACTTCATTACCAGTGCTTGCATCCATATGCAAAAAAGTAACTCAGCACCTATCTCTCCAGACCAAAGAGACCATCTGACAGGAGGAGGTATGAACAGAATATCAAAAAAGTACACGTGAAAGCACCGAGTTCCTGCTTCATAATAGAAGATCCAGGTTTGCAAAAACTAATTTGCAGGACACATCCACCCCTTAACTAAATCCGGAACACATTCCACCCCCTTAACTGCATCCTTGGAACTTTCTGCACTTCAGTTGTAGACACATCAATGACTGTTGAATCATCTAAACTTCCCTGACTGACTTTTTTTTTATTCTACAACTTAAAGAGCCATCTAACTTCCCAGATTGACTAATGCTTTCTATTTCAACTATTAACACATAGACCAAAGTTACTCTGACTTCTTTCCACCTTGCAATTTACAGAGCCACTCACACAGTTACTCTGACTTCTTTATTCATTCAGACTACTAACTAAGCTTATCAATTGGAGCCAGGCTGCCATTGAAATGTATGCTTCCTGGAAAGTCTTAAAATTGAGTATAATTGACAGGATACGAAAAGTCAATTTACCACAGCCAAATCAAGATCCAGTTCTGCCATATATGCTTGTAAAGTTGCAGAATGATTTTTGAAATACTCTTTCTCTGAAGTACTTAGCTTCTCTCCAATTTCTTCAGGGAGCACACGCTCAACTGTCCATCCCAAGCTTCGTATTACTTCTGCTCGATTATACCTTTAAATCCAAAAAACAAAATTATAAGTCCAAACAGGAGCAAAACTCAGAAACTATTTAATTAAGTAAACAATAATGGAGCTGATGATATAGAATTACACATAAGCCATAAGGCAGCGCTTATTACGGACTAATGAAAGGTGGTGAATGAGTGCACCAAAGTGATCAGCATTTCTTGTTGTTTGGCTGTCTGGCCCTTCTTGAATTTTCCTATCATAGCACCAAGTTCAATAAGTTATGTATGAAAATGTGATAAAACGTGGCTTGTAAATTGTAACCGCACATAGTGAAATGATACAAGGCAGGATTTAGAGTCCAACAAAACAATAACTTAAGGCACCAGATAAACTATAGATGTGCTATATGGTATGCCGTATATTAGTACACCTGAGCAAAGGACATGCCCATGTGAAGGAAATGTAAAACCAGATTTTGCACGACCAAATCCTCATGCAGTTATGGACCGATAAATGAGAACTAAAGTTGCGGCAAATATGTTGATAGAATAGCTTGGAAAAAATATGAAAGAATTGATTCAAGCAGAACCAAGACAGAAAGCAACGATATATACATACCATAGAGCCTAAACCACCTGCACAATTGTACTTCTTAACATGTACATGTATATACTTTTACTTGACTGAATGATAGCATAGTGTTACCAAAACAACTGATGTATAAAAAGATGGTCAGCTATAGCACCACACTGTTTACAATTAAGATATATAAGAACAAGAAGAGGAAGAAGGCTAAGAGAACATACAACAAAAACTAGAAAAGAGGTTACCTCAACAAGGAGGATTGAAGATGAACGAGATGGCCATTACATTCTTCGACTACTTGAGCAAATAGGTCATTCTATGAAGACAAAAACCATTGTGAAGTACAACAATAAAAATGGATCAACCTAAGTGCTAATCTCCAAAAGAATAATGACCTAAAATTTTCACCATCACACAATCATATTTAAATATAAGGATAATAGTAGTGACAGTAAAGTCAAATGTAGCACTGGATCAATCTATGCATGCCAATTAACAAAAGAGTAATGACGGTTCAAATGAAAGCAGCAAGGGAAATAATGCATAATGAAGGATGGATTCTGTCAAATACAAAAACATAATTCCTAAAACCAGGTATTGATTATGCAAATAAAACAATAATTCAGAGGACAAAAATATTAAGTCACTGTAATAACTCAATGGTTATCTTGCTTGAATCTTAAGTGCCTTTGGTCATATTGTCAAGTACTTCCCTCAGTTAGAAGTAATGGGTCTTTAGAAAGTCTTGCGATAAACATTTGACAAAGTTAAGTAAGAATCCCCTGCAGTTTTTTTTTTTTTTTGCTTTATTAAAGTTGATGCCGCATTAATTTCTTTAAGATGAGACTCCTAAAGGCCTTGCTGACATTCTAACATCAATCTTATTCTTCACTGGTTTTCTTGTTTTTTTTTCTTTTTTCCTTCTTTATTATGTCCAATAGCAAAAACCAGCACTTTCATCACCATAATTTTATCCCCAGAACCCTTAGCCTAATCCACAAAACACTAACCTGGTATCATCCCCACCAGTCTAGCCTCAAAATCTTGTTTACCGGCCAACCAAAATTCTCAGCGAGCATTTCAGTTCGATCCGCACAAAAAGTAGCTTAAAACATCTACAAACCTATCATTATATGTATAAATAAGTCCTACTGATTTTCCTATTAGACGGTCAAAGTGTGGGTTTAAGCCGTAATATGTTTAATCAACTTATGAAGAAATATAGAGACCCATCATTCACAAAGTGGGTTTTACACCACACAAGTAAAGAAAAAAGAAATAAGTTCAATCTATCCTGCGCTAGACCTTCACACAAATGGAAGAACACAAAGGAACCACTAAACGATGATAGAATGTCAGTTAGAATCATATCACAAGAAACCATAAGCTTACATCAAAAGCTGCGAGCTGCCCAGGTTCACTGCTCGCTAATTCTTTCACCAACTCACTTGCCTTTCTCCCATACATCTCTTTCTCCAATCTCAAATAGTCAGTCTTCTTAAACCACTGCAATCATATAAGCATTTAATCAAACATGTAAACTACATGGCTAGAATTCCAACCACCCAACAGTTTAATAGCGTAAAACCCGTAAAGACGAATTAATATACGTTTACACATACCTAAGCCGTCGAGATACGAATCGAGAGTAGAACAGATTTCTATGGAAGACGATAAATTGAAAAAGTTGATGAAATTGATAAAGTTGAAATGGACAAATTGTACAAGAGGCCTAGAGGAGTATGGCGGCGGAAAAGAAGCGGGAGTTTCGGTATGCGAGTGAAAAATTACGCGGTAAAAAGTACCGCAAAACGGCATCGTCTTTATCTACTAGTCAGACTTGAACGGAGAACACTTTTCAAATGTTATCGGACCGGGTGATTCAACCGGCAAGGAACTAGGTTGATGATTAAATATAATAAAAAAATTTAATCACATTCCCTCTAGTTTATCATATCTTCAAAGACACTCCCTCTGATTTCTGAATCTTCAATAACACCCCTTGTGAGATTAAAAATATTAACTAAAATGCAATTTTACTAAATTATCCATCATATATTTGAGGATAAACTTTATCCACACCCCTTCTAAGTATGTATATCTTCAATGAGACTCCCTCTACATAAACATATCTTCAACGAGACCTCCTTTATTTTTTAATTTTTTTTAAGTATTAAAATTTAAGTGAATTAAAATTCGACTTAAGCTAATTAAAATTTATTTTTTTACATATTAAAATTTGAGTTAATTAAAAATTATATTTTTTTACATATTAAATTTGATCTAATTAAAATTCTATTTGAGCCAATTAAAAATTATTTTTAATCGACTCAAATAAAATTTTAATCAATTCGTATTGAATTTTAATTCGAAAAATTTTAATACCTAAAAAATATAAATTTTAATAAATGAAATTTTAATTGACACTAATTTTAATAAGAAAAAAATATAAATTTTAATCGACTCGAAAGTGAATTTTAATCTACGCCAACAACTCGGGTAGAGTTAAAATCGACTCAAATTTTAATATGTAAAAAATAAATTTTAATAGGTTCAAATTTTAATATGTTAAAAAAAATTATTTAGCTTTAATCAAATTTTAATTGGTTTAAATTTTAATATGTAGAAAAATAAATTTTAATCATCTCAAATTTTAATAAAATTTTATGTAAAAAAATTACTTGAGGTTTATGTAGGGGTATTTTTTATATTTTAGATTAATTGTTTTGTTGGAAATGATAGTTTTTTTTTTATCATCAACAAACATGCCATATAATATTAAGTAGGAAAATTCAAATTACAATCCGACAAAAGAGAAGCCTTAAGCTCAGGCGGAGGAGAGTCTAACCAATCCAATGGGAGGGAATTAGTTAGTTTAGTCACTGCCACCCAATGAGCAGTCCTATTACAAGCTCTAGGCTTGTGAAGAAAGCACAGGTTATGTACCCTTGCTAAAGCTCTAATATCCTCCAAAATTACATAACATTCCCAAGGTGGAACATTCTCTGTGGAGCTAAGTTTAATGATAGTTAGACAGTCATTCATGATAGACATATTAGAGAGCAAAAGAGCATCAAACATCAAACATGCTTGGCGCAGTGCCTCAGCTTCAGCAAAGAGGGAGGAAGAGGCAGGAAAAGAGCAAGCAGCTCCAGCAAGAAGAGAACCAGTCTTCGTAAAAGCCACCACACCACATGCTGCCCATGAAGACTTTGAATTAAACGAGGCATCACAGGAAACCACAACTTTGAAGATGAGGAAGAAAGTTGAATATCAGGAGCTACAGCCGCAACAAACTTGGGAGGAGAGATAGATGACAGATCAAATTGATCAGACCAAAGATTATGAGCACAAGGAATCGAAGCAAAGGCATTGACCTCTTCACCACAGAAGACCATCTGGTTTCTAGCCTTCCAAATGACCCAGCCCACAGTAGCAACCATACCCAAAATTAAAAATGGTAGTTTAATGATAGGGGGTGTTAGTGATGTTTAAATATAAACTAGAAGGAGTGTGTTTGATGTTTTTGATAATAGAAGGGGTGTCTTTGAAGATATAATAAACTAGAAGGGGTGTGACTAAAATTTTTCCTAAAATACAACATGTTTTCCACTAACACCTCTTGTGCTATTATTAACGCAAAAATTCAATCATAACCATCCACAAAATTCAAAGAGACATATGATTTACCCAAAAAAATAAAATAAAAAAAGTTCACTTAAGCCACACTCACAAAACAAACTCAGATGGGAAAGGAGAAAGGAGTATTTTACCTTCTCGTTGCAATCTTATAGAACAAGTAAAAGGGAGGAGAAGACGTCAGGAGCATTGAACAGATCGATCGATTGACTGTTGGTCATAGCCGGAGAGGTCGCCTGAGAACTGAGTAGTAATCGTTGCCTTACTGCCGTTGCTCACGCTCAAGTCTATGTCATCGCCTTAGGTCTATGGGGTCCGACTCCATTGCGGTGAGGAGGTAACCGCTTGGTATGCGATTAAGTGAAACAGCATCGTTTCACTGTTTTTGGTATTTTTTATTTTTATTGACCCAACAAAAAACGACGTCGTTTTTTGTCCTTAAAATCCAGCCTTGAAGATCTGCACCCCTCTCTCTTCTTCATTAGACTTCAACAGCAGCAGCTCCGGCAATCTGCACCCCTCTTCCGGTGATTTCAAGCAACTCCGATGACTTTAGGCACAATTCTTATGCAGAAGAAAGAAAGTATCAGTAGTTAGATACAGGGTTTCCACACACTTTCTCTGCGTCTCTCTCCTTGTTTCCATCATCGCTTTAAACCCCCAATTTTGCCTCCCTCTCAACCACCTCTCTCGCTGTAGAGGTCAACTAGGTCTCCCTCAAAATACTAAGATTTCAACGTTTACCAGAAAATATCCTTCTATTTTCGAGGAATTTCATCTTCCTAACAGTGGAGGCACTTGTGCCCCGTGGTTCCATTTAACTCCCCAAGCCTTGGCTCTTCACCAAGAAGAAGTCAAGGTTGTGGAAGAGTGTCAAATGGGTCTTGTTGATAGACTTCGAAAGCTGCTCATGCTGATAAAGGACAAGACTCTTCTTTTACAAACAATTGATCAGCTAAAATGGGATTTGGGCTTGCCTTTTGATTATATGCATTCATTGATTTTCCAATACCCATAATTATTCTCTGTTGTTAGCCTTCCTGACGATCGTTTTGGCTTGAAACTTCTGGTCTGAGATGATAAATTTTTTGTTTCACAGTTGGAGAAGAATGCCCTTGTGCAGGGGAGGGTTGGAGGACGAAAAATGATATCGTTTTTCATTGGATCAATAAAAAAATATATGAAAAATAATGAAACGACGTCGTTCCACTTAACCGCATACCAAGCCATTACCTCCTTATTACAGAGAAACCGAACCCCAGGTCTGTGTGTGTGCAGTTCTCTACCTTATTCGGTTTAGTGCAAAATGGCCCAAATAAAAAAGAAGATCTTATTTTTTATTTTTTCAGACTTCGAACTGTTTGGTTTTTAAAAACTGGCCGATTTTTTAATTTTTTGTTGGTTCTATTCCATATGCGGTTCAACTAGAAAATCGGACCGGTTAAGGTCCCGAGACTTGGTTGAACCAATCCAGTTGGCCAGTCCGACCAGCTTCTAATAACACTGCTTTTTAGGCACACCCCTTTAGAATGTCTTACCTCCAAACACACCTCTTATATTACCTGAAATTTCACTTACACCCTCTATAAGAGTTTATCGGTAGATGGAGGGAACATAGCTTGTTATTTTACCTAATTAACCCTATCAATCTTATATATTATCCATTTCTTGTATAATACACACACACACACGCATATATCTTCTGTTTTATCAACTTATAGATAACTCTAACTCAACTTAAAAACATAAGTAGTTGAAAATATTTCCAGTACACCGGTTACGATCAGACAAAAATATCTTAATTTGATTGAAATTTAGACAATAGTAAAGATGAGATCTCAAATTTTCTAATCTAACTCACACTCAATTTAAATTAGAGAGTTTGAATTAAATCTAAGTTGAACACTAAGTTCAACCTGATTAAACTTGAATTATCTAAATTGAGAATCATATCTAGATTCAATGGAGTTAAATTCAAATTTCAATGGGAGTTCTAGCTCTACTTCTGTAACTCAATTTCTCAAACATGAATTGAATTCGATTTTGACCCGAGTATATAGTCTTAGTTTAAAATTTTACAAATGAATTGTAAATCAATATTTTGAAGTTAAATTGAAGTTTGGAGTGTTGATCAGCTTATATGTGGGGTTTTATGATGATGTTGATTATGTAATGATGATAAGATTGACAACAAACAAACAATCGGTGCTCAATCATGTTCATAGACTTATTATTAATATTGATCACCATATTCAAAAGCTCAAATAATGAAGGGATAAGAAAGTCTTGAACCCAATTATTCAAAAGTGGCACTATGTCAATTTCATTGGGGCCCTCCTTGATTATGAAATTACTACATAATAACTCTCCATGTTTAATGTTTGAAAGAAAAAAAAAATCAATTATTGTATGCAGTGTTGATTGGGACATAACCATCCCATTTTGGGGATGGATGGTGATACAACAATGATCGTGTTAGATGAAATGTACATGCATTAGTTGACTCGACACTTACGCCTATGAACGGATTAGAGTTGAATTGGATTCTGATTAATTTGAATTCGATTTGATAATTAGATGATTTTTATTTTTATGATCCATATTTGAAAATTTGAACCTGATCCATAATTTGTACAATTTAATTAAATATTTTTTAACAAATTATACCTAAATTTCAAGTAAATTTTTTAAAATAATCAATTACTTTTTTTAATAGTTATATTAAAAATATATAAATAATTCGAATCACAAATCAAATTAGTTATATGTATATTTAAATTCTAATCCGTGAAAATATAAGATATTTGGGTTCGAATTGTCGATAAAAAACATTAATTTATATTTAACAAATCGAATTCGAATCAAAATCTGATTCATTGATAGGGTTACGGACACAAAGGTATAGCTTGCTTGTCACTTTGTAAAAGAAAAAAAACCAATTGATCATTCACAAGTCGGAATAATTTAGAATTTAGTTTAGAAAGCACAAATGTATGAGGATAGAGTTTAATTTAGAGATTTAATTAATTATAATTATTAAAATTCAAAGTAGAATTCATCCCCCTTTGAACTTAAAATTAATTTAATAACTAAAATGAAACAAATTCCCTAATAAATTCTTTACTTAAATGCTTACAACGTTACTCTAATGAAACTTAAAAATTTGACTTAATTTACCGATTACTAATGTGACAAAGACAAAATTCAATAAAATTATTGCGATTATTAATTTTTTTTATTAAAAATTTTATCACTTGACACCTCATTAGATAAACAAATTAAATTAAAATTTTTGGTTTTTTTTTTTCGGTTCGATGATAATGAACGTACGAGACATCTTAATCATACCTTGACTAATTCAAAATTTTAGATTCCAATGCTATTACCAATGAGTGCAACGTAGACAGTCAGGTATGAATTATCCACTTTTTCCTTTTTCGTCAAGTAATCGTCCATCTTATTTTCAATGCTATTTACATAAACCGTGATTAGATGCTAAAGGGCTGTTTTGTAAAAGGGTATGAGAGATTTGATAAGATGGATTTTGAAAAAATAATCTAAAATTCTCTTAAATTCAATGGTTGTTTGAAAAATTCAGTCCCGAATTTTTAAATTAGGCTCGTAATTGACCTGAAGGTTAAACTCAAAATCACGAGTTTCGTCAAACCTAGGGGAGCATGGGTTTGGGAAGATGGATAAAGAGATAAAGATTCAAAAGACAATTGTACCTCTTAATATGTCTATGAATTTAATTGATCAAAGATAAAATAATTATTTAAAGGACAAATAGTTATTTATAGGACAAATAATTGTTAATAATTATAATATATATGTGAGTTCTATATGTGCATGTGTTGGATATTAAATATGGATATAAATCGAATTGAATCTTGAATTTCATCTTTGCAAAGATGATTTTGAGTTTAGGGAAGTCAAAATTCATCCAAATAAACCTTAATAACTTTGATTAAGACTTAATTAAGACAAGGCGGTCGGTTTGTGTCAGATATGACGAAGCCCAGGTCAGATCATTAATGTTATTTCAATTTTTTTCTAGAGAGAATTACACTCACATTCTTTGAGATTTGTCATTTAATCATTAAAAACCCCTGATATTTGAAATATTACACATAAAAGTTTATACACGCATAACACTTAGACCGCTACTGTAATTATATCCGTTAATAAATTACACTCAGACCCTTTAAAGTTTGTAAATAATACTACTTATATTCCTTAAGTTTAAAATATTATACTTAGACCAAAAATATTTCAATTAAAAATAAAATATCAAATATTTTAAAGTTTACAATTAAAATTCATGTTCTATATTATTTAAATAAAATTAAAAATAAAAATTTAATTTTTCTTTAAAAATTGTGATTAGTATACAATTATATTGTCTATTGAAATTTAATTTAGTCGTTTAAACGACCAAACTATTCCAATTAAAACTAAAAGATATTGTTTTCATTACAGTTTGACCACTTATTTAATTTTTTTGTTTTATTCTAATAGATAATATAATTATATACTAACTATGATTTTTTTTTAAAAAAAACTAGATTTTTTTTTTGATTTTATTTCAATAAATAACATAATAGAATATGAATTTTGGATGTAAAATTTATGTTTTATTATGAATGACTTGGACCCCTTGTTTGATTTTTTAACTTTATTCTAATAAATAATATAATTGTATACTAATTACAATTCTTTTTAAGAAAAAATTAAAATTTTAATTTTAATTTTATTTCAATAAATGATACAATAGAACATGAATTTTAATTATAAATTTTAAAATATTTGATATTCTATATTTGATTAAAGTATTTTTGGTCTAAGTATAATATTTTAAACTTAAAGCGTCTACGGATTATATTCCCACAAACTTCAAGGGAGTTCAAGTGTAATTTATTAACTGACATATTTGTAGCAGAGGTCTAAGTGTTATGTGCGTACAAACCTCAAGGGGTCTGTGTGTAATATTTCAAATATCAAGGAGTCTGAGTAATTAAGTGACAAACTTCAGAGAGTCTGAGTGTAATTCTCCTTTTTTTTTAATAATAAAGTTCACTTCATGACATTCCATATTCACCGTAATCAAATGCGTAGAACTATTAATATTTAGTTATTTTTTTAATAAATGCAATATTACTAGGCTAATAATCAAACAAAGTCTGTCGGCCAAGCCTTAATTGAGCCTAAAACAAGTCGAATTCAAATATTTATAAATAAATAATCAAGTTTATTGAATATGTTTTTTAAATAAATTTAAAAAATTGTTTAAATTTAGATTAGAGTCTTATTTTTAAGTGCATGAAGCTCATTATATTTTGGGAGACAAAATATAATGATTTTAAGATCTGACAATAAAACCGTGACCATTAAGTCAAGGGAGAATTACACTCATACTCATTGATGTTTGTCACTTAATCATTTAGGCTTTTGACATTTAAAATATTATACAGACCTCTTAAAATTTGTATCCGTATAACACTAAAACCCCTACCTTGAAGTTTATTATGACTATAACACTATTTGACTTTTTAAGAAAAAAATATATTTTTATTTTTGATTTTATTTCAATAAATGACATAATAAAACCTCAATTTTGGTTATAAACTTTAAAATATTTAATATTATATATTTGATTGGAATATTTTTTTATCTAAATATAATATTTTAAATTTGAAGGGTCCAAATATTTCACACATATAAATTTTAGATAGTTTGAGTGTAATTTATTAACGGATATATTAAGAATATTGACGATAAGGATCTAAGTGCTATGCGAGAGTACAAACTTAAAAGAATTTGTATGTAATATTTTAAATGTTAAATAATCTAAGTAATTAAATAAAAAATTTCAGGGATCCAAATATAATTCTCCCTTAAATCAACTGTTAACATCAAATAATGATAATACTTGGCTGTTTTTATTTTTGGTCGTTACTTAGCGGCTGAATGGTTGAATAATTTTGTATTGAAATCAAACAAATTGCTGTCCCCCTCTGCTCTGCCTTCCTTAAATCACGATCGTTATTATTTTTAACACAAACAAACAAATAAACATATAATATTAAAATAAAATGTGTTGACTGAGTTCCGATACCATGACCTCTTTTCCTAACCAACTCCGTCAGATCTCTCTCTCTCTCTCTCTCTCTCTCCACACATACATTATACATATAGACCCAAGCCCACAAACACACAGACCCCCAATAGGAAAAGTCTAGACAGCAATCCAAAGGCTTTCATAGTTCACACTTCTCAAAGAAAGATCTAGAGAGAGATATAGAGGTAGAGGAAGAGAGAGAACAGAGAGAGGTTTCGACGGAGAGAAGAGAGGGAGGGACTGAGCTGATGGCAGGGTTGCAGAGATCTGCAGTATCATTCAGGAGGCAAGGCTCATCAGGTTTGATTTGGGACGACAAGTTATTGTCTGGTGAATTGAATCAACTGGCGAACAACGGAAAAGAAGATGATACCGCCAATAGTAAAGCTGAACAAGGCCCAGAACAGGACCAACAAGTCGTAGAAGAGGCAAAGCCTTCATCGAGAATAGTTGGATCGATCGAAAGGAGCAGATCCAACGGCGGAGGACGCGCGTTCCGAACAGGGAAGGTATCTCCGGCCATAGAGCCGCCATCTCCGAAGGTGTCTGCATGTGGGTTTTGCAGTGCGTTTGGAAAACATGAGAAGACTCACCGTCGACCCAAGTCCGGTAAGCGTAGAACATGATATGTCTCTACAGGGCT